>CAXDID010001232.1:261772-432027 GCA_963988835.1 Hexamita inflata
CGCGCTTGAAACGGAGGCCAATAGACTCCAAAGCCAGCAGAACCGGAAGGTTCTGATTCAAAAAGCGAAGAAGTTCCAGAAAATGATCGCGCCAGATTCGCTCTACTACGACGCCGGCGATCGCAGAAAGGTCCAGTTCAACCAGCAGATAAGCGGCATCAGCTTCGAGTTTGACAAAGAAGACAGGCGGTTTTACATGGAGAACGACCCTGGCTTCAACGGAGAAGACATGGAGTGAGGTGCTGGATTCCTAGCTTATTCTGTGACTATTTAATGTGGAAGTCAAGCTATTTCAAATTCAATTAGCGAAACTTATGAAGTCTTCCCCATAGTGTTTGAAAATACATGGACACGTTGTCAAGTATTTATATGAAATCCATACACGATAACCGATTCTATGAATTGAACCCTCTGCTTTATATGGGGTTTCAGAACGTATTTATGACTATTTCACAGTCTTGGCTCAGAGCTTTTTAGATTACTCAATTCGAAGGATTCTATCAAATCGCTTCGTCAGAGGTCCCAAGTGAGTTCATTTTGTATTTATTATGTAATGTTCTCACGAACTAATCGTATGTCTGGCGGTCTTAGCTATGTATACTTTCGTTATACTATTTAAATATTTGTTACCCTGCACAATCATATTCAACAATAGCACATCTAGCCTGCGTTATGCAATATCTGCATCTTTGATTTAAACTTATAATTTAGAGTTTGAGTACGCTATGAATTGCAAGTGTGAACTATTGTTCTCAACGCGATATCTTTAGAACTAAACACAGTTGGAGCTGCACCTACCAATGTAAAACACTGAGTTCATAGATGTTGCACACATCGCTATTTCAAATCTAGCGGATGTAGAATTACATCTTACAAATATTTGAATTCAATTACCTTCTTTTGTAAATTTATTTTTAAACCTCACTATTATTGTATAAATGTCTAAATCCAAACCTCAAATCCACAAATGAAGACTTTTGTATTCCACGAATAACCAAGCGGATAAGCTATTAAAAATAGTAATTTCATTTCTAGAATCAAAACTTTGATCTGTTTTTTAATGGAATTAATTGTCTATTATAATAATAATGGTGATTTAACATTATTTAGTTTCTAGAGGCGTTTAGAGACAACAAATAGCACTAACAGAACCGGAATACACATTTTTGTCGATATAATAGAATGCCTCCAAAGATACTTCAAAATATGAGTGTCCGAAATAGTGGGATCAAGAGCTGGCGTACGTGTTAAATACTAATAATAAGTTTTCAAACACAAAAGACGCAATAATGGCCAATTATACTATTTACAAGGATGTGCGCATAGTATGAGTTCGTGCTTTCAAGACGCTCCGTGACATTTTTCGTCAATATATTATCGAATTAGAATTTAACTGCGATCTTACTGGAACCATACTAGATTCTTACTGTTGCATAGCTTAATAATTCATCTCAATATATTCAAAAATGTAACATGTAACGATTTATATTCTTGTTTGTAATCACTTCGATAGACGTTTAGCTGAGAAATGGTTAGTGTTTAAATGATTGTTGAGTGTGTACGCTTAATTTTATAATTCTACTGTTAATTGTCACCATTAATATTTGCAATTTAGTGTGTCAAGCTTTCAAATCTAGCGGGTGTAGAATTACATCTTACAAATATTTGAATTCAATTACCTTCTTTTGTAAATTTATTTTTAAACCTCACTATTATTGTATAAATGTCTAAATCCAAACCTCAAATCCACAAATGAAGACTTTTGTATTCCACGAATAACCAAGCGGATAAGCTATTAAAAATAGTAATTTCATTTCTAGAATCAAAACTTTGATCTGTTTTTTAATGGAATTTATAATTTATCTTAAGTATTTGTTGCGAAAGTTGTCGATTTTAAGAACGGTTATGATAACAGTTAATTTCAATATTTAAAACTTGATTATACATAGAATATAATATTAATAATGTTCACTTCAACATTTATATTCAGCTCTAGGCAAATATATTGTATTAATTGTTGTTAAAAGTTCACTTATACGAGTATTCATGGATGCTTGTATTGTTGATACTTTTGAATCTGCATTCGCTTGATTATTTGTTATTTTAGCTTGAATTTAATTTTATACATTATTAATGTTTGTGCTAATCGTTTACTAAGCAGATGTTAGCGAAGCATCTGCCTTTGAGTAATTTCCAGTTATATAGCTATTTGTTAAACCAAAATTGTAAGCAATTAATGAATTTAACGTGGATACATTTTTGATTATGGATTATTCGACCAAGATGTTGTTTGCTTGTATTGTCTATGATATTTGTGTGAAATTTCTTTTTATATAATTCTAGAGTAAACTGTTGTTTAAAGCAATGTATTGACTTAGTTAAGTTATATTATTGATTAAAATGTTTTGCTAGTTCTAAAATTGAGACTTTATCAAATTTTCAAGAAACGTGTAGTTAGATTGCAAATTATTATATTACTATGTGTAGTTGGTTTGTATTCTACTTTACAGCTGTGTATTATTTCCTTACAGCCACTAATTAAGCTAACTGAAATTGTTTTAAAGTTAAGTTAACATAAATTACTTTTCGGTATCAATTTTTGCATCTATGATATTTATTTTTGTGTCTAACTCTTGGTTTAGTAAATCGATTTAATTCAGTACATTTACACAACTAGTACTGTTAAATATGTAGCCATATGCACATTTACAGACTTAGCTGTTAAATTCAAAGGGAAACTTACATATATATTTGTTGTTGACAATTTCTCCATTTTACAAATTGTCCAAGCATAGCCCATAAACATAATGATTCTGACACACTAAGTTGCAATCAGCATTTACAGTTCCTACCACAGTTAAAGCTATGCTGTTTTGTCCAGCTATTAATGAGTCTACACAAGTAATAAAACTTATTATATTTACAGTTGTTGATACGTTTACGTACGATGAAATATATCCATTGTATTGACTTTACACATAATTGAAGCCTGATAATTTCGTTTTATCAATACTAATTTTCTAAATTTGATTTACAATTCTATTTACAATTCCTGCTGACTACTAACTCGAAAACCTGTATGAAATATTTGTGTTAACGATAATTATTGTGTTCTGCGATTCCTACATTATTCCAGACACGAACGTTCCATTGGCTATAAATGTTAGTGTGCTGTTATTTATCTGAACGTCGCACTAAATACAAATTAATGCACTGTTTACCGTTGTAAAATTAATTGTTATGTTTATGATGCAGTCTTACACATAATTAGTTTTGCTATTAAAACCGAATACAGCAAACGATTCTAAATTCATTAAATCTACAATCAATTGAGAAGACTAAATAGTGTTAGAATATATAAATATTGAATCAACTTTATTCGTGAGTACTAAATTATTGCTCACAACAAGATTATTAATGTTTTAAGATTTTTAACAAAAAATATAATTATTGTCATCTAACATTAGCTATTTGGAACACAATGATGTATTTTGAATTGTAGATATTGACATAAAGTAAGTAATAGAAGATAACATATTGCAATATTAATATCAAAATCATGATATGATTTGAATTGCTAATTTGTATATTGTTAACGAAGTGGGTCCAAAAATTGAAAAAACTGAATTATCGAGTTACTATATAATATAATAATATATAAATTTTTAGAACTATAGAAAACAAAAAACCCTTACCAAATTAAAAATGATTCACTTAACTTAATTGTGAAGGAATAAGCTTTCACAATGCCCTAAAACCCAAGCTTATGTTGATTCAGTTCTGTCAATTTTATATCTATCGCTATAATTCAATATTTTATAATATCCTCCCTCCGCAGCTTAAATAATCAAATCTAGTGATCAATTTTTTCAATTTGCTTCTTCAAAATCTTTTACTTTTATTCTATCAGTTTTTGATGCACGATCTAATTTATCACCCACGAAGTCGGTTCAGTTAATTAAAGTTTAGTAGTAATCATAAAATAATTATATTAAAAATCTATCTTTAAAGAATTATGATATCTTCTATTACAATATAATTAATGTTAATTCGATCAAGAAAATCTCACAGTATTTGTTTGAATAATATATAACTTGGAAATATGCAATATTCATATTGTTAACGAAAAAGTGATATAAATAATTTAGTTGTAAAGAACAATTTGTTATTTGCAACTCAGCAAAGTAATATTTTCTTACAAACCACAATGGTGCAAAAAGTATTTGTAAATTCTAGTATTTTTGATGCAAAAAGTTTTCAGCTATTCAAAACAAATTAATAAATATTAATAACTGATTCAACGATAAATATAACAATAGCTAAATTTATATCAAGTGCATCTTTAATTTGTTAGCAATGCGATATTGTTATTGTATCGGCGACTTTAGTATTTGTTGCACACGGATAATATTTAAGTGTAATTATGTCCAGTGCAAATAACACAATTAGTATAGCAAGCACCAATATTCAATATAGATTCAAATCAATGTATTCAGCTGCAATTACTCTAAATATTTTTACTGTTGTAAATAGTTTTTATATCAACAATTCGAAAATTATTGGAATGAACATAAATGAGAATAATAAAATAAATCAATTATTCTGTTTATATTCCTTAGAATAACAAATGATTAATATCAGCAACTTAACTGTATGTACGAATTCTATTCTGTCTCATAGCTAAATAGTTTTACAAGGTGCAATTGTTTCTTAATGCAGTAATATTTGCGGGTTGTAACATTTTACTTTTGGACTGTGCTTAAACTCACTCTAGCTTGGAGTTATTGTAATTGATAAATATTAATGTATAGATAATGCATATTATAATGGAGAAAGCTGTATCTGTTATGATAAATATATTTACAGTTCTAGTAGTAACATATGTGTAGATATATTGAAAGAATTTCAAATATTTAACTAAAGTATATAAGACAAGATATTTATTGAAGAACATAAGTAACTTGAGTCATTTCAATTTCAGAACGATGTTTTGGTTAACAGCACAAGTGGTTATTTGACAAATATGACCCAAGTGATATATGCACTTGGAGAACAGCACAAAGCTAACAATTCGTTATATATCTAGAAGCAAACTGATTATTCTACTTTAATTAAATTATATTTACAGAATAACTTATCTAACTTAACAACACAGTACTCAGCTTCTAACATAGATATTCTTAACTAATTAGGTTCCAGCAGCACTTAAATAACGAACTTCTTGACAGCGTAAGTTGCACTGCAAAATTAGAATATAATCAGTAATAATGTAACTATTACATCTCGCATAGTCAGTAACTTTTCAGTTTTAAGCACAAGTATAGCAACATAAATACAGTCATTGGGAGTATAAACAACTTAAAGCTATTAAAAGACGAATACAAATATCAACTCTATATTTAACACGTTAACAAATACATTGACGTATAATACTAATCTATAAAATACAAAAATAGATTAAACTCAAGCGAATTATGAAACTTAGATGAATGCAGCTTCTAGTGCATTTGATACCAGTTTAGCTAATGTTCTTACGTATGTAGACAGCGTTTATATGAGAAGAAAAGATGTTAAACCTGCAATACCAATATGCCCAGGTTTTACAAATGGTAGAAGGGAGCGATATTGTACTGCTACTTCTACATGTTGTTATTATAAGAAGTGGTGGAGCGGAATTATGTATATATTTATTAAATGTACTAATATACACGAGAACGTCAAAAAATATCACGGTATTTTCGAGAGCTGATTTTAGCAAATTATTGAGATTCACCAAATAATAAACATGTCCAATCCTTAAATACTGGACGGTTATTGATTGATAACGTCGTCCGGTATTTCTGACGAAGTATCGGTATAATGCGCATTAAATACAAAATACATTTAGTGCAGTTGAGAATTCAATATTATATAATATATACTTGTTATATGATAAAAGTGTACCCCGGAGTGAAAAGGTACTAAATTCAACTTGTTGACGAATAGATACACAACTTAGCCATCCTCCATTATCTGCCTTAAGTGATTTTTCATCGTAGTTTAGAAGCCCATATTCTTTCAATTATTCTAATATAGACTTGTCTCATTTGTAATATTTATTATTTTATTACATTCCTATAATTAGTTAATTAGCATAAATAGCAATTGATGTAAAATAATTGAATTTGGAATTAATTATATTTTATACAAATCGTAATAAATATTGATAATAAACTACAGTATAGTATTTACACTCCAATAGTAAGTAATCATACTTATGGTATATTAATGGCAACAAATATAATAAACGTAGTAAACATATGATCCACGGATTATTGGGATATTATATAAGAATAAATATGAATAAAATTATTATTTGTTATAACTATTTATGCTAAATTACTAGTAGTATTATATCTAAAATTTAATCTTTAGGAAACAAAAACAGACCTTAATTTAGATAAAGGTTTGATTATTTTTAAAAAATGAGTTAATTGTGAAGCGATAGGCAATGAGTTGAAGCAATATGTTAATTTAGATGAATACTTGTTGTTTTATATATTAAAAGAATGCTAAATGCACTAAATAAATGTATATAAATTAATTATACCTGTACCTATTCATATTAGGAAATCAAGCAACATTTTAAAAAATTGTATTACATTTGAAGTGTGAAATCTATATTTTATTCGTATTTTTAAATTATTGAAATAATTATATTTTGATTAACATGAAACAGTTTCTTACAAAAAATACCCGCCATAAACGAGCGCAATATTTTAAAGCACATATTTGAGTTACAGGTAGTATAGTATATAAAACTGTGCTGAATAACATCACTTCACAATGAAATATAATTTCTTCAAAATAACGCTATCTTATAAATAACTACTGGCACGACGAATGTCACTATTCTATTTAACTGAAAATTAGTCGGGATATGTCATTGTATTTGGTTAATTCCCGACTGTTTTAATCTTTCAACTTTGTTTAAAACTTCTAAGAATGACTGTTCTTAAAAATATTTTCTCAAGTAAATATATTATTTTGAACTGGATTATAACATATATAATAGTATATAATACTGTAAAATATTTCACTCCCAGCTCCTCTCCTGAATTAGTAATAATTAAAAATAAGCGAAAAATTGAAGCATAGTGATATCTCAACAAATCTTGATGTGGTAGAGGTGTTAATAATATTTTTATAATACAAATATATCTATTGATAACATATCAAAAATATTTACTGATGTTAGATATTAATATTATTAGATTATCATTACCTCACGCCTCTCCAGTATTTTGTCCGTTTTCAACTGACAACAACTGTATATATATATATATATATATATATATATATATAAACATATATATAAAAACACAAAGCTGACATATCTTTCATAAAAGATGGCAAGCAACAGTTCTTTGACATAGGCATATCCTGGGACACCGAGAGATATTTCGCTGTGAAACAAAAGCATTATCAAACGGAAACTGTCAATGGCTAGCCTATTACTTGCACCCCGATTATTATCGGAAAAGATACGACGGTCCATCCAGAATCATTAGCCGCACTTCGACAAATGGGTATCGAAGATTCATGGTTATACCAGTAAGTTGGAATCCTAATGTCCAACTACAGAGAACAAACAGACTATGTTTTCAGGAAAAAGACTAGAAAAGCACAAGATCAACCAACAGAACTAAACATTCAAGAAATTGATCAAACAGAGGAATTTAGTAGTATTCCGGTCAATGAGACAACAAACTCAAACGCTGGAACTCAGAATTCTAGCATAAAACCTAAGAAGAAACCTAGGTAGAAATCTCAAGTGCAACACAGCCAAGAGATCCAAGCCTAGATGAACACATAAACTCAACCACCTTAGGTCACCCATAATACTGATAACACCTAGACGAACCAAGGAGCTATCAATATTTAAAAACAAGTTGTTGTAAACAATTTCAACTGCAGCAACACTAGTCTTTCTGGTTAATCAAAGAGCCAAAGTACCAACAAGAGCGAAGTCGCAAGAAAATCTTAGAATCAACAAAACCCCAAACAAACTGCACCGAAGCAAGTTTCTTAAACCAAAACCCCAGTTCAGAAACCAAAGGAAGCCCCACAAGCGCCTTTACCCCAAGAAACCAAGAAAACCCAGTCGCAAATTCCGCTTGTAAAATCAAAGCACACAAGCGAAGCGTCGAGTTAATCGAGTACAGTATCCAGCGGAACCTAAGCCAGCGAGTGCAACATAACTATTGAAGTCGAAGCACAAGCAAGCGAGTTAAGACGCCATTGGGAAGATGTTGATCCGAAAGAATATTAGGAGTAGGTATGCTGCGATTTGGTAGAAGTTATTGACATTTACGTTGAAGACCACCCAAAGTCGCCGATTAGTAAGATTCAATCCAACTTAATATTGATCTTAAAGGCGTTCTATAAACGTAAACTCATCAACCGATCCCAATGCGAGATACTCCTATAGAAAATTAAAGCCCTGTAATAAGTCTAGAACATTGAAGATGTTCTGAAACAGGCATCCCTACCTGCCCAGTAGGAAAATAAGTAAAGTCAAAGCGAAAAGAAGAAGGCCAAGAAGCGACAGAATTAGATGGATATTTCCATCGACGACTGGGTATGAGGCCGATTCTCCAACATTGAGTATGTTGCCCGCGAAGACATGCGCTTGAAACGTAGACCATGCAAGTATAAATGAAAGTTAAGTGAGTGGGATATATATATATATATATATATATATATATATATATATATATATATATATATATATATATGCATTCCGGTATTTAGTAATGATGTTCGGTATAAATTAGTTTTTCAATCTATTTTATTATAGATATATTTTATTTTCATAACGTCGAAATAATTTTAGGAAACTTATAATAAAACGTAAACAACTTTAAAAATCCATTACATATGTTATTTCACTACTTAATATTATCGAACATGTAAAACATTATACCCAATTAATATTATCATAAGCACTTAGATTGAAACAAAGATGAAAACCATTTTAATTAACTGGAAAATTATCAAAAAGACTTACATAATATTATTAAAATATATAATATTTTTACTTGGATATGGTAAAATAACTAGTATAAATTTATTTGTTGCGTTTGGATGTATTGTTGGATTGTTGCTGTTGAGTGAGTCATGTTATTAACTGGAAAATTATATGATATTTTTAATAGATATATATTGTTGAGTTATCTCACTCGCTCATGTTCCAAGTCTTCAAGTTGAATGAGTCATGTTATATGTTCAATTTAATTGAACATAGATTATAATTTGTTTTAACCTTGAACTTTCATAATTATTTTCATTTATCATTCAAGAAGTGCCATATACTCTATGGTGGCGACCTTGGATCCTCCCTCTGTTATTATAATTTTTTATTTTACTTTCAATATATTTTAAATATCTCACAGCTTGCAGTCCTTGAAGTGCTCTTTAATCTTCCTGACGTAGAAGAAGTTGAAAATAACGTAAACGACCGCGAACAAAACGCTCGTGGTCACGAAAATGCTCTCCATTTTCCTGCTCTCCTTCTCAACGTCCACTATGTTCCTCACCTCCGTTTGAATTCGGGCCGTTTCCTCCACCAAATCCATCAGTTATTTCGCCTTCATCGCGTTCAGACCGGTTCCAAGGTGGAGCTCTGTGTCCGTTCTCTGGGTTGCTCCGTCGGTGAATTCAACGTCAATTCCGAATTTGTGGAGCTTCTAACGCTAATTGAGCGATTTAATGCAAGCCTTTATTTAACCGTCAACTTGGGTGTTAATGGTAACTGAGCCGTTGGTGTCCAGTTATACGTACGAAATTTCAGTGTTATTCGCGTCATACACTGTTAACGCAACGTCCGGGATGTAATTCATGTCGGACGAAGACTTATCGTACTTTCGCGTGTTCAAATTGAAGATGATCTTGTAGTTGAACTTGGCCGGGAAATCAACCAAATAATCATAGTAATAGCACTTCTAACCAAATTAAGGGATCTCGGTGATCACTGACAGTATTTGCTACAAAAGGATCATTTGAAGTGGTTGAGATATTCAAATCCATATATTAATTAAATTAATCATAACACAAATGAATAAGAAGGTGAAGATAAACGTCATTTAATGAGCTACATATGTATGTATTTATGTAATTACTTAATATTATATTGTTCCTAACAAACACAAAAATAGTTAGTATGCTATTGTAGTGCAGAGGTATAAGCGTCGTGCTAAGACCTTCGTCGCTCTAGTTCAATTCCCAGTGATTACAAAATTCTTAAAGAATCTCATGTTGAATTTGTAAAGGATTATGATTGGAATTGTTTTATACATTTATTTATTACTTTCTTTTTATCTTATATGTAACTATATTATAGATAGAATCATTCATATTTGTCTTCCTATCCATTTTTCAATTTCTGCTTCATTATTGTCCCCTTAGTATTTTACATATTTACCTTATTTAACCATAATAATTTGCAACCCCTCTTTCTCCATATAATCAACTAAATCAACGCCTTTATATCTATAATAGGCATCTCTGCTATAACCAACGTGAACAACAACATTTAGTTTATCTTTGTATTTTTTAGCTATTTTGTAATTGAGAACGGATGGCTTTTCATTTGGACTGAACACAAACAGTATATTTGCTTTGTGAGCATTTCCAGAAATTAATTCTCTTGCTGAGGAATTGGACTCGATTTATATAAATGGTTTTCTATGATGCTGGGCTGCCCAATTAAACAGATTTTTGGTAGTTGGTATTCCGCGATAAACTTTGGATTTCTTATTTTCGTTGTGATTATATAGTTTCAAAGTTGGATATTCTGTCACGTTTTATTTTTAACATAAATTGTCATTATTAGGATCCTAACAGTTAATAGAATAACAATCAACAACATGAGTTAAATTTTCACAAACATTTTGCATAGCTAATTAAAGCTTTTCACATTTTGAACAGTTCGGAATTGAAAAGAATACCATCATTGTGTAATTTAATTAACCTTTGGTGTTGAATTCTTTTCCTACAATTGGATGAATTTCCTATTGCGAAATTAACAAAGCAAGCATTTGGAGTGAAATAAATTATGTTCGTATGTAATATATTTTGTATATAATCAAAAAATATTAATAACAAATGATGAAAAAATTCGATTTCATTTCTTTAATTGTTCTTCCTTTAAACTGGTTAAAGTGAGTCATGTTATTATTTAAACTTATATTGTATTTAGTTGAAATATCATTTGGCAATTTAAACGATGTAGCAGTCATAATTGTTATTAATTTGGTCACTTATAGGAATCGCTGTATAACTTACGTTTTAGAGATCTTGCGGAGCTTTAAGTAATAAATAATATTTATCTTGTGAACAATAGTATTCTATTAATGTTAGTCCGTTATTTATATTTAATATTTCTTGTTCTAGAAGCAAATTTTTCAAAAGAATATAAATTTATTCTAACTCTAGTTTAATTGAATCAAGAAATTTTATTTTGTGAAATTCCACTAATTTAACAGAAGGGTTGACAGATGTAAGTAGTTGTTTGAAGCTCAATATCATTGAAGTGGTACAATATATTATGATTATTATTTCATATTATTAGAAAATATTTTCTTTTTCAATCTAAAAAATTTCAAAAATAATATGATTCACTTAACTGTAACCTTATCATCAGTACTAAGATAAAAATAAGATAAAATTTCAAAAATATAAAATAAAATAAAATAAACTGCAGTATCATAAGTCATCTTTTCCTATTGTATTCAAAATTGCTACCTTAAATTTCTTTTTATTTTCATATATTGGTTTAATTTTACGACCGAGAGCTGGAATACAAACCATTAAAATACAACTTGCAATAGCGATGACTCCAAGAGTAATAATCATATTTTCGGCCTTAGTAGTAAATGTAGATAGATCATTTTTGTAAAAAGCAGTAAAAGCCACTGTTTCTATTATTTTACCAGCGAGAGAGAATTAAATATATTATAATAATTAATTTGATGAGGAAGCTGAGTCAATATAATCAGCTAAAAAGGAGTTTTCATCTTTTGTTATTGGTAATTTGATTGTGTAATGAAAATCTGTGTTCAAATAGTTGTAGTATGTGTGAGTTGAAAGTTTACTTGTTGTTGAAACATTTGTGAAGTTCAGTGTAATGTCAATTTTTTGTCCATCAACTAAATTACATTATTTGGAGTTTGTATTTTTGTTTATTTCTACTTCAATATGATCTGCGTTTAAATATGCGCTTGATGTGGTGAAACATGAATCTGTGATGTGATTAACTGTTTGGCTCATGGCTTTCACCAGTACGTTGGCTTTGTAGAACAAAACTTGCATGCTCATTTGTAAATCGGTGCTTGTAAGCAGTCGCTGTAGATTTTGTGCGCAATCATCTTCTTCTACCATATCACACGAGATGATGCTCCTTCCTGTTGTGAATCCGTACTTGGACAGTTTCATCGTGAGTCCCATTGGTTCCTCGCGTGCGATTTCCGTGCCCGATTTTGGTACAAATTTTTACGTTAAGCTGAAATCCTTCTTTATTTGCAGTGAGTGCCCGTAAAGAGTTGCAACTATTTAATCCGGCTGAACATTGTACATAATATCAAGGTTGTATTTATCAGATATTTTCCCATTAAATCCGGGCTCAGAAATAACGGTTGAGTTTGTTACAGTGTCAAAATAAGCAGTTCCGGCTTAAACGGTTAAATTCACCTCAGAAAACGCTCCACTATAAGAGGAGAACTGGTAATTGGCCGTTTAAACAGCAGCTATTAAGGGAACTGTTGCTTATTAGAACGTAAACTGAGCCTGCAAAAATTAAATCCCGCTGGTGAATGAAGTTGGAACAGTGAATTTAAAAGTGTTGAAAGAGGTGGAAGAAAGAGGAGTGGAAGAAGAGGTGAAACCAGTATTGAGTAAGAGCTTTTCATAACGCTCAATAGAGCCGGATTCGTAGATTATGAACAAATCGGCTTGGAGGAGTGGAAGTAACTGAGTTGGGTCGGCTGAGATCAATTAGGGGCATGAACCCGAAGGTTAAAGAGAAATAGAGATAGAACCGAAATCAATGACCGCAGACGCTGACTAGAAGCAATTTATCTACAAACCACGCCTGGTGTCGACAGCACCCATTACTATGCGCGTGAAATGAATCGCAGATTCCATAGTTACAATAACTTAATCTGAAGAAAAATAATCATCATTAGTGCACTTCACACACGGAATCGCCAACGCAATTGAAGACGAGTAATTAAAATCAAATACGATGTAGGAATTCGGAATAAAATTGCCACCACCGTCTACCAAAGAAGTTGCGAAAATAGTAACATTAATTCCTCGAGGTAACTAATTGCATTCAGCCTTTCCCGTCGAATATAGCTGAACGATAAAAAATCTTAAGCCATTTTACTTAATAAACCTTATATATGTTGATGAACTGTAACAATCTACGATTTCAGTCTTCTAATCAATTGATTTTTCGAGGAGTATTTGCTACAATAAATATACAATCATTATTGATGTGGTATTTAAGATCGCTAGATACTTGCACCATTATAGTAAATGGTATTTTAAATAACTTGTATTGAGACCTTTCAGCTAAGTATTTAATTTCTTGAGTTACACTAATTCCAATATTTTTTAATCAAGAAATTATAATGTACCATAAAAAATATAGTTATATAAAAATATAGTTATAAATGTAGTTTGATAACATGAAATCACAATTTGAAAACACTGTATTTTTATACAATAATTAATAATTAATATTTAATTATTAATTATCACTTCAAAATGTTGCATTTATAAATTGAGATCAATAAGGGAAAGCGTCAAAAGAATGTCTTATGATGAAAATTTATCATTATAATATTAAAATATTAGTTTCACTTAATGTCGCTCATATAATTTTAAAGGTTTCTTTAGTTTCTGAATAGAATCTAAATATTCTACAACTAGTTGTAAAACTTTCGATCCACATTGCAGATTCTTCGTACTTATTGTGTCGCACTCTGAATACTAGATTTAATTTGTTGCGTCAAAAAGTATAATGAGTTGTCATAAAGTTTGTCATCAGATTCAGATTCGCTATTTTCTAAAGTCATTTGGAGTTTCGCACACGGCAAACTTTTCTGA
The DNA here is from genome assembly GCA_963988835.1 of Hexamita inflata. Taxonomy (NCBI): domain Eukaryota; phylum Fornicata; order Diplomonadida; family Hexamitidae; genus Hexamita; species Hexamita inflata. The sequence continues at coordinate 275,924 of CAXDID010001232.1, forward strand.
GACCTAAATATCCAAGCCGCACTGTATGAGGAGTTATTAGTTTTGATCTGGGACAGACGGCTTGGAACCTTTGGGGAGTTTCTGTTCTTCATTTGGGATGTGGATTTAGATTTGAAGACAGTTATATATTTGGTGTTAAAAGACATGTTGCGTCAAACACTATAAATCACAATATGAATTCGAATCTGTATTTGATTTGCCTTAAGATTCTAAATATTAGTGCTTATAGCTGTAAATTTATAAAATGTTCAAAAGAGTGATAAATTACTCTGGTGAAATTTGAATTAGTTTTAAATGAAAATATCTGTTATATAGCTTTCAAAAATCAGTGAATAGAGTATATAAAATATTGAACTAGGATAACAGTACATCACTCAATCAACAATATATCGTCCACGAAGTAGTGAATAACATTTCTCTAGTTCTAGAACAATATTTGAATATTTTGCATCTGGATATATAAATGTCTTTCAACTTTACAGATTCTTTACACCTATTGTGATGCGCTCTGTATACTTGATCTTATCAGCTGCGTTAAAAACGAAAATGAATTTACATCAAATTCGTCATCTGATTCCTCGCTGTGGTCCATAGTAATTTGGAGAGTAGCACACGGCACACTTTTATGAGATCGAAAATAGCTCGCTGCGCTACTGGGTGCACTAATTGTTTTAATCTAGGACAGGCGGCTGGGAACTTTAGGGGTAGTTCTGCTTTTCATTAAGAGGTGGTTTAGATTTGAATATGAATATTTGCTGCATGTATCTCATATAAATGTGCCTAGATAAATATCATCAAACAGTATAAATCACAATATGAATTCGAATCTGTATTTGATGTATGTGAGATATTAGTATTTGTATTTTTATGAATCTGTGTCATAGATAATAAAGTCTTTTACCAAAGGACACTATTATCTTTTGGATTTGACTTTGAATTTCCAACTTATTTTAAGATTTAAAAGAGATTTAGTGTAGCTATTTATTAAATAAGTGTCTAACTGGTAATTAAATCTGCAATGTAATTATTTACAAGTTCAACTTTAGGTATGGAATTAACCAAATTTTCAAAAAGAGAAAGAAAGATGATTTAACGATTATCAATAATACATCACTTTAACACAAGTATTTCATCTACCAAGTAGTGAATGATATTCATTTAATTTCTAAACAGAATCCGAATATTTTCTAGCTGAGTGTCGCAGTAGCGTCCGACGTTTCCAACGCGCTGTATCTGCAGCTTTGTCGTTTTGATGTTGTCTTGGATGCGCAGTTTAACTTCAGCCAGTTCATCATCAACTAACTCGCTTTCGGACTCGCTTGCTATAAAACTGCTCTAGAGCTGGAGCTACACGTGTGGCATTTGTCTTTTCATACTGTACATTGGTGTCGTGCTGCTTAATGTTTCGGTGGTTAGGATTCTAGATAGGCGGCTTGGAATTTTGGGAGTTCTGTATTTCATTGAAGTGAAATTTTTAAAGGATAATTCTATTTAAATATGTACACGTCGAATGACTTTAAACACTTTCAAATTCCAATACGAATTCGAATTTGATTCGATGATCTTCCTTTGTAGGATAATTGACACATATAACTAAGAATATTATTACTAAGGAATACAATTCGAATCGAATTATTTTATAATCTTTCAGCAGCTCTTAGATCTTTCAGCAGTTGGTTATAATTCTGCGTTAGAATGCAAATTTGAAGTACTAACTGCAAATTTAAATTATTTGGTCATCAACTAAATTGTATTTGATGCATTAAGTAGAACATAACAAATATATTCTATTGAACTGTAGAAGCTACTTTACGAACCAGAATCAAGTTCCAGAAGGTACAAAAATTTAAATTACCTTTCTATATTTTAAATCCAATTAAAAATATTAATAAATAATTCACAAAAATTATTTCTAAGGATTATTCTAAGAATCTATTTTTGCGAGACTGCGAACCAAATGAAGTTCCTCCCGGTTCCAGACGCGACCAAGAAGCAGCTCTACGCCTGTGGTTCTCTGAACATGATAGTTCCCGGCAGCGGGCTCCTGCTCCTCTCCGCTAGAACCTTCGAGATGAGAGGCGTGTTCGTCGCCTGTCTGCAGTTCGTGACCTGGTTCTTCGTGTTCGGCTGGGTGTGGGCTGCTGTAAACGGATGCAAGATGATCAGAAATGGAAGGAACCAAGAATGAATATTTTATAATTTCTCACTCGCTTATGCTGTAGTACGAGATGTTCTTGTTCTTGCCCTCGCCCTGGAAGTGGTTCTGCTTCATGTGCACTCTGGCCGCGTGGGTGTTGTCCCGCAAGAGCTGCATCAGCGAAGCCGGCTCGATACCTTGCGACTCGCTCTGAGACGCGTTGATATGTGAGTTTACAAGAGGCTTGACGACGGGCATCTGTCGCTTCAGTCCAAGTGGGGGAAGGCGGTGCGTTGAGTTCTGGGGCGTTAGAGCGGCGCCTACTTAGATTCTGGAAAGGACGTTCGGGACCTTGATCTGCATTCTAGAGGTGGAATACAAATTTAGGTAGTGCTGGACATGTGGTTAGTAACAGGTCTGGATTAAATTATTTGAAACTCCAAAGCGAGTTCGAACTATATATTGCGATTTGATTCGCACATAATTAATATTAATAATAACCTATATAGATCTAAAGAGTAAAGTTAATTTGAATTTAAAAGTGTTGAATTTGAATACGTTAACTTAATTTCAAATCGTAATACAATTTAAGTTAACTTGAATTCTGCATTTTGACTGTCATAGTATTACAGCGAATAGAAATAATTCAAATTATATAAATTCACTTTCATATTTATTCGATGAAAAATTATATTACAGTAACTATAATATTAGTAACTATAATATTAGGTAATAACTGTAGTATCTACCTAATTTATAATGTATTACTATTTTCATCACATAAATACCATTAATAACACCATTAATAACAAACGTTCACTCAAAATATTGTCATCCAAATCAGCTTTTCAGATTACCAATATAGCTTCATTCGTCCACGCTGAAGTAGGAAACGTTCTTGTTTTGCCCGGCGTTGTTCTGGATGTTGTGGTGCTTCATGTGCACCCTGGCTGCGTGGGTGTTATCGCGTAACATCTACATCATGGAGGGAAACAGAACGTCTTCGCTCTCGCTATAGTTGGTCTAGCAGAATCTTTGCTTGCTCACAGCCAGCATCTGTCTCTTGATCCCACACACGGGCGGCAGACTGGAGGTATCTGAGTTTTGAGGAGATATCACTTCTCTGACTTTAATCTGGGCTAGTCTGGTTGGAACCTTGAACATCTGAAGTGGGAGTTGAATCAGCACTATTATATTACTATCGACCAGGCTATGGGAAAGATTCTTGATGAGAGTGTAAATTACTCTTGTGTTATTGTTATTCGATTCATTCCATTCGAATATTCCATTATTACAAGATATTTAACATTATAACATTATTTGTGAGAGAAAGCAAAATAATTTAAGCAGAGACTCACATATTAATTTGTAATTTTATCATTCATCGTGAAGTTGATCATACACCAAAATTAATTATTTAATATCAATCAATGATTTTTGCAAAATATTATTAAATTCAAAGATGTATCAAACTATCTCATTGACTCACTTTGTTTCCTCGCATATTGTGAGATCATAACAATAGAGTAAAACGAATTCCCTTCTTAACTGCGAAGTGTATATAAATTAATGAATTAAACAAATTAATATTTCTATTGGATGCTTTATGGCATCAGTAACTTACATAATTTATAATACTAAATTGTTTAATCTTTGTATTACAAATTTGTTAAACTAAATTAATTTGTTATTAAACTAGTATAAATGGCTAGTGTAAATAACATAGATTATATAATTCAATGTGCGTGGGAATATCAATCTGCGACAATACTTCGTTTTCCACCCCATTACAATATAGAAGATATGTTTGTCTTCGGCTCTCCGTCACGTCCTCCCACGCGTGCAGAGAGTATTGTCGCGAGAACCCCTAAGTCTATACCAGCCACTGTATAGAAGTAGTTTTAGAACTGCAGCCCCTCCTGCTCTCGTTTGACCATCCTGGCGAATGGGAAGACGCGAAAATGTACCGCTTAGATCCCAGAAACGAATCGTGAGAGTTTTGTTCTGTAAACCATTTCAAAGGGCTTTGTGTTGAACAATATAGTGTACACAAAGAAAATGTAACATAACGAACTAACTCAGTACACAAACTACCGAAGACAAAATTTACACGGTTGTTATTCTAATAATGTAAAATGCAATTAGTTAAGTGGTCATAAAAATAAATAAATTTATGTAAAGAACCTAGGAATTATTATGGAAAAGAACTCCCTAGAAAAGCAAACACAAATAAGTACAGAAGACATGGAAAAAGTTGACTAACTGGCTCCGTACATTATAAGTGAACAATAGAAAATAGAGAAGCGTATTCATAGCGCACATTCTCCAGCATATCATATAACACCAATTCAGCGACAAACAAATAACTAAGAAGCTTATCGTTTGAAAATTCGGTAGATGAGACAAAATTAGTTTAAAATGAAGGGATACCAGTAAAATCTCTAAGATCACTCCACGCATTAAATTAGCTCTGTGCAGATATTTGATCCACTTAGCGAATATGCAAGTAAAAAGCGTAATCTAGAACGACGCAAATGGAGCGCTTAAACTATAGAGTGAGTATAATATTTATATAGTCCGCCATAATATGGTAGATGCTAAATATATTCAAGATAATTACATTTCAAGATGTTAATATTAAATAACTATTCTCATAAATATATATCACGCCATCAAGAATGTCATCCACAAAATGATAAATTCAACGTATTTTTAGTTTTCTAACGTTTATTGGTTGACTTTATATGTAATCATGATATAAATATTAAATAGTTTCAGTTGAAGTGAAAATACGTAGAATTAGTGAAACACGCAAATATAGCGCTATCTGTGTTGTAATGAAGAATACCAGAATCAACGCATTCAAACAGTTTTAAATATTCAAACACAAATCGATTTTGTTGACAATACTTTACAATTTGTTGTTTTCGTATAATCGCTTAAACTTCAGAGAACGCGATCGTTTTGGTTACTCTGATATCTTTCTCTAAGGTTCAATTTACTCTGAGATTATTATATTCATATTCAATTAATATTATCTTGAAATTGATTATTCTTACACATTCGAGTTAGATTCAGTAAATGAATGAATATAAACATATTGATCTCCATAGGTCGCAATGAAGAATATGCGCACTTTTATACAAATACATTCAAACAGTTTTAAATATTCAAACACGATCTAAATATAGATAATCTGCGCCATTACTTCAATAAAGCTCTTTCGAAAGTTTAAACTCCACTTCCAATGATCTTTGCTGTTGCAATCCTGTCCGACTACCTCCCCGTCGTCATGATCCACGGCATCAACGAGAACTCGACTTCGATCGAGCCGATGGCCCAGTGGATCCGCGAGCAGCTGCCTGGCGTGTACGTGCTTAACTGCGACATCGGCTACGACAAGCGGTCGTCTCTGTACATGACGATCGAGAAGCAAGTCGACGAGCTGGCCGCCTGCATCAACGAAGACCCGCTGCTCGCCGGCGGCTTCGTGGGCCTCGGCTACTCCCAGGGCGGCTACCTGATGCGCGGCTACCTGGAGCTGCACAACCACGTCGGCGCGCCGATGAAGCGCTTCGTCTCGCTGTCCGCGCCGCTCGGGGGCTTCTTCTGCGGCAAGCGCTCCACCTGCTACAAGTTCGGGAAGATGTTCACGGCCGCCAACTTCTTCGCCTCCAGGCTCGTGTACACCTCCTTCGTGCAGAAGCTGGTCGGCCCTTCCAACTACTGGAGAGACCCGAAGCACCTGGACAAGTACGCCAGGAAGTGCGCCTCGCTGCCAGCGCTGGACAACGCCCGGAGCTTCTCCCAGCAGAAGAAGGACAACTTCGAGAGCGTGGACCTGATGGTTCTCTTCGGCTCGGCCAACGACGGCGTGATCTCTCCCTGGCAGAGCGCCTGGTTCGGCGTGTGGGGCGCAGACGACTCCTACGCGGCCGACATGGAGGACAGAGACGAGTACTAGCGAGACCTGTTCGGCCTCAAGACGATGAACGAAAACGGAAAGATCGTCCGAATCGAGTCCGGGCTGAAGCACAGAGAGTACAGGACCAACAAAGAGTACTTCGTCGCGAATGTGGTTAAGTGGCTGGTCGTCAAAGTGTGAAATTGGATTTGAAAATATTGGCGGTAAATTTTAGTTATAATATGCAATATATCTGTATACGTCAAGTATTATTTGACTGGTTTAGTGTAGAAATAGACTTACTTTCAATAATACATTGCCCATTTATTAATAATAATTTTAAATTTTCACTTCATAATCATGGAAGATGACGATTTGATGAAAAGACTTGAGAGTACCTTCGCTGACTCTAAATAGATAATAGAAAATCTGACAGACGTTGTTATCCCGAAAGAACCCACTATATCCCACGAAATTCTTAACGATTCCATAAGTAAGTTAAATTAATCTGAAACCAATCCACTTGGAAATTCAGGAAATATTGACAGTTCCTCCAATACTTTATTCGATAAAATGGTATCGGCTTAAAGTGGTTACTCATTAACAGCTTCTATGCGTTCTAAAATTGAATTTAATATTAATTCTGTGTAAGATTTGAAGCCAGAAGTTGAATGCTAAGAAGTTGATGATGCACCTAAACTAGACATTCTTGAGAGTATTATCAAGCCCGAAGAAAGCAATATTCAATTATTGCAATAATAGTTGTCTAATGTGAGCAATTAAGTCTAGCGTTAGTTCTCCATTCAAGCGCCAGATCCAAATTTAACTTCTGAGTAAAAAATAGATTACATAGCGAATCAGATTTCAAAGGGGAACGAGAAGAACATCATTGACATCTTCACTCTTTATCAGCACGAAGATTTCGCGAAAATTGCAACTATTTTTAACTACAAGTTCAAATCTTTATAGGATTGGCTTGGAAAGCGCTTCGAGCAGAGGAGGATGACCGATTTGCTGAACGCGATTTGCCAGGACAAGTTGGCGTTCAAAGCAGCTCAAATAGCCATTCTGCTGAACCCAAAACTAAAGCCCGATTAATTCGATTTATCCCATTTAATCATCCTGAACACACAACAAGAGATGGACGAGCTGAACACAGCCCTTTAAAATCAAATGCGCTTCAAGAAGTACGAGGACTCCAAAAAATACTCAATCTGGCACCAGTTCACTGACAATTCCTTCACCTCGAAATTTATCAGAGCCTGGGCTCACCAATTCAGGTTCGAAATTGACTGTGAGAAAATGGCCGCCCGTTTATTCCAGTCCAAAAACAACCAAACTGTTTTGGAATAAACGGTCATTGAACTATTTTGCACCGTTAATCCGCTCTAATTTATATAGTTCTAAACGGTGTTTAAGTAACATTCTGGCTAAAGCTTGAAGGAGTTTCTGCTGATAAACGTTAAAAATTACACCGTGATGCTGGCGTACGAATATTTAACGCAAAGGGAGGGCGGAATCGCATACGCGCTCAACAAAGCAACTAAGCTCAATAATAACAGCCTATAGATAATTACAGTTTTATTCAGGCAGCACTGGCTAGGAGTTAAAACTGCTTACTCAGAAATGTTCGGAACCATGGGCAAAGACATCAGAGGCGCGAGCGACAGCTACTACCAAAAAGCACTTCTCACGTTCTGGGGAGAGTTGTGAGTTTAAATATAATTGTATTAAGAGTTTATTAAGAAGATTTACAACTGAATAACCAAATATTTCATAGTATTTCAATTATTTAACAATTTATATTATAATTTACCCAAAATTTCAAATCCAAGCTCACACTTTGACGTCCAGCCACTTAACCACATTCGCGACGAAGTACTCTTTGTTGGTCCTGTACTCTCTGTGCTTCAGCCCGGACTCGATTCGGACGATCTTTCCGTTTTCGTTCATCGTCTTGAGGCCGAACAGGTCTCGCTAGTACTCCTCTCTGTCCTCCATGTCGACCGCGTAGGAGTCGTCTGCGCCCCACACGCCGAACCAGGCGCTCTGCCAGGGAGAGATCACGCCGTCGTTGGCCGAGCCGAAGAGAACCATCAGGTCCACGCTCTCGAAGTTGTCCTTCTTCTGCTGGGAGAAGCTCCGGGCGTTGTCCAGCGCTGGCAGCGAGGCGCACTTCCTGGCGTACTTGTCCAGGTGCTTCGGGTCTCTCCAGTAGTTGGAGGGGCCGACCAGCTTCTGCACGAAGGAGGTGTACACGAGCCTGGAGGCGAAGAAGTTGGCGGCCGTGAACATCTTCCCGAACTTGTAGCAGGTGGAGCGCTTGCCGCAGAAGAAGCCCCCGAGCGGCGCGGAGAGCGAGACGAAGCGCTTCATCGGCGCGCCGACGTGGTTGTGCAGCTCCAGGTAGCCGCGCATCAGGTAGCCGCCCTGGGAGTAGCCGAGGCCCACGAAGCCGTCGGCGAGCAGCGGGTCTTCGTTGATGCAGGCGGCCAGCTCGTCGACTTGCTTCTCGATCGTCATGTACAGAGACGACCGCTTGTCGTAGCCGATGTCGCAGTTAAGCACGTACACGCCAGGCAGCTGCTCGCGGATCCACTGGGCCATTGGCTCGATCGAAGTCGAGTTCTCGTTGATGCCGTGGATCATGACGACGGGGAGGTAGTCGGACAGGATTGCAACAGCAAAGATCATTGGAAGTGGAGTCCAAAATTTTGATAGAGTTCAATTATGGTAGTGAGGAAGATTATCTATATTTAGATCGTGTTTGAATATTTAAAACTGTTTGAATGTATTTGTATAAATTTGAATATTCGTGTATATTCTATTTATGGCACGTTGCGATAAAATATATATTACCAACTATAATTCGTATAATTTGCAAACGATTTATTTATAAACGATGATAATTTCAGATTCTTCACTATACCGAATATAGAGCTGCGTTGACATAATTCGCTCATTTTGTAAATATCTCACTTCAACACTGTTTATATTGCAATTTTAGAATTATGAGATTTGGTTAGAATTACTTATTCGGTAGCTCAATACGTAATGACATTATGTAAATACGATAATTCTATATTTTACTTCAATCCCAGATTGGCTGTGAAAATATAATTAACTATTATGGTTAAATAACTATAATTAAAATTTATGTTTAGTTATAGAGAATAAGAAAAATACAGCATTTAGAACATCAAGTATATTACATTATTAATATATTATCCTATTAAAGTTACATTAAAAGCACAGTACTCATTTTGTAAATATTTCACTTCAAGACAGCAAACAATTGCAGACATTTATTAATATTACATAGAATTTTGAGATTTTGTTTAGAATTATTCAATAACTCAATAAGTAATGATATTATATTAATACGATATTTCTATATTATTACCTCAATCCATCGCGTTTATTAATATATGTAAATTTCTTATTAAAGTTAAGAAGATATTGCGACATTTTACTATAATTAACTATTATGGTTAAATAGTAACTATTAAAGTTAGATTAAAAGCACAATATATCATTAGGTTCATCCACACTGATTATAAAATCAATCATAAGTATGGAAAATAATAAAATACAGCATTTAAAACATCAAGTAAATTATTAATTTTTTAAACTTTTAATTTATTCAACTTAATCAGAACTGAATACACACCAGAAGCGAAATATATAACTAATATTAATTTTATTGTTACAAATACAATTTCAACATATTATTATCCTTGTAAATTAATATGTGATTATTTTATGTTTTAATCATCAATCAAATTCAGTAACGGTCAAGTCATCGAAGGACTTCTGTGTCAAGTATTATCATTGACAATGATTAAGTTTATAAATTAAACTACTGCAAGTATGTGGCGCTGCTTAAATTATTTTATGTTCTCGGCCAATGACAGTAATAATACATCACTGAAGCTAACAGAATATTCGAAAGGAAGGAATCGAATTGCAATAACACAAGAAGTAATTTACACTCTCATCAAGAATCTTTCCTGTGGCCTACTCTATAGTAGTACCGTATTATCAACTTCCACTTCAGATGTTCAAGGTCCCAACCAAACTAGCCCAGATTAAAGCCAGAGAAGTGATATCTCCTCAAAACTCAGATACCTCCAGTCTGCCGCCCATATGCGGGATCAGGAGACAGATGCCGGTTGACGTCGTCAAAAATATTTATCAATTTTGTACTCAAAATTATCACTGTTTTTAACGGTAGTGGAGATATTTAAAGATAAAAGCGTCCAAGATCGAATCACAGGCTTCTTTAAACAGATATTCTGAGATAGAATCTTGTTTTTACGGCTCACAGAGATGATTAATGGAACTGATTTTCGACATGCTGTTTTCTGCTTCTCAGAAACAAATTTGTAAGCTAAATTGTTAAATTGACCAGATAATTGTTTATAATCAACTTATTTGTATTCGAAGTTTTTAAACGACCTCCCGTTTTTATATTTTATGAAGATTTGAACGAATTATTTATTTAATGAGAATTCTGAGATTATTGGTTCCATATGATGTTTGTACACGAGTCAGGGATGAATTATCTTGGAAATCTCTAGCATTATGAACAATTTATCGCTGGCAATCCAATTAATTTTGAGCATTTTAGTGGTCTGTTTAGTGGACTTTTGTCGACAATATTTGGTGGTACCTTTTATTGTGTCAGAGGCGACCTATCCATCAAAGCAAAGAAAAAGAAAACGGATTCTATTTAGTTAGAAAACAAAGTTCGTTAAAAGTCGTTATTTGGAATAAATTATCGTTAATTGTAACAACACAGGCTACCATGAGCTCTACCAACTCAATATTTTAGGGATAAACACAAATTGCGTTATTTCTGTTAGACTTATTGAAAGATTTCGGTTTGTACAAAATTATTAAATATTTTTGCTCAATAACAAGATGAATCTCAGTTCAAATGATCAGTAAAACGCTAGACTAGTTTAATCAAATACTCAATGATGTTTAAAGTGGATTATTCTAGTAAAATATGTACAATTAGTAGACTCGATGCCAGAAAGAGTATCAAAATGCGTCGATGCTGGTGGTGAAGCGTTCAAGTGATTCTTTAAATCTATTGGAACATTTTTGAGCTCAGGCGATCGTTTTAAAGGTCTAAAAGAGGGAGTCGCATTTACTTTGCCCAGTACTTTACCTTTGAATTTATCATCATAAAATGTTGTTGTTTAGTATAAATGTGTTTAAAATATTTCTAATATTTTATATCCTAAATTAATAGCATGTATTAGTTCAATTTCATCAAAGAAACCATATAAAGCGCGTTCTTCTTCATTATATGTGTATATATTATTATTTTTAACATCCTTACACTTTTAATCTGCGCATGTTCTGCATAGTGATGATAGCAATATGTTATTTATATTTACGCATAATACTGGGTATTGTAAATTTTATGGTGGTAATATCTTGTATTTAACTTAAATAATGCGTTTATCAGGGTCACACACCTTGGAAATACTTTTCTTGACGCTATCCAGGTGTTCCTATAATGCTTTATGCGTATTGTGTTAGTATATTAACATAATCATAATCTTTACCAATAATTAAGCCAATCTTTACCTACTACTAAGCCTCTTAATGGCAAATTTTATAACATCATCGATGTATAATCTAAACCTTTCAAACACTGATTATCATTTAGTGTATATAAGTTATAAAATATGTTATAATAATACTCAGTTCTACCTCCTCTAAATATATCTCTGTTATTGATATTGTGCTATTGTTTTATTGACTCTAAACTAAGATCATTTATCTATGTATCTGTTATATTTATAAGTGCTTAATATCCTTTTGATTTCAATTTACTTAAAACATATCGTTATTTTTTATCATGATGTTCCTTACGTTCAATCATTAACTAATAATTCTGATGATTTTTATCTAATTTAACTAAACTGAACTTACAAATTTAACTAAATATAGACTAAATATAGAATACTTAAAAGTCTCTTCGAGCCTTCTTTGAACATTAAATAATTACTGTTTTCAGCCATATGTAAGAAAATTTCATGGTAGCTAATTAAAATATTTTAACTTTCACTTCTACTGCTCAACTGGTACTATAGCTTCTTATTCATTTTCCACTGCTTCTTCGCGGATGACGTTTTCATTTTAATTTTATTGCTTAGCTTCGTCTTCTTATTCCTTCTTTTCCTTTCTCTTTAAAAATATTATCAAAAATATTACAAACACTACCAAAATGAAGGAAACTGGGACCACAATTGCAATTGTGATCACTATATTTTGGTTGTCTTGCTGACACATGCCAGTAACGTTTTTGAATTTTTGCTTGCACGTGCACTCCGAATTGGCTGCGTCCCAAATCGCGTGTACATCCTGATTGAAGCAGCTTTTGCACTCGCCGTTAACGATTATTTCTTCCGTAATGGAACATAACGCGCACTGAGTTCCAGCGTACCCGTTCAATTCGTCGCAAACACACTCGTTATCAACAAGTATTTCGCCGGTTTTGCACTGTTCGCACACATGTTATGATACGATCGCGTTGTTGCTCCAGCAGTTATCGCACTTAGTTGGGTCCGAACCGGAGAAACCAGCAGCTTCTTCGCACACACACTTATTAGTTTGGAATACTGAGCCAGAGTAGCAGGCAGAGCATTAATTTTAAATTGCTATTTTAGACTGGGACCAGCAGTCAACGCACGAAGTTGCTGTGGGGCCTGCGTAACCCAAAGAGGTATCGCAAACACAGATGTTGTTCTCCACTTTCAAGTTAACCCCGCACTATTTGCAAGCACCCTAATATATTATCGCGCTGCTCGCCCAGCAGTTCGTGCAAGAAGGAGCAGTTCCGGCGTACCCAACTGCTTCATCGCAAATACACTTATCAGTGTCGAACTTTTGGCCGGGCTGGCATTATTCACACTAGCCTGAAACGACCACTTTCGACGAAGCCCAACACAACGTGCACTGAGTGGGATCGGACCCGATATAACCCAGAGACTCATCGCAGATACATTGGTCTGAAGAAAACTTAGTGCCTGTAGTGCATGATGTGCAAGTGGAGGAAACTACGATCTAGTTGTTTCCCCAGCAGTCCGAGCATGAATTTGGATCGGAACCGGTGAATCCTTCTGTCTCGTCGCAAATACAAAGTTTAGTGTTTACATCGAACTTTGTTCCTGTGACGCAGGCCTAACACTAACCAGAAACGATTTACTCGCTTTTACTCCAACAATCAACGCAAGATGCGGCCGTAGGGCCAGCGAAGCCTTTAGACTCGTCACACACGCAGACGTTGTTGTCCACCTTCGCGTCAGCTCCACATTGTTAACATGCCCCTTAGCTTATGATTGCGTTGTTGCTCCAACAGTCCGAACAAGAAGCTGGATCTGAACCGGCGTAACCAAGAGACTCATCACATTGGCATTTGTCTACCACGAAAGTAGCGCCTGGATTACATGATTTACACGTAGATGCTACTACGATTGATTAGATTCCCCAACAATTCGTGCACTGAGTCGGATCCGATCCGGCATAACCTAGAGACTCATCACAGATGCAGTTTTAATTATCAAATTTAGTACCAGTTGGACATGACTCACACTGTCCGTTCTTGATTACCCACAAGTTGGTCCAGCAATCTTAGCACGAAGTGGCTGTAGCGCCAGCGAATCCGATAGATTCGTCGCATACGCACTCATTGTTGCTTACAGTTAATCCAGCCCCGCAAGCCTGGCAGGCGCCTTGGTAAACGATTGACGTAGCAGTCCAGCAATCCTAGCAATTGGATGGATCTGATCCAACAAAACCCTTAGATTCATCACATTCACACTTATTCATGTTGAATATCGTCCCAGTAGAGCATTCTTGGCATTTTCCATCTTTTACGATTAATTAGTATCCCCAGCAAATAGAGCACTATGCTGGATTTGCTCCCGTGTAACCATTCGATTCATCGCAAACACATTTATGTTCAGTCATGTCAAATTTTGATTCATAACTGCAAGATGAGCAAACTCCATTTTCTACAACTTGCTTGTTTGTCCAGCAGTTCGTGCAGGTTGGGTTGCTGGTGATAAAATTATTCCAGTCTTGAGGTTATGTATCTTTGTCATACGGGTTCAATGTAAACACATAACCACTCGGTTCGTCGCACAAACATTAATTATTACTAACAATTTATCCAATTTCGCACACATAGCACTGAGTGTAAAGTTAATTCACCCATTATACTATTTTAGTGGACCCCCAGCAGTTTTCGCACTAAGACGCATCTTATCCGGCATATCCAATAGATTCATCGCAGATACAGGTATTTATTGAAAATTTAGAGCCAGTTGAACAAGTTTTACATGCACCGTTAACTACTACTTTCGAGTTTCCCCAGCAGTCTGAGCATTATGATGGATCTTAACCAGAATATCCTTTGGATTCATCGCAAATGCAAAGCTTGATGCTTTAGTCGAACTTTGTTCCAGTTATGCAGACCTTACACTCACCAGAAACGACTTGTTCGCCATTACCCCAGCAGTCTACACAAGATGTTGGATCGGAACCTACGTAACCGGCTGATTCGTCGCAAAAACACTGACCTGAAGAGAACTTAGCACCGGTGGCACAAGGAGTGCACACTTAAGAAACTACAATCTGATTATTACCCCAGCAATATGAGCACTGAGTCGAATCCGATCCAGCGTAGCCCTAAGATTCATCGCAAATGCAAATTCCGCTATTTATCGTGGCGCCGGTAGAGCAGTCGATACAACTACCTTATGACGATATTTTGTTGAAGTCTGAACACAGCTCGCAGATTCCATTGATATCTCCCAAGGTCGGGCCGCAGCTGCATTTATTATTATTGCATATTTGTCCACTTGTGCTGCAATCCGCATTGTTATCGCAATAGCCCGGCTATACGCATTTATTGTTGACAATATTTTCTCCGTTTGCGCAGCTTTGACACGAGCCGGATACGATGATTGATGCGCTCGCCCAGCAATTCGTGCAAGAAGGAGCAGTTCCGGCGTACCCAACTGCTTCATCGCAAATACACTTATCAGTGTCGAACTTTTGGCCGGGCTGGCATTATTCACACTAGCCTGAAACGACCACTTTCGACGAAGCCCAACACAACGTGCACTGAGTGGGATCGGACCCGATATAACCCAGAGACTCATCGCAGATACATTGGTCTGAAGAAAACTTAGTGCCTGTAGTGCATGATGTGCAAGTGGAGGAAACTACGATCTAGTTGTTTCCCCAGCAGTCCGAGCATGAATTTGGATCGGAACCGGTGAATCCTTCTGTCTCGTCGCAAATACAAAGTTTGGTGTTTACATCGAACTTTGTTCCTGTGACGCAGGCCTAACACTAACCAGAAACGATTTACTCGCTTTTACTCCAACAATCAACGCAAGATGCGGCCGTAGGGCCAGCGAAGCCTTTAGACTCGTCACACACGCAGACGTTGTTGTCCACCTTCGCGTCAGCTCCACATTGTTAACATGCCCCTTAGCTTATGATTGCGTTGTTGCTCCAACAGTCCGAACAAGAAGCTGGATCTGAACCGGCATAACCAAGAGACTCATCACATTGGCATTTGTCTACCACGAAAGTAGCGCCTGGATTACATGATTTACACGTAGATGCTACTACGATTGATTAGATTCCCCAACAATTCGTGCACTGAGTCGGATCCGATCCGGCATAACCTAGAGACTCATCACAGATGCAGTTTTAATTATCAAATTTAGTACCAGTTGGACATGACTCACACTGTCCGTTCTTGATTACCCACAAGTTGGTCCAGCAATCTTAGCACGAAGTGGCTGTAGCGCCAGCGAATCCGATAGATTCGTCGCATACGCACTCATTGTTGCTTACAGTTAATCCAGCCCCGCAAGCCTGGCAGGCGCCTTGGTAAACGATTGACGTAGCAGTCCAGCAATCCTAGCAGTTAGCAGGGTCAGATCCCGCGAATCCTTTAGATGCATCGCAGAAACATTTATTGGTGTTGAAGGTTGATCCGGTCCAGCAATCCTGGCATTGCCCAGAAACAGCAACTTTTTGATTACCCCAGCAGTCCGAGCATGAATTTGGATCGGAACCGGTGAATCCTTCTGTCTCGTCGCAAATACAAAGTTTAGTGTTTACATCGAACTTTGTTCCTGTGACGCAGGCCTAACACTAACCAGAAAGGATATATTCGTTATTCGTCCAACAATCGATGCAAGATGCAGGATCGCCAACTAATCCCTTTAACTCATCGCAAACGCAAACGCCAGTATCTAAATTCATTTTCACGTCTGCTCCATAAATATCTTCGCATATATAACACTCTAATAGGTAATCAAAATAGCCAGTATCGCACAAACATTTGCCTGTATTACAGATAGCATTAGGTTGACATTCAGAAGAATCAGTACATGGATCATTTAAAGCAACATTTTTCTTCATCATTTAAACGCATTTTCCTAGAACTTCGGTCTCATTGGCTTCGAAACAGGCGTTCACACACTGAGAACCATCTGAGCTGAGTTTAAATTTGCAGACGCAGACAGAACCTTCTTAATCAAACCCGTGTCCACAAAGTGGTCCTTGGGCTTGAACTTGCAAAGTAAGAATTATTACTTACATTTACTCTGGTGAGGTGTGGAAAGTGGTTGTTGAAAATCATTCAAAACCTACTGGTATAGAGAATATGTTTGCTGTTTGAAATGTTGTTTAGACAAATTTGTTTAAGCTGTTTGTTTAGAAATAGTTTGATTAATTCCGAAGAAATTTGTAGACAACTTGATCTAAACTGCAAACGTGACAATTAATCTTTAGACAATTTGTTTGCCCTCCTACACAATTTAATCTATTTTTCGAAATCGGTTGAAAAACGAAGATGTAAAGTTATTTATGTTCAAAGATTGAAATTGTTAAACAAGGATAAATTCTTGCAGTCCATAACCAACTTATTATAATCATACCAACAAGTTCCAGCTAACTTTACATCGAGTTAGTAGATTAAGACGTAGTTCCCTATTTATATGAATTACACAATGCAATGGAGCTATTTCATACCAAAATACGAAACTTAGTTTAACTTTTGCATATCAAGTTTACTGTGACTATTGTCGAGAACTGGGAGTCGGCCAGCTAAATTATAAACCTCACGCGTCAAAACTGACTTGTTATAAAATAATAGAATATGTTCAATAATTAAACACACCGTGATTTAAAGCGACGATACAGCTGCTATTATAATTGTTATGAATTCTTCCAGTTTTGTTCAGTTTTCTTTAGTAAAATTTCAATATCGATTATTCTTTCGGATGGTTATATATGATAGGTAGTTTTGGTTTGGTTTATATTTTTGCAAGAAATATGATCTCACTAAAGATAGAAACATAGATCAAACAAAGTCACAAAGTTTCACAAAATACTCAAAAACCTTCAAAAGAAGACTAAATCAATATCAGTGCAATGTTGATATATGTTGACAACAAGCTTCAACCATCTGAAAACTCTACAACTTCATTTTTCTTCCTTGGTGACCAACAATATTGACTTAAAATAATTTCTAGGTTGATTTACTGTAAGGATCTAAGTTCAATCAGTCGATTCTACCCCATGCACTTCAAAAAATTACTTCAGTTATGTATTCTGGTAGGTAAAAAGAGACCTCTTCAATATCCTCTTTTACTTATTGTTCACAATTATTTATGTTGCCCAGCTTACCAAAGATGGTATTGGTGTGACTAAATATATTGATTAAATAATTACTGAAATTACATTTTGGCAAATCAATGTAACTAACTCCAGTCTATACTGAATCTTCTCAAGCCCACTGTGGCAATATTTATTGGAGAACACCTAACTGCAGAAAGTTACTGTTGGACTTCCTGTCAGATTATAAAAATCCTAGTATTTAACATTTTGCTTGTTTAGACATTATATATCCCACTCACTTAACTTTCATTTATATATTGTTGCAATAATATTTACATTCTACCGCATTCTATCCACACTTAGTCTTTTCCTTCAATTCTATTTTATAGTATTTATACCATATATATTGAAATGGCTTTAGCTATGAACATACTATGATTTGGAACTTTTTGACTGATTTTATTACTACTCTATGTTTAATTATTATATTTATATATTTTTGTTTTCCAATCCTCACAGTTCCACTCCCAAGTTACCAATCATTCAAAAGTTACAAATTTGAACTTTACATAGGGGAATCCATCATCATTCAAAAAATGTGACGTAAAAACAATAGATCGTTGATAGACAAGTCAATATATATTTATGTGTAAAATGAAGATGAAAACTCGAATAATTTAAGACGACCAAATTTTGTTTATGCAGCTAGAAGTTAGGCGGTATCAGAGTGTCTTTTGAAGTATCTTATACTCTGCAATTTAGATTATTGAGAATATTGCATTTAATCTTAAGATAGCGATTGCAAAAACTGGCTTGAACACAACAGCTTTCTATAACAACATTGCGCTTACCTATGATTTATTACACTCAATAGAGAATTGATTATTTGTTGGGATTATTAAGTTTGAGCAACACTCTTTCTAATTTTAGACGTTAACGTTTATTAAAATAAATTTGATCAAAGCGAAATATTTTGTTTTGATAGCATAAATAACTTCAAACACCATAATTTAATATGTAGCACTAATAATTTTGGATATACTTATTTCGATTAACAAAATAATTTTATTTTGAAACTGTGATCAATGTAAAAAATAAATATGTCTCAATCAGCTTTATATATCATTAAATATATAAAGCTATACAAATTCGTGTTCAAAAAGACTTATAACTAAAACAAAAAATAATATTAAACTTCTCAATTACATTAAGCTGAAAAATTAGAAAAAATAAAATAAAAATAAAAAATAAAAATTAGAAATTATTATGGTCCAACTCGTAGTAATTTGTATTTATTAAGATAAGAATTATATCGGTGTTATTCAATGTTTATCATGTCCAAAGCAAACTGAGAATAAATCAACTCAAATATAGTTGTTTTATTACCAAAAGCATCGCTGAGCAAATAGTAGTGAGGATCTTAATTTGAAATCATCATAGATTTTACTTCAAAATTTTGGGCTCAAAATATGCTAATAAAATAAGTTATATAACATATATTACTAATTTGATATTAACACTCCAAAACACCACTCACTCACTGGCTATAGCCATCTATATATTGTACGATCAGGTCCACGCTCTCGAAGTTGTCCTTCTTCTGCTGGGAGAAGCTCCGGGCGTTGTCCAGCGCTGGCAGCGAGGCGCACTTCCTGGCGTACTTGTCCAGGTGCTTCGGGTCTCTCCAGTAGTTGGAAGGGCCGACCAGCTTCTGCACGAAGGAGGTGTACACGAGCCTGGAGGCGAAGAAGTTGGCGGCCGTGAACATCTTCCCGAACTTGTAGCAGGTGGAGCGCTTGCCGCAGAAGAAGCCCCCGAGCGGCGCGGACAGCGAGACGAAGCGCTTCATCGGCGCGCCGACGTGGTTGTGCAGCTCCAGGTAGCCGCGCATCAGGTAGCCGCCCTGGGAGTAGCCGAGGCCCACGAAGCCGTCGGCGAGCAGCGGGTCTTCGTTGATGCAGGCGGCCAGCTCGTCGACTTGCTTCTCGATCGTCATGTACAGCGACGACCGCTTGTCGTAGCCGATGTCGCAGTTAAGCACGTACACGTCAGGCAGCTGCTCGCGGATCCACTGGGCCATCGGCTCGATCGAGGTCGAGTTCTCGTTGATGCCGTGGATCATGACGACGGGAAGGTAGTCGGACAGGATTGCTAATATAGTGAACATTGGAAGTGGAGTCCAAACTTTCGAAAATACATTGTTGAGGTAATGGCGCAGATTATCTATATTTAGATCGTGTTTGAATATTTAAAACTGTTTGAATGCGTTGATTCTGGTATTCTTCATTACAACACAGATAGCGCTATATTTGAGTGTTTTACGAATTCTACGTATTTTCACTTCAACCGTAATTTATAATATTGATATTATGATTAAATTTAAAGTCAACCAATAAGTGTTAGAAAACTGAGAAAGACGTTGAATTATACTATTTTGTGGGTAATATTCTTGATGGTGTGATATTTTATGGGTAATTATTCCTAATATTATTAACATCTTCAATATATTTAGCATTTACCATTTAATGAATATTAATATAATATTCACTTTATAGTTTAAGCGCTCCATTTCCGTCGTTCTAGATTACGCTTTTTACTTGCATATTCGCTAAGAGGATCAAATATCTACACAGAACTAATTTAATGCGTGGAGTGATCCTAGAGATTAGTTTAAAATCCCTTCATTTAAAACTAATTTGGTCTCATCTGCCGAATTTTCAAACGAGAAGCTTCTTAGCTATTCATTTGTCGCTGAATTGGTGTTTTATGATATGCTGTGGAATGTGCGCTATGAATACGCTTCTCTGTTTTCTACAGTTTGCTTATAATGTACGGAGCCAGTTAGTTAACTTTTTCTGTGTCTTCCGTACTTATCTACGTTTGCTTTTCTTGGGAGTTCTTTTCCGCAATCGTTCCTAGGTTTTTTACATTAATTTATTAATTTTTACGACCGCTTAACTAGTTGCATTTTACATTATTAGAATAATCACCGAAATGAATTTTGTCGTCTGTAGTTTGTGTACTGAGTTAGTTCGTTACGTTACATATTCTTTGTGTACACTATATTGTTTAACACATAACCCTTTGAAATGGTTTACAGAACAAAACTCTCAGGATTCATATCTGGAATGTAAGCGGTACTTTTTCGCGTCTTCCCATTCGCCAGGATGGTCAAACGAGAGCAGGAGGGTTTGCAGTTCTAAAATTATTTATATACAGTGACTGGTATAGACTTATGGGTTCTCGCGACAAAACTCTCTGCACGCGTGGGAGGACGTGACGGAGAGCCGAAGACAAACATATCTTCTATATTGTAATGGGGTGGAACCTTCAGGATTGGAAAGCGATAACCGCTCCATTGCTTCCTTAGAAACGCAGATGGTACGACGCAGGTGGATTCCAGTATAGAATGATTATTCGCGTGAACTTATAGTTCCTGTACAGAAAACTGAACTAATATAAACAAAAGTTAGTACGAAAATTAAGTTAGTGGGATTAAATGGTGTGAGAATATATTGAACCGACCTTTATAACTAAGATATACAAAATTCCCCCATATATGAGTTTAACACTGTTTTTAAGATAATACTCAAAGCCGAATCTAATGTGTTAATGTTTGTTTCTTTCTTTCAAAAACAAAAAAAACTTCTTTTAACTAAAATATATATTATGTTTTCTTCTATTATAATTTAATTCATGTTAATTCGTACAAGAAAATAAAGAAAAAATAAAGAAAACAATGTTTGTTAAACTAGCATTTAATTTGGAAATATATAATATACATATTGTTAACGAAAAAGTGATATTTATAATATAATTGTGAATAACTAATTGTTATTTGCAACACAAAATAGTAATATATTTTTACATACGCTTAAAATATAAAATACTTTACTTAATTCTAGTATTATTAATGCAAAAAGTTTTCAGCTTTTCAAAACTAATTAATAAATATTAATAACTTAATCGACTATCAATATAACAATAGCGAAATTTATATCAAGTGCATCTTTAATTTGTTAGCAGTGCGACATTGTTATTGTATCGGTGACTTTAGTATTTGTTGCACATGGATAATATTTAAGTGCAATTATGTCCAGTGCTAATAAGACAATAAGTATAACAAACACCAACATTCAATATAGATTCAAATCAATGTATTCAGCTGCAATTACTCTAAATATTTTTACTGTTGTAAATAGTTTTTATATCAACAATTCGAAAATTATTGGAATGAACTTAAATGAGAATATTATACTGAATTAAGTATTCTGTTTGTATTCCTTGTATTAGTAAGTAATTTATATCAGTAATTTAACTGTATGTACAAATTCTATACTGTCTCAAAGTTAGATAGTCATAAATGGTACAATCAATTCTTAGTGCGGTAATATTTGCGGGTTTTAACGTTTTACTTTTGGTCTGTGTTTAAATTCACTCTAACTTGGAGTTATTGTTCAAGATAAATATGAATGTATAGAAAATGCATACTATAACGGAGAAAGCTGCGTCTGTGCAGATAAATATATTTACAATTCTAGTAGTAACATATGTGTAGATATATTGAAAGAATTTAAATTATTTAACGAAAGTTTATAAGACAAGATATTAATTGAAGAACATAAATAGCTTGAGTCATTTCAATTTCAGAACGATGTTTTGGTTAACAGCACAACTAATTATTTGGAAAATATGACTCAAGTGATATATGCACTTGGAGAACAGCACAAAGCTAACAATTCGTTATATAACTAGAAACAAACGGATTATTCTACTTTAATTTAATAATATTTATAGAATAACTTAACTAACTTAACAACACAGTACTCAGCTTCTAACATAGATATTCTTAACTAATTAGGTTCCAGCAGCACTTAAATAACGAACTTCTTGACAGCGTAAGTTTTATTGCAAAATTAGAATATAATCAGTAATAATGTAACTATCACATCCCGCATAGTCAGTAACTTTTCAGTTTTAAGCACAAGTATAACAACATAAATACAGTCATTAGGAGTTTAAACATCTTAAAGCTATTAAAAGACGAATATAAATATCAACTCTATATTTAACACGTTGACAAACACTTTAACGTATAATACTAATCTACAAAATACAAAAATAGATTAAACTCAAGCGAATTATGAAGCTTAGATGAATGCAGCTTCTAGTGCATTTGACACTAGTTTAGCTAATGTTCTTGCGTATGTAGACAGCGTTTATATGAGAAGAAAAGATGTTAAACCACCAAAGCCAATTATTCCTTCTTGTCCTGGGTTTTAAAATGGTAGATAACATAAATATTGTACTGTGACAGCTAGTTGTTGTTTTTATTTAACAACAAAAAATGGAGTTGAAGCATATGTGTGTGGTCATTATGTGTATTGGATTAATAGCGAATATATATGTTGGAAAGTTTAATGAATTTAAAAACAAAAATTGTACCATTTTCTTTTCAGTGAGAGATCATTATTACAAAGATATATAATTTTACTTAATCTTAATTGATAATAGTATTTTTGTAAATATTCATACTTATAATATATTCTTTAGTACGCTACAGGCTCAACCCGAAAGAACCAGTTTCTAAAAAGTAAGTTAGCGAATCAGTTGAAACTGGTCCGCTGACAACTCAGTGAGGGTTCTCTCGAGGAAGTGAGATATATAACAAATATATTTCATTTGTAATGTCATTTAATTATTAATAAAAACCAATATCATCTAAACTAAAAATGAGTTATTTTTCAAGTGAATCCTTCCCGGATCACAATAAAAAAGCTATTTCATGACCTTTTAAATAGAATTGAATAAGAGTTTATTAAGTTTGTTCAATTATATGATATCTTCTATTACTTATTTTATGTCAATATCTACAATTCAAAATACTTCTTTATGTTCTAAATAGCTAATGTTAGATGACAACAATTATATATTTTGTTAAAAGTCATTAAACATTAATAATCTTGTAGTGAGTAATAATTTAGTACTCACAAATAAAGTTGACTCAATATTCATATATTCTAACACTATTTAGTCTTCTTAATTGATTGTAGATTTAATGAATTTAGAATCGTTTGCTGTTTTCGGCTTTAATAGTAAAACTAATTATGTCTAAGATTGCATCATAAATATAACAATTAATTTTACAACAGTAAACAGTGCATTAATTTGTATTTAGTGCGACGTTCAGATAGATAACAGCACACTGACATTTATAGCAAATGGAACTTTTGTATCTGGAATAATGTAGGAATCGTAGAACACAATAATTATCGTTAACACAAATATTTCATACAGGTTTTCGAGTTAGTAATCAGCAGGAATTGTAAATAGAATTGTAAATCAAATTTAGAAAATTAGTATTGATAAAACGAAATTATCAGGCTTCAATTATGTGTAAAGTCAATACAATGGATTCATTTCATCATACGTAAATGTATCAACAACTGTTAATATAATAAGTTTTATTACTTGTGTAGACTCATTAATAGTTGGATAAAATAGCATATCATTAACTCTGATAGGAACTGTAAATGCTGCTTGCAACTTAGTGTGCTAGAATCATTATGTGTATGGTTTATGCTTGGATAATTTGTAAAATGGAGAAATTGTTAACGACAAATATATTTGTAAGTTTCCCTTTGAATTTAACAGCTAAGTCTGTAAATGCGCGTATGGTTACATATTTAATGATGTTGGTTGTGTAAATGTACTGAATTAAATCGATTTACTAAACTAAGAGTTAGACTCAAAAATAAGTATCATAGATGCAAAAATTGATACCGAAAAGTAATTTATGTTAACTTAACTTTAAAACAAGTTCAGTTAGCTTAGTTCGTGGTTGTACGGAAATAATACATAGCTGTAAACTAGAATACAAGCTAACTACACATAGTAATATAATAATTTGCAATCTAACTACACGTTTCTTGAAAATTTGATAAAGTCTCAATTTTAGAACTAGCAAAACATTTTGATAAATAATGTAACTTAACTAAGTTAATACATTGCTTTAAACAACAGTTTACTCTAGAACTATATAAAAGGCAATTTCACACAAATTTCACAGACAATACAAGCAAATAACATCTTAGTAGAATAATCTATAATCAATAATGTATCATCTCTCAATTCATTAATCGCTTACAATTTTGGATTAACCAATGGCTATATAACTGGAAACTATTCTAAGGCAGATGCTTTGCTAACATCTGCTTAGTAAACGATTAACACAAATATAAATAATGTATAAAATTAAATTCAAGCTAAAATAACAAATAATCAAGCGAATGCAGACACAAAAGTTTCATCAATACAAGCATCCATGAACACACGTATAAATTAATTACTAGCAACTATAAATACGATATATTTGCCTAGAGCTGAATATAAATGTTGAAGTGAAAATTATTATTAATTAATTATATTACTTTGAAATCTAAATACTTTGATATCTTTGACATAGGGATGGTTTTTTATACTACTTTATACTACTTTTGAAAAAGTATACTTCATGTCAATTTTATCCGTAGAGAGACTAATATTGTAATCGCATGTTATATTTTCTGTTATTAAGGTAAATATGCACATTAATAGGTGTAAATATGTCAATATTCCTGATTTAGATAATTTAGTTAATTTAAATTTGAAGTGGGAGAAATAAAACTATGATAAATGAAGTTCCCCAGGGGTCATTAGAAAATTAAAATAAAACAAAAAGGAAAGAAACTATTATTCTTTAAGTTATATAACAAAATATAGTATACTACTTTTGAAATTTATACTACAATGTAGTATAAAAAACCATCCCTACTTTGACATATTACTTGCATTTTCTTATAAATTAATATGTTGGTTTCTACAATTATACACAGAGCCCTACTCAGTACTTCATATAATATTAAAAATTATTCAAAGCCGATCATATGTCTTTGTAATTTACAAAATCTAATTTAATTATGAATCGTGAGAAAATCCGTCCTATTTCAATCATGAAGTATACTCTGCTCATCGATATTCTGTTTATAGATGATAACCTTGAGGAAGTTGTATATTATATAATACGAAAAATACATAAATCTCTTACTTAAACCACAGATAGCACTTTATCAACTAGTTCTGGTGACCTCAGTATGTATTGAAAATTATTATTATTTGGATTGCATTACCGAACGTAAATTTATCAGAAAAACAAAGAAATAAAGATCTACAATTCTAATTTACTAATTTGAAAATATGTATTCAAAGTTTAGCTTTAGAAATGAAATTACTATATAAAAGCAAATCAGTTTGTTAATTCCTGGAGTAAAAAGTTCCATTAGCGTATTTGGGATTTGGCTTTAGACATTTACACAATAAAAGTGAGGTTCTACAAATTAATTTACAAAATAAAGTGTTTGAATAATTCAAATATTTAAAAGGTTGAGTTCTGCGCCCGCCAGATTTGAAAAAGCGATGTGTGCAACAGCTATGAACCAGTATGTTACATTTGGTAGTTGCAACTCAACAATTTGTTTAGTTCAACATATATCACTTTGATCACAACTGTTCACAACATACACAGACAGCGGTCTTTTTAATTTAGATTGAATTTAGAAATAATAGCAAAACGTAACACAGATTAGTCGCGCATTTTGTTGAATATTACTGTGTTAGATAACGTATATTATTGCACGCACGTAATTATATTAATAATATAGTGAGGTGTACTATCTCTAGTCGTTACATTTTGATGAAAATATTAACTCGTCCAACCTCACTTGTAAAGTAAATGTTACAAATTGGAGATTTGAAAAGTAATTCCGTTTTGAAAAACATATTTAAAGTTTGACTACTATAACATTTTATATTAAAGTTGTTACGGGACACAAACGTATTCATTTGTGCATTTGACATTTATACAACATTTTGAAGAACTAAATCTAATTTATTTTACAATGGTAGGCAGAATTTTTTGTTTCTTGATGAAATAATATTAGATAAAATTGAAAATACAAAATAAATAACTTTATCACGCCTTTGTTTTGTAGTATGCATACCTTTGTGTTGGCTAAACACAGTGGAACTCTTATATGTGAATTTTGTGTACAAGTTCGAGGTCTAAACACTCGTCTTCAATGATAAAGTGGAACTGGCTTATTTTCCTTTTTATAAAGTTCATACGCATCAAAAC
The DNA here is from genome assembly GCA_963988835.1 of Hexamita inflata. Classification (NCBI taxonomy): domain Eukaryota; phylum Fornicata; order Diplomonadida; family Hexamitidae; genus Hexamita; species Hexamita inflata. The sequence goes on from CAXDID010001232.1 coordinate 302,801, forward strand.
TTTGGGTTAATATTAATATTATATAGTGATATAATCAACAAATTACTTGGATGCAGACCATACAATTATTTAGACTTTTTTACTTTTCACACAAAGGAATATATCAGTGTCATTATGAAGACACTACAAAATTTTCATATGTATTAAATGTATTTCATTTCGCACCTAAAGAAATCGTTTTTGAGTTCAACTATAACATATAGTGTTTGAAATTCTATTAATTCTGACTCTATTGTACTATTTGCCTTTCCCCGAATTTTAGAGTCCGCGATTCTTCCTTTTAAGGTATTTTAATAGTATGAAGTTAGATTGTTATGCACGCAGTTCGTTATGAGAATGTTGTGTAACTAAAATATAATGAGCAAAGTAGAGTATATGGTGAAATAAGTTATTTCAAATAACCAATTGAATCTTTTAATGTGAAGTAATCTGAGAAGTAATATTTAAAAACTGATCAAGCTTTCATTATAATTCGTTATTAAACATAATGCTAAGCGAGTGGTTTTGTTACCAGAATATATTGTCGTATAGATGTTTCATGTTGCCTATCTTTTACCTGTGATATTAATGTGGCTGTACCATTTCAAACACCACACAGTTGGAACTTAAATATAATAATGCATTTGATAGTCCTTCCAGAAACAGCTTATATTATATAGTAAAGTATTACATGGTTAACGTTAAACAATAATATAATAACCAATTTTATAATAGTAGTAGGGTTATTATACTAATTATATTATTAAGTTGTTGAAACCAAAAGTCCCCTTTTTATAAATATATTTTTGTTTTTTCAATAATGGTAATGCTATATTTATAACATACGATTGTGTTTGAATTCTGTAAATATACAATGAGATTATGACGTTGTACATTGTGTTTCATACATATGCAATTTACTTAGAGATACTGTAAATTGTTTGAATAACATGCAGATATGTTATATTTCTCTTGTTGTGTGTCTTCACAAGAAAGTATGTAGTTATATACGTTTGATTTACCACAGATTAGTTACAGGCTAAATTTAAGGGATTTAGTATATTATCAATGAAATCATATATTCACTTTTACAATTTCAGCGTATTCAAACGGTATCTATGTGTTTATCTAAAGTGTGTTTATGTGTTTGTTATAGCGAAATACGTTTTATTGGATATTTATATTAAGTTATCAAAATAGATAAGAACTAGCTAACTAACTCCATATATTCTCCGTTGTAGTCAGGGTCGTCTTCCTCGTAACACAATCTTTCTTCATTGTAAAACTCGTTGTTGATGCCGCTTATCTGCTAGTTGAACTGGACCTTTCTGCAATCGCCGGCGTTGTAGTAGAGCGAGTATGGCGCGATTATCTTCTGGAACTTCTTCGCCTTCTGAATCTGGATCTTCCGGTTATGTTGGCTTTGGAGTTTATGGGCCTCTGATTCAGGCGCAAACTCATCTAAATCTATTTCTTCACTGATCGCATTCTTTATTTTGGAGGGGTATAATGCATATAATCATAATATTTTTGTCTTTTGTTAGTCATAACATGTCAGTAGTTAAATATCAGTTCTAAAGATGATGAATGTAAGCGTTATCTAAGTCACAATAATAGTCGACTGGTTCGGGTTCAATTATTGTGTTTGAAATGGACAACTTTTTATCTAAAACAACTGATGTGTTGTAATTCAGGTCTGCTTAGATTAGGAATACTAATTAAACTCCTAACTTGAAAATACTAGAAGCCTCTCTATTACAATTATACACAGAGCCCTACTCAGTACTTCATATAATATTAAAAATTATTCAAAGCCGATCATATGTCTTTGTAATTTACAAAATCTAATTTAATTATGAATCGTGAGAAAATCCGTCCTATTTCAATCATGAAGTATACTCTGCTCATCGATATTCTGTTTATAGATGATAACCTCGAGGAAGTTGTATATTATATAATACGAAAAATACATAAATCTCTTACTTAAACCACAGATAGCACTTTATCAACTAGTTCTGGTGACCTCAGTATGTATTGAAAATTATTATTATTTGGATTGCATTACCGAACATAAATTTAACAGAATACTGAAGAATTGAAGATCTAGGTTCAAATTTCAAATAATTAATAATTTTTTGAATACAAATATTTTATCCACTCCCTCACCGCAAATTTGATGGATACAGCTATAGCACATCCTTAGTCTGTATTTACTCCATCTGCGTAGTTGAACTTCTCTGACGTACCTGTAGATTAGTTCTAACTATTATATTCGTTTGGTTCAGATACCACTAGATTTACGAACATTGCGTATGTAACTTCTGAGTTATTTTTGGTGGCCTCTGGAAATACGTTGAATCTCCATAACACTGATGGTTAAATCACCTAGTTGCAGTAAAACTGTGCCGGTGGTGTAACTTGTGTGTGTGGTCAGGGCGATTTGATTGCTGTTGGTTACGCTGGTCCTGCTAGTTTCAAGATTTTTACAGTAAAAGATGTTGCTGGCGAGAATGCGATTGCGCTTGACAAGAGTTTATTTTTGAATCAGCTTTTGAGTGTGGACACCGCTGTTCCGGGCGCTGTTGAGTCCATGTCATTTAATCACGATTTATCTCAGCTTGCGATTGTTACTTCTGCTCCCGAGTTCCTGGTTATGGTGTACTCGGTGCAGTCCGGGTCCCTTATTTTAAAGGGCAAGGGGTATTCTCAAGCCATTACGCGCATAAAGTACGCCGAGTACTCACCGGCCGTGCTCCTAACCGGTGGGAAGGCCCACTTCAAGATATGGTAAATGGCGGACACCTTCACGGGGTCCAAGCTCATGGGCGAGCTGGCCAAGTTCGGGGTGCTGAACGCAACGGACACGGTTGCTTTCTGCGAGCTCTACACCGGAAACTACTTAACTGGTCAGGGCTCGGGCGAAATCGCTCTCTGGGACCAGACGAACGTGCGCTGCATTTTCAAGAACAAGCACGAGGGCGCAATCGAGTTCATGATGGTTGAAAAAACGGGATTGTTCTACGGCTCCAATTCCGGAAAGATGATCAAGAAACTCATCGGCGACAAAGCTGCGGTGAACTGCGTTGAAACGTGGGGCGGAACCGACTACCCAGTACTGGTTACTGGTGGAGCGGACGGGTACATCAAGTTCTGGAACGTTCAGGACATCGTTAACGCTTAGTACATCGAAAGGGACAGCATAAGCCTTTTTTACGATATCGAACCCGTACACACGTTGTTTCTGGGACACAACGTGTGCGTGAGGAACATGGTAATTGCACCGGACAGATAAACAGCACTCATCCAAGACAGCGGACTGGGCGGATACATAGAACTAAACCTGCAAGAACTCACCACCAGAAGAATCTCGTACGGATTCGGAGGAGCTGTTAAAAGCATCAGCTTCTCAAACTCAGACTCGAACTACCAAATAAATAACGAACAATCGAACTCAAACCAAGTCAGAAACTCACTCGTGGCCGCTGTAGGACAATCAGGCTCACTATTCGTAATTGACCTCATCGCCAAACGTTTGATTAATATCAGCATCTCCGCTCAACTCAGAGCTACCAAGGTTCAATTCCTGCACAATGGAATGTTGTTAGCTGTTGGATTCAACGATGGGACAATCAAATTCTACTCAATAATGCAAGATTTCGCACTACTTGATATGTCTCAAGTTATCTTCCTCATCGCAGAACACAAATGCTTCCACTCATCCATTACTGAGATTTCAGCTAATCAGCAAGGTGTTATCGCGGTTCATGGCGAAAATAGCCAGACATTCCTATTTAACTCAAATCTAAGCCTTGTTAGAAGAGAAGACTCAGTTGAAAACCAAAATACTTTCAAAGTTAACCAAGTCGGTACCCAAATGATCAATATGGTAAATGATTAATCCAACGTTGATTCTAATGCTAGAAAGCAAGCAGAACTTGCTAGAAGAAATGCAAGAGGTAAACTTGGTATCAGCGGATTAGATATTAAACCCATTGGCTATTTTGATGTAAGCTCCGGTGAAAAGATTAATAACATGACCTTTGTTGAGGAAAGTAAAATTTTGTACACTATTGTGAACACAACTAGAACAAACGATAGAATTTTGATAGTAACTATCCCAAGCGTTCAAGAAATAGACAAGTTTAGAAACTCAGCTCCTGAACAAACATTACAATCTACACTTGATGGCCAAAATTCAACATCATTAGTTAGTTTTGATATCACTCAATTAATCACTGATATACGCAAAATCAAGGTGCAAGTTCCACCAATGTAAGTTCCACTTCGTTTAGAAAAAACTGTTGCTAAAATCGAGTTTGAAGTAGTTTCAGAAAAAATCAGAGCAATGCTCCCAGCTAAAAACTCGCTTGATTCAATGCGTGATGTTATATTGGATGAAAGACCTAATTCTGAAGAAGAGCAGGAATAAGAAAAGAAAAAGAAAGTAAACGATCCACTTGACGAAGATAAATCAGAAGTTATGTTCGATTTCATTTAATTTAAGCCAACTACACCAACTAATTTTTCACACTGTTCCTTGGATTAAATGATGTTCACTTGTTTAGTTAACGTTTAAGTTCCAACTGATATTTAAACGAGAGCAAATAACGCCATGGAAGTTATAAGAGCTAGAGCTGAAGCAGCTGCACAAGGATAAAACGTTGCAGCATCTGGAATGTAAGAGGATCCAGCTACTTTATGTGCTGCTTTGAAAGTTGCTGAAGTTAGAGCTGCTTACAGAGGAAATCTTGTTTACATATTCAGTGTTTAAGATATTCTTAAGAAAAATACAGTTAAACCAGTAAGCGTTGGACAAATAGGAGTCGATAAAGTAATCCAACACAAATTACTTAGTGACGATGTTTTAAGCGATGAAAAGCACAAAACTGGTTTAATGTAGGGATGCGAAATCGTTCTAAGAAAACCAATCACTTCATTCGTAGCTTCAGAATAAAAACTTTCTACTGTTGTTTAAGACGCTTCAATTAAGGTTTAACTCGACAATTATTACGAACAATCATACCAGCCATTTGGTAATATTATATCCATTTTAGAAAATGGTTGCTTGAGTATTTAACAATTAGATAAATAAGATGATTATGACCAGCTGACCAATATAACTGCTGGAATTGCTCGTTAGTTAAGATATTTCTAAGCTCAAATTTCTTAATGTGTTCCAAAAGCTTCAATAACAACATTAGAAGTAGGTATGGCTGGACATTGCATATCAATTGGAGATTGTTAAGGTAATTTCCACATATTTTGTTCAAAATCTTTTGATTAATTTATGCGTTTCAAACCGATTCCATAAAAACAACTTCCAAAAGGCTAATTATATTACAAATATATGCCTGATACACTTTGGAATACCGGTATTGATAATCTTAACCTTAAGAAAATAAACTTCAAAGATGATGTTGTTTCACTTTTACCATTAAGCGTTAAAATATCAAACTCTGCTTAACTTCAAGCCAATATTGAAATAAAAGATGAAATTCTTAAAAATACTGTCGAGGAATTACGTTTATTAGCTTTGGACTAAGCTGATAAAATGTTTGGTTTAACTGAAAAGTAAAAGATACAATCACGTATTAAATAATTGAAAGAAAGATATGATGTTTTATAAAAGAAAAACGATTAGTAGCCAGTAGGCCGTAAATTAAATGCTCATGAGATAGCACCTGATTTACTATTATCACAATTTTGGTTACAAAGAGAAGAAATGAGATGTAAAGATCTTATCCAAATCGAAATTGGAGAAATATTTAACAAATCTGTTGCTTAAATTATGTAAGTTGAAAAGGTTTTCGCATAAGAAGATTAAATATAAGTTAAATAATTTGGCAAAACATGTTCATCTGTATCTACTTTCAAATAAACACCGTTGCCTTAAGACCTTGCTGATTTTATTGTTGAATAATAAGACACCTCTCTATAAGCTGTTGGAACCGTTGCAGAACAATAAGAACAACCACTTGAATACAGTGAAACAGAATCTGATCATCCTAAATCAGCTAGCAATGCTCCTCATGAATTGACTAGAAATGATATTACACACTCAAAGAGAAAATTTTCAGCTAAACCACCAATGAAGATAAAAGCTCAAAGACCTGTTGATAAAATAGTTCAGTAAGTTCTTAATGGTGTTAAGAAAGAAGAAAATTAAATCTCAGACATAGAAAACAAGAAAAAGCGTATTGTTGAAAGAGCGCAGTAAAGAGAAGCCAGAGCCAAAAAACTTTCAGAATTGAAAGACTTAGAAAAAGATGCTCAGAACCCAGATCCAGATGATGTACGTATTGCTGCACTTGCCTAAAAGACCATTGGTCTCTATGTTTTCAAGCAAGACTAATAGTATGTTGAAATAATCTCAAAACTTGCTGAAGAACAGGATAAAATACCAATTAATCCACGTGAAAACCGTGAAGGAAAATGGTAGATGTTCTTACAAACATTGAAGGAATTCAACGTTCTCAAGTCTGAATTTAACCAAAAGGTGCACAATCTGTTCTAGACTAAAATAGCTATCGTGTAAATTGTTCAGCAACTTAAGCAGCAAGCTCTTTTCATTACAGCTTTGATAAAGTAAAAACTCGGTCACAATTTAGCGCAAGAAATTGATTTCCGTTTGAAGCAGATGGAAGAGGATCCAGATGAACTTATTGAGCTTATATAATTAACAAAGGAAGAGCAAATACAGCAAGTTAAGCTTGAGATGCGTTCCAACTGGATTTAATTCTAGAACAAGTATTTGAACAAGAATGGTGTCGAGAATCTCAAGTATGAACTCCGCACCTTGTTTGATCCGAAGAAGTGTGAGGTCTTAATCCAGGACTATATCAACTTCGCGCTTTTGGACAAGCAAATCACTGCTGAAGAAGCAACAAAGCTCTCACAACTTGTGAATCAGGATTTCAGGGAAACAGACTTGACCAAGATAGCTGTTAAGCAGGCATCAATTCTCATGAATGAGGACGACGCAGCAGCCGCTAACAACGCCCAGCGCGTGGAGGCGCCCAAGATCGAGGTACAGGACTTCCAGTAAGTTTTCATCTAATTACTTTATTCTACTGAGTAGGGCGTGATTCCTCAGAATCCAGGCTTCGACACGTCCAAGTTGATCAATTTGTTCAGCCGTGTGAACGTAACGCCCGATTACATCCAGTCCACCGCCTGGTTCGTGAACACCTTAATCTCAGTCCGCAGAGCGTTGATAACAAAAATTGTCTCACTAAGTAAGTCCTTTGACGACTCAGTTCAAGAAGAGCTCTATAATTAAATAGTACTCCAAGCTGATTTCTGCAGGATGAGAACACGCCTGGTAAATTTATTCCAAGAAGCAGAAATACACCACCTGTACATAACCAAGGACGAAAACTCCCTCAAAAAACTTGACGCTGCCAAAACTGAGCACAAATTAATCGCATTCCAATAAGAGAAACTACTCAACGAAATTCAAGTCAAAACGAACGAAGCGAAAGAGGTCTGTAACAAACTGACTGAGCTCTTACAATAATTCAACAGCTCAGTATCAACTGATGAGGGGTTCAGAATGAAACTGTACAAACTCTACAACAAGAAGGTGAAGAAGATCAAGCAGAAGCACAAACAAGCTGCCAACGACGTGCAAACGGACGAGTGGATGGACGACGAGGACGAATCGTCAGAACTATCAGACCTATCAGATATGGACGACGAAGAAGAAATTGACGAGACGAAACCACCACCAGGAGTAGGACAAGAACTATTCGACCGCGTACTAGACCTTAGAGCACAAAAACGCGAATACGACTCGAAACTATCCGGAATCGAAGCACACGCAGAACAACTCAAAATACAAGCAGCCGCTATCGCCAAAAAGGAAAAAGCATGCCTGACCAACATCGACATGGCAAACAGAGAACTCACAGGATTCAGAGCTAACAAATAACAAGAACTGAACAATATTCAAACCAACTGCGCAGTAACCCTTCAAAAATACTGCTGCCTTAACTCAATGCGCGTTGATGAACAGTACGAAGACCAGAAATTCGAAACCACAGTTAACGTGATCAACCCAGATTTGTCCAACTCACTGCTATTCAGCTAAAAGATGCTTGACAGACTCAAGAAGAGAATTTAAAAGAGAGAAAACGATATTTAACAGTTGATACAAACCGAATAACGCCTAAAAGACGTTGAAAAAACTTAAAAGCACGATTAAAAAATACACCAAGTAAAACTTGATGAAGCGGCTGCTAAATTAGAAGCAATTCAAAATCTTAAGTTTGGAAAATAAGTTTAAATTGAAAAATTAGATGGCGTTGTCATCAACGATGCTGCAATGCAAATGCAAAAAGCGTTAGACGCTGATGAATAGGTTTATTAAAAGGTACTTGACGAGAAAGAAGGCTTGTTCCAGGAAGAAATTGAAAAGCAAGGTGAACAAAGAAGAGAAAATACCAGACTTGTTGAATAATTAGCAAAACTCGAAAAGAAGGGTCTTAAATTAGACTAAGCTATATTATAAAGATAAAAACAACCGCCAAAGGCCTGGTGTAGCGACAATAGACAAGAACTTGTTAGATAAGAATATAACAACCTTAAATAAGCTATTGTTGACAGAGAAAGAGAATTGAGAAGTCTCGTTGACGAAATCTCAGTTCTGAAGAATCATGCACAATAAAAGTGATGGAAGATTCTGATTTTTATTTAATTTAATTAAATGTAAAGTATTAATTAATATTTTTCACTTCATATGCAGTAATAACACATTCTTGAAATGTTTAACTAATTGTAATAAAATGATAAAGTTACATAGTAATAATTTATTGAGTTACTTAACTAATTTCTTGGATTAAATGTTAATTAATTAATATTATAAAATGTGTGCAAATTAATTAAAGCTGATTAATTGATTGACTATTCGTAATTTGACAAACTACTTTACATATTCTCAAGTTATAATAACGATTAAAAACTTGCATATTTTTACGCACTTGACAATAAAACACTGCTAATAGGAAAAACAGAATTATTTTTAATTATGGAACATATTAAAATACACTTAAGCTAAACTGCATTGTTCAAATTATTTGAAATGTTTTCAGTTGACGGCGCGTTATCTCCTTCAAGCTTTTTACTTTTATACGATTATGTTCTTAAAATGGCTAATATGAAGTGAATAAGCAGTATTTTCCTAGTATTCATATCAATATAATATTACATATTAGAAAATAATATTAAAGTATTAAAATATTTAGTTTTACATTATTATAGGAATTATTTAGACGATAATAATGTGAATGATTGAAATGGAAAACTATTTAATGTATTTTATTACGGTATATGCAAATTTTTATTCCACTTCCCTTGTTTGCGTTTCATGAGTAAGCTCTAATCGACCTGGTTGTGGTAATTTTAGGTTAAAACATTAGCACGATACGGTCAGATCGCATTTAGTCAATCATATTGTACATTATAGTAGGAAACCAACGATTATGAGGAGTTAATTAAGGTCACAAACAACATCCCACCTCTTAATGAGCAATTCAACTCGAACATTGCCTTATTTCGGGACAAAATTAAGAATGAGTGGGAGGACCCTGAGAATTAGAACGCATTCATCATTGAATTAAAAGTGAATAGATGCGAGCTAACAGACCCAACTGAAAACTAAAAGCGTTTCTGCACCCTTGAGAAAGAAAAATTAAATGCTTTATTTGTAGGTATAACTGCTCTTGTTCTAAATCACGAGAAAAAGTAGATAAACGGTTTGTACGTGAAAACGAAGGAAGACTCATTCGTTTTCCAACTCTGGGTTAAATAAGAGGGTGCAGAGGAGGTCTTCCAACAAATGGACGATTTCTATTAAATGAATGGAATTGATAAAGGACTCGCAAAATACCAACTCGAACTCAAGAAAGTCTCTACCTCAACTCCCAAAAAAGAACTTGCTAAAAGATAATTCAGTGCAAGCATCTCAAAGGACAGAGAATTCTCAAGAAACCGAAAATGACACACGTGTACACATGATAATCTATTATAATACAACATTACAATATCAATGTAAATTATATAACACAAAAGTCACTTCTTGTTAAAATAAAGAGCCATACACTGTTGTTTTGGTCCCATACCGCACTTGGCATAAAAATTCGAAACATCGCTCTCAGAATCCAGAATTATCTTATAGCAGCCTCTTTTCTCACCCTCATGCAGTAAATGAGTAATTAATTGCTTGCCATAGCCTCTCTTTCTATATTACTTATCTATCACAACATCTTCGATATGACCAGCTTTAGAGCACTAGTGGATAATTTTTGGCTCAATCAATAGTGTTGCACAACCAATTATTGTTCCATTCAATTCAACAACATAAATTATGTGATTTTTATTAGTTTTAATTTCATTGTAAAATGCAGTTAATTATTATTAATCAACATTACCTACTGAAGTTAATTATGCCAATATTGGTGGCAAATAAATTAAATCTTCCAGTTAAGCTTCACGAACAATAGCCATTTTGTGGATTGGAAAATTCCAAAGTATAGTAATAATACTATGTTTGTAATATTATTTTATTCTTTTGTCATCATTTTCCGTTGTGTGAAAGAATAGCGTGTGAGAATATCAAATCAATCATTGAATCAAATCACATTCTAGCTACATTCTTAACATGCCATCTTTAGTATCAATTCAACACTCAATATATAAAAGAACAAATGAATACACTATTATTCCGAGAAACTAGTCATGATTAATGAGATGAAGATGGAATGATTGAATTGAGCCTTAGTACTGATGATAAGGTTACAGTTAAGTGAGTCATTTTTTTTATTCCGAGAAACACGGTTATTTTTATTAAATGATTTTTAATAATATTTTCATATATTTTCTCTGATATTTATTGTATTTAGAACAATCTGTAAGGTGTAAAAATGTACATTTCATATAATAGTACCCTCTTATATGCAGATTCATGAAGTATATCGGCTCACTCTTTTGGTACATCTCAAAAACATCCACTCAATAATCGATTACTTCAATCACAGGAACATTTTAAAATGATATCATGAAGTAATAATTTTGGGGATTATATTGAGATTCAGTCGTCAGCGTTTCTGTGTAGCTAAGGATTGTTTGGATTTGTGGATTGTCATGATTTATGAGATGAAGATGGAATGATTGAATTGAGCCTTGGTACTGATGATAAGGGTACAGTTAAGTGAGTCATTTATGTCTTGTGCATTTATTGCGTTTTAATACAGTACATGATGCGTTTTTAAAGTAGTTCAGAATCTGAACTCAGATTAAAATGTTATGAAGTTTTTTAAGTTCGGCTTTGATTGAATAGTTAATATTTTAAAATATATTTTATAGTTAAAACATATCTTGAGAATAGTTGTGAACACTTTAAATTACTATTAAATACTATTTTATTAAATAATTTTAAATATCCAAAATTAAAAGAAAATAATGTACTAAAATGTTTATCATCTCACAAAAATATATTTATATATTTCATTTATATATTAACAGAAAGTTAGATAAAATTATTAATGGCTAGCTGTTATTCTAAGTTCTGTGTTTAATATAATTGAAGCGTAATCCATATTTTGCACACATATTTATATTAATTCAAATTTAATAATACCCACTTCTCATCATGTTCGCATCATGTTCTAATAAAATTGGAGAAGCAGAAGTAAACCCTGATCGTTTCAAATCTTTTGATCAGTTAGAAGCAACATTACATAGCCTTGGAATTAAGAACTTTTAGTCAATATTCTTTATTGATTTTTCTAAATCCAACAACTTCGGCTAGAATCACGACGTAGTGAACATCAAGGACAACCGTTATTTCAAGATACTCTCATCTTTGCGTACGGTGATTGATAAGTTCGACGACGACAAGATTTATCCAGCATATCGTTTTGGTTGTGTGCGTACTCGTGAACGCACCATTCTTCCTCTTGCTTGGGATGAGTCAAACATGACTTCTTACACTCAGTAAGATGCTGAATACGTTGGTTTCGACGCTGTTATTCAGGCCTACGTGCGTGCTGTGTAAAACGTTACTTTCGCCGGCCCAACTTCACTATGCAATCTCGTGAACGCGTCCATCAACTATTCCAAGGCACACCCAGGCGAGCATATCCTAAGCTTCATCCTGTGCGATGGTGCTATGTGCTGGCCAACTCTGGACATGGAAGCTGTTATCGAAGCCTCATCGTATCCAATTTCCTTCATAGCCGTCTCCGTTGGCGAGGTACACGACAGAACTCTTGAATGCCTTGACGACCTTAGAGGAAGAAAATTCGATAACTTCCAGTACGTAAACTACAGAGAGCTCGAGGCAACTTTAGAAAAAATCGGTAAAAGAGAACTGAAAAAATCAAAAACCGAATTTGAACAACGCGATTTGAAGGCTAAACTCGCAATGGACAGAGCCCTCGCTAATGAAATGTTCATGGAACTCCCCGATTAATTCGTTCAAATGGTCAAACTCGGATATTTAGCCGAGAACCTAATCGTAAAGAGGTCCGGAGTCGTCCTCGGAGAAGTTAATGACACTAACACAGTTGGTCACGAGTGAAATGGGAAATTTATAAGCAAAATAATCTATTATTTGGTAAAATATTTATTGAATTATAATATTGTTATCTTAACCTTTTGTTATCTTTTTGATTGAACATTTCCATAAATTTATTGTGTGTTTTACGTTTTTAGGTTAATTCTAACATTTTGAGCTACGGATGAAAAATGAGTAAGGACTAAATATCATTTTCTTTTGTTGGTATATCAAAATTTGAAATTTATTCACTCAATTGTAAAAATGCAACTAAATTAAGATGTAAATTCACTCCAGATTACAAATGACTATAAATACACTCAATAACTCTATATATTCTATTATTTCAAGAGGACATATCATTTTGAGCGTTAGTGTACTATTTTTTGTTACTCTAATAAAATAAGCTATTAGAATCATGATTTTAATAGACTATTCGTAAAGCAACACAAAAATATTACCAAATTCAATCGTAATACATCAATAAAGTACATTTTAGATACCTATAAACTTTAATATTATGAAATAGTTCTCATATACTCAATCAACTCTGAATTATGGATTCTAATTATCACATATCCGTAAAATAATTGATAATGTCGCATAATACTATGTGGTTAGTATTAATCCTCAATATTATATCTTCAAGTATTTATAGTTTCTTTAACTCATCATAGTTGCTGTAATGATTATATCCGCCCATCAAGAACTTGAATTTATAAATAGGGTAATCAATCATGTTGGTAGAAATATAGTTAAACTTGTCAAGCCGAATGAATTATTGAAATGGGATGACAAATTTGAATTTTATAGTGATATGGTAACTAATAACAATTGGAATTTCGGAAACCAATACTCATGTTTCGCCAACCACGTATTTCATCTGTTAGATACTAGATACCAATGCACGCTGGACGTGTCCAGGAAGTTCGCGCCGAGCCACATTCTGGAGCAGGCCGTGAAGTCGAACCAGAAGGTCGTCCAGAAGGCGAGCGTGGCCGCGTGCGCCGTGGTCTTCGTGGACATCAAGGGCTTCACGATGCTCTCGGAGCACATCTCGATGCAGCTGCTCCTGCGCGTGCTGTCCAGCTTCTACAACATCCTGAACCGGCTCGCCTCCAAGTACGGCGGCGTGATCTCGTCCTTCCTGGGAGACGGGGCCATGGTCGTGTTCGACACCACTATCGAGGACTTCCAGTGCAGCGGCCTGGAGGAGCCGAACCAGAGCCAGCTCAGCACCTCCACGATCCAAAAGTGCAAGGAGATCTCCGGCTACCAGCTGGTCAAGGCCACCCAGACGGCGACCTACTTCGTGTGCGACGCGCTCTCCAGCGTCCAGGAGTTCACGGACCCGGACCCGCTCATCCAGCAGCTCGTGGGCGGCCTGGACATCCGCGTGGGCCTGAACTGCGGCCAGTGCCTGGTGGGCGTGTTCGGCTCGGAGGAGAAGTTCGTGTACACGGCCATCGGCGACGTGGTCAACACCGCCAGCCGCATCGAGCAGGCCACGCGGATCCTGAACGTGAAGGCCCTCGCCAGCGAGCTCGCCTCCCAGGTGGTGCCCGACGTGCGCTTCCGGCTCGTGGGGTCGGTGCAGGCCAAGGGAAAGAAAGAGGCCCTCCAGGTGTTCGAGGTCCTCGGGAAGGCGACGGACAAGCGGGTGAAGGAGATCCACGCGTTCACGGACAAGATACAGGCCCACGTGGACGAGTTTCAGTTTTAATCAGCGCTGAACGTAGTGAACAAAGCGCTCGAGAAGTTCCCAGAGGATTAATGGTTCAAGCAGAAGCGAGACGAGGTCCTGGAGAAGAACAGCGTCGGCTACATGTGTCTTCCGTCTCCATTCGAGTGAGGTTTTCTTGGTGTTTTATATTTGGGGTTTACATAATTGGCTCGAATCTAGTTGATTCAATTGAGTTAAGTGAGAAGTTTCAGTTTTCATTTTATCTGAAGTGATATATGATGGGTTATGCATATTTATGTATTGTATATTAATTATAGGGCTATTGGAACGAAACTGGAAATGAAACACTTTTCAGAACTCGCTCATCAAAGTTGTCTTCGGAAGTGGTTTCAATAACAATTAAGTGTTGAAAGTCACGCAGAACAACTAATCACAATACAAAGATATTGAAAGAAAATCACAAAGCATCAAAATCCGCGATCGGAAACAGCGACTCGTAGAACGGCAGCGCCGTGTGTTCGAAGGTGTCGAACAGCTCGGTTATCTGCTGGCTGGAGGGCTTCCGGTCTTCCTTGGTCTCGCTGGACTCTTCCTGCTTCACCACGAAACAAGTTGGAATGGCTGGCAGATTCTTCAGGTTGTTCTTCACCTGGTAGTTCACGTACTGGTACACGGTCTGGTAATGCAAGTTAAGCTTGGGATACAGCTTTTTGAGCTCTGTGATGGCGTGTTTCACCGTTTCTTGGATGCTATGGCTGAACTGAGTCATTTGGATTAATGACTTTATTTCATCTCTGTACGGATTGATGTCATCACTAAACTACTTGCTCCATGTATTGTGGTAATAATCGTGGATTTTCTTTGGTGACACTTTTAGTATTTTGGCCATATCTTTCCAAATATCAAATTTAACCCCATCTTATCTTATAAGAAATTCATTGTGTGCGTCACTTATTTCTTTGCATTATAAGCCAGCTTTAAGATTAACTATATTTGTAAATGTACTGCCAAATAATTCTTTGAACTAGCTCATTGATGGTGTGGATGGCAAATACAACATGATCATAAACATGTTAAGAAATAATGTATATAGGAAGTATATGATAAAATACTATTCAATTATTTACAATCTTAGAACTCGTTTTATGACGCAAGTCTTATTTCATGTATTCACACATATATAGTAAAAAATAAAGATAAATTTTTATAAATTGGAGTAGCTACATCCACACTACAATACGTGTGAATTACTACATGTTCGTAATTATCATATAATCAGAATAGTTATGAAGATATTTTATTCAAATTCTAGATTGGCTTTAAAACAACACTGATTTGTTATATTATTAAAATTCATACTAAGAAACATATTGATCATAAGTTTTGAAAACCATATTCTCTGTTTCAGTACGTCTATTTGATTTGTCCCACATCCATCCAATATACATAACCTGTATAAAATTATTATTTCAATTTTTTAATAGATATTGTAAACAATAGATATTTCATGATATTTCTTGACTATACAATCGATCATTGAAAATAATTTCCTCACTACACTCTCCATAACTACAAGAGGGTCTTTTCGTACCAGCCGCTGGTGTCTCCCTTGAAGTCGCTGGCGAGGTTTCCGTAGGCGACGTAATAGGCTGGGACTTTGTCTCTGTACCTGTCTCTGAACAAAACGGTGCAGTTCACGAGGGTTCTGTCTCTGGTTCCGAGGCCCTTGATGGCCTTGTACATGGCGAAAGAAACGGCCTTGGCTGGGTCAATGAGGAAGTCGTGGGCAAGGAGGTAGCAGTACTCGGACTTGCCTGAGAATTCGGAGATAATGGTGTCTCTGAGGTCCTTCTTGAACTGGAGCTTGTACGACTCGCATATTTGCTTGTACTCGGATACGGTAGTAGTGCAGAGCATCTCAATGAAAACCTGTTCATCGGTGCCAGCGCCCTTAGCAGCTTTGTAGAGGGTCATTGCATCGTTTTGAACGTTGTTACGCTCATATCTGAATGAGCTCCACCAAGCCTTCACAAGACGAGCCCAGTCAGCATTCTTGGAAATATCATCCTTGATATCTTCATGAACGTCCGCTTTGAAGAGACGGAAATATTCGTTACGAATGGCCTTGATATCTTACTCGTCAGCTAAAATAACTAACTCGATCAAAGCCATGTTATCAGTACCTAAACCAGCAACAGCTTTGTTGATTTGTTGGGCCCAGTATGAATATCTTGGCTTTGAACAACCAACCATTATCTTACCAAAATTACCAGAAACGTCGCCCTTAACCCAGGCATCCATTTCAAATCCATAGCAACCAGTGAACATTCTGGCTATTTGGACAATATCTTCAGTAGTGCACTGATTATAAACATTCAAAAGAGCTTATTCATCAGTTCCCAATCCTTTGATTGCAATGAACATTTATTGAGCGAAAGCTCTATATTATTATGGAGTAAATGGCATTCTATTAATGATGTGGTGTGGTAGAGTTTAAGTTAGAAGTGCTTATATATTATAAATTTTACGTTATCTTAAATTATCGGAATTGTCAGTTCTATTTAAACTCTCATCATTTAAAATCAAAAGCGTACATATAATTATAACTTGAGTAATCAGTTCTACTCTTAATAAAGACCATATTCATTCGTAGAATTGAAGAAATGCAACTTCAACAAAATGTAATCAAAATGTAAATCGCTAATTCCCCAAATATTTCAAGTTTTGATCAGAGAAAAATTGATACCAGTACAGACTTAGTAAAGTTAAGCTGTGATGCAAATGTACAAATTAAATTACTTTTTTACCATTTTTCTGGTCGCTCTTTTTCTATGATCTCACATTTCCTTTCTAACCAGGATAATAAGAACACATTATCACACGTCCTCCTCACAGAATCTCTGTTAGCTCTTTCGAACAAATAGACTATTATGTTGATAACACTACTAAAAGTTTACAATAATATAAAAGTTTATTAACATAATATGACTCTCTTAACTGTAACTATATCTATTTCTATCAATCTTATCTATTTCTATAAAAATAATATTTTAATTTCTTTTTCCTAATTACCTAATTATAACTTATGCATTTCTAACCGTATGCGGTTTATTTAATAACTAATATAGCTAAATATTGAGAATATAGGGATACAATAATCTATAATCTTCAATCATGTTATAATTATATTGTAATAGTAATTATTTATTACGCTAAAATATTACTGTTTCGTCGTGTTATAATTTCACTCCAAATGAGATAGTAAAAACAACAACAGTTATCAAATTTTGACGAAGTATTTATTCAAGCTGTTAATAATAAAACTAATTTAAAATTTGTTACAATATAGGATGCTCATTAAGAGTTTATTAACAGACAAAATGGTGTTGTTTTTGATATATGGAAGGACATGGCTGTTATACTCAATATATCTGCTAAAAAGTCCATGATTATTATCATAATACATGGAGTAAATAGTTTTATGATGGTATTGAAGGGTTTAAGACCGAAATATTGGAATTAATTACCTAAATGGATTAGAATGTTTAAATTAAGGAAAATGTTCAAAATATTGTTAAAACTATGAAAGAAAAGCATCAAAATGTAAATTTTCATTATTAAACAATGTATTAGTTTATTAATTACCATATGAAAAACAATATATTAAAATTGTAAAGTGAACAAGAGCAAAAACTCAATAAATAAATGAATACTGGGAATCTTGATGAACTATTAAATATTGTTTTGAATGCTAAACTTCCTGAAGAAAACTAAGAGTAAATAGTTAAAACATAAAAGATAATTATTAAACCTAAGTGAATATGTAATATTATGTTTCTGATATAGTTCTACTTCAATATTATATTCATATAATTTGACTGTGTACCAGTACATGAACTACCAGGTGAAGAACAACCTGAAGAATCTGCCAGCCATTCCAACTTGTTTCGTGGTGAAGCAGGAAGAGTCCAGCGAGACCAAGGAAGACCGGAAGCCCTCCAGCCAGCAGATAACCGAGCTGTTCGACACTTTCGAGCACACGGCGCTGCCGTTCTACGAGTCGCTGTTTCCGATCGCGGATTTTGATGCTTTGTGATTTTCTTTCAACGTCTAGTTATATCGCTAACAGCGCTTCAACAAGTAATTATAACCACTTCCAATGATGACTTTGATGAAGTCGTGAAAAGTATTTCATTGAGATATCATTCCAATACTCCTGCAGTTCATAGACACTTTATAATTAGAAATATCCTAGCCCACACCACTCAATTAAAAATGAAAGCTAGATTGATCAATATAGAATGAATAACATCAAAAGACACTTTGAAACTCCAGAGAACCTCACTGAAAGGCCAACAGCCCTGTAATTCATAGACAATATATAAATGTGCATATTCCGGTTAAAATTGAAACTGAAACGTCTCGCTAGACTCAACTGATCCAGCTAGATTCGAGCCAATTATATAAAACACAAATACAAACACCAAGAAAACCTCACTCGAAGGGAGACGGAAGACACATGTAGCCGACGCTGTTCTTCTCCAGGACCTCGTCTCGCTTCTGCTTGAACCACTGGTCGTCTGGGAACTTCTCGAGCGCCTTGTTCACGACGTTCAGCGCTGATTAAAACTGGAACTCGTCCACGTGGGCTTGGATCTGGTCTGTGAACGCGTGGATCTCCTTCACCCGCTTGTCCGTCGCTTTCCCGAGGATTTCGAACACAGAGAGCGCTTCTTTCTTTCCCTTGGCCTGCACCGACCCCACGAGCCGGAAGCGCACGTCGGGCACCACCTGGGAGGCGAGCTCGCTGGCGAGGGCCTTCACGTTCAGGATCCGCGTGGCCTGCTCGATGCGGCTGGCCGTGTTGACCACGTCGCCGATGGCCGTGTACACGAACTTCTCCTCCGAGCCGAACACGCCCACCAGGCACTGGCCGCAGTTCAGGCCCACGCGGATGTCCAGGCTGCTCACGAGCTGCTGGATGAGCGGGTCTGGGTCCGTGAACTCCTGGACGCTGGAGAGCGCGTCGCACACGAAGTAGGTCGCCGTCTGGGTGGCCTTGACCAGCTGGTAGCCGGAGATCTCCTTGCACTTTTGGATCGTGGAGGTGCTGAGCTGGCTCTGGTTCGGCTCCTCCAGGCCGCTGCACTGGAAGTCCTCGATAGTGGTGTCGAACACGACCATGGCCCCGTCTCCCAGGAAGGACGAGATCACGCCGCCGTACTTGGAGGCGAGCCGGTTCAGGATGTTGTAGAAGCTGGACAGCACGCGCAGGAGCAGCTGCATCGAGATGTGCTCCGAGAGCATCGTGAAGCCCTTGATGTCCACGAAGACCACGGCGCACGCGGCCACGCTCGCCTTCTGGACGACCTTCTGGTTCGACTTCACGGCCTGCTCCAGAATGTGGCTCGGCGCGAACTTCCTGGACACGTCCAGCGTGCACTCGAATCTTTTTTAAACGTACGTTAACGCCATAACTTCTACGGATGGTGGAGAAATATTAGCGGTCCAGATATTATTTTCTTGTAAGTCAGTGACATTTGCTTAAATATAGTCATTATCTTCGTTTTTAAATTCTTTCATTTATTATTGTGCTAAATCAATAATTTTGTTACTAATCGGATTCATATGTTAATTTATCAGTTGTAACTATTTTATTTTTACAAACGTAAACATCAATATGGTAACAGATTTTAAGCCCAAAAAGCAATTTGTAATGATTTATAGATAATATTTTGGATTAACCGTAATAATAATGGCGATGTTCTTATGAATGATATTTTGTGTATAATCTATCGCCATTATAAGCAAATAGCATTGAATCACAGATGAAGTAATTATAACATGTTTTATTCGAGGATACTGATTCATTGTAAAGTGGTGTAGACATTTGTAAACTAATATTATATTTGTGTTTGACTTGTTATCATTATCTTAAACATCACCTATCTCAACTTTATTTCATCTACCACTAGTTAGGGCTTGTTCTTGAATTACCAACATTAACGCAAATAACGAGTGTATACCTTATAATTTTACAATTATCATTCAATTGTTTTATTATTTAATTTAGATAATGTATATAGATAATATTTTTTAATAAGAAAGCTCAGACGTCTTCACAGAACCTCTCCTAAACCATTTCGACCGTTTCATTTTCCCCGTTTTTCTCCAGCATTTTCAGCTGATAAATTTCTTTTAAAGATTCGCCGACGTTTTCCTCTAGAAAATCCCTCAGAGTTTGAACGTTTTTCGTGAAATTGAAGGTGAGAACGTTTTCAAAACGCCGTTTTTAAATCTATTTCAGCCTCTCTATTTGAAAATCCTCCTTATAAATTATAATAAATAGAATTGGCTAGTGCGAAGCTTGTATCAGATTGAGGGCGTCTTACGAAGGAGAATTCGAACGACCTGAAAGTAAAATGAAAGCAATTGTGAAATAATCCGGCTGAGACAATGAGGATTACACAGCACTGTCTATTATGGGCTGAAAGCAAATGGGACCGGACATGGTAACCTCTTTCAATGATTTCTAATACGCAGACTTCAAAGAATTGTTGTATGCAATAGGCGCAACAGAATGACTGCGCGTATCCACACAGCCAAAGCGGAACAGCTCAATTGGCAATGAGGAACGAAGACCCTTCACATACAATGAAATTGTGTCCAAAACATAGTTGTACGGACTATTCGTTGCAGTATACAACGAATTCGGACGAGAATAATCAATATACACCAAAGGGCGCACTGTATGATTCACATAAAACGGCCTCGGCTTTTAAACTGGTTTTGAGTAAAAGTTGCCCAATTTGAAGTGGCAAACACATGTTTATACCATATTAGCGCTTAAAATAATTAATTGGCAATAATTTATAGCCACTTCAAATGAATTCAATACACCAATGTAAAATAATAATAACTGAATCAATTTTAATAATATATAAATTTAATAATATACTTTAAATATTATATATATTATTGTAAGTTATAACAAAATTCACAGTTCACAATCAAAAATCGAAAAGATATTGTCAGCATAAATCATACAGAAATCTGGGCATGAAGAAAATTACGTGTCGCTGTTATCATTAGTTTTCTATTCCAAGCAAGAGCTATCAGATGTTAGCTCTTTTTGTAATGATTACTAAAAGCTGAAATTGAAAATTTCTTCTTTAACAGCAATGGGTTCGGACTTGATGATTTTTGGTGAAACAACTTTTTTAGTTACAGTTGTTTCTTTGGGCTTAATAACCTTTGGTTTTTGTGTTTTTGCTTTTGCGCTTTATTTATTGGCATTCATCAATTAATAATTTACATATTAATAGACTGTTTAGTAATGAAGTTGTAAACTTTCATTATCAGCCTTTAAATGTGAAATTACTTACTTGACAGCCTCTTGTGTTGATTTACCATTATATTCTTTGATATAGTTGCGGATAGTATCACGGTAAGGAGATATATCATCGCAAAACATCTTGCTCCAAGTGTTATGGTAAAAGTCGTGGACTTTTTTGGGAGATTCGTCCAAAATGATACTCATATCCTTCCAGATATCAAAAGCAACTCCACTTTGCTTTTTAACATATTCTTCATGAGCTTCAGCAATATTATTGCATGTATTGCCTACTTTTTGGTTGATGACCTCCATAAATGCGAGTCCGAATTATTCCTTGAATAGATTATTCATTGGTGAAGTGAATTCTCAGACGGTAAATAATGCTCACAAACATGTTTATATGATGTACAATTAATAAAATATATTTTTCTAAATTAGATTCAAATTAATATTCTCAGACGGGTTAACATTGTAAATATTAATAGATTATGGCTTTGAAATGTAGTAATAAGCTTGTTTGTACAATATTTTTATTTATTTCATGTAATGTAAACATGTATATAATCAAAGATTGTCAATTATCTATACATTTTTATAGACTATTGTAGCGTGGAACCTATCCAGCGGTTATAATATTAAAAGTTCTAAGACGGGTTGCGATCTTAGAATACTGAGCGATCTTAGAAATTCTGTAATGGGTTTTTGGATAGTTGACATGAAACTCTAATTATGCTTAATTATCACGTTATCAAAGTATTTCTTCTTTAGCGCTGTTCAAAATGATGTAACCAAACTCGTCCACATCGCAAGTTCCGGTTAAAATACCGGTTTGCGGTTAATTTCCAATGCACCAGAATAAATGAGAAACGTTTAACTCAGTTTCAACTGTTGTTTTGTTGTTTTTGATCAAAACTGAATTAACTGACTTATCACCAGTTATTTTAACAACATTCGAGTCGTAGATAATTTATATTTTCGGTTCAGACTTAACCTTGTCCACCATAACGGCCGAGGCCCTGAACTCATTCCTCCTCAAAACCAAATAAACGCATTTTGCAGTTCTGGAAGTGTAAAGAGCCTCCTCACAAGCGACATCGCCCCCGCCAACTATCACCACACTTGAATTATTCTTCACACGGTCACAAACTGCACAAGTGCTCACACCCTTGTTCCAAAACTCAGTCGAACCTATCACATCAAGCGTTTTCGACTTGGAACCACCAGCAAAAATAAGTGATTTGAATTAATATTCAGAATCAGCTGTGAAAACAGTGAATAATTAATCAGATTGAATATACCTAATGTGCAGCACGTCATCGTAAACAACATCAGCCCCTTGCTTCTCAGCCTGCTTAACCATGGTGTCAATCAGATCAGGGCCCATAATAGTTAGAAAACCAGGATAGTTCTCCACCGCTGTGGTCAACTGCAACTAAGAGGAAGTTTTTACACCCAAAAAGCACTTAGGTTGCAACCCAGCCCTAGCAGCATAAATTGCAGCTGTTAACCCAGCTGGGCCGCCACCAATAATTATCACATTCTAGGTCATAATAAATTAAATGTAGAGTGAGGTGGTGTATATATTTATATTTTCAATAAATACAATTATTCAACTTAAAATTAAATTATGTAAACTAATTTATTTCACTCATTTTTGTAGAGACTTCAAGTAATCAAGAATATCATAATAAAATAAATTTCTGTATCCCATTTATTATTGTAGGATACTTGCCAAGCGTTCTCTTGATAATCCTTATTACTATACACGTTAGGCTTTAATACTCAAATCATTTTTATCTCTTTCAGTTAATTAGTTGAACATAACTCTTCTGAAATATATCGAATAAAATTCTTTAGACATATATGGTTTACTGTAACCACAGATTTGACCAACTTCATCCCAAAACTAATTTGAAAGATTTTATTACTCACATAAAACACACAACTAATTTGGGGTATAACTAGATAAATTTATGTTCAATTGCTTTGTAAGTGTTTATTTAAAAGCGGCTGCAAATTTGTCGGCTTAATATACAGATTATTATTCCTTCACTTTATCTTATTTAATTGTAAGCGGTGTCGTTTGATTATTTATTGGGGTGTTTATACTTGATATATTACGTTGTACCTAATTGTTTGGACTTAGCTGTTGTTGATTATTAGGTTATTAAACAACTTATGGAGTCGTAAATAATTACATGTTATCTTCGTTGTGTGTGAAAGTCATAGATTTAAAATCAAAATGATTATGATATACTTCCTGGTTAAAAAATGAGTTTGTAATTTAGTGTATTTCAAGTAATTATTTAATGATTTAAAATGCCTTATTTTAATCCTATGCATTGCATATCTCACATATTTTGCGAGCGAATTCGTTATCTTGTGATTATACTTGTTAATATTGTTCAGAAAAGTACTTTAATTCTTTGTTAAATGAAGTACGTAATTATTAGTTTTACTGTGTTAATTCAGTGACCTAATTCTGTAATTGTTGAATTTAGTCGTATAAATTAGTTTATATTTTATCATTGATGTTATTCATTTAATCAAGAAGTGGGGATAAATATATACAATTTATTACATTTATGTTAATTTTAACGACCCCACTTCAATGAAAATTGGTTTTGCAGGTTTTGGCTGCGTGAATTAGGGTGCGTACAAGATAATATGTGAGAGATGTATTGATGTGGAAATATCTGCAGTTTTGGTGCGTAATCCTGCTATATATCAGTCTAAATTTCCTGCTCTCCCTTTCACAACTAATCTCGCTGATTTACAGTCTTGTGAGGTGGTACTCGAAGCTATTTCTTCAGATTCCTACGATATCGCGTTATTTTGTGCGTAGAATAAGATTCACTACGTGACTGCGAATAAGGCCTTGGTAGCTGCGCATTACTCTTATTTTACGTCCCTTCCAACTCGTTTTTTGTTCGAGGCTTCAGTGATGTCCGGTACACCGGTAATTAGCACTTTATTGTCCACTTTCGGGTTGAAGTCCGTGCGCGGTATTTTGAACGGCAGTTGCAATTATATTCTAACAGCTTAGAAAAATGGTTAGTCTCAATCTGAAGCAATAATAATAGCAAAGTAGCTTGGAATACTTGAGGCCGACCCCTCAGCCGACCTCGATGGCATCGACGCAGCCCGAAAATTGTTAATAATCTGCAAAACTGGTGGTTTGAACGTTAACATGAAAGATGTTAAAATGTAATCAATAACTAATCAATAATAAACTAATATGAACTTAAAACAAATAAGCTCCTATCAAAACGGAGTATTGAGTGTTAAGGTCGAACAAATATCAGAAAACGATTCGCTCGCGAATATTAACGGGACGATGAACGTGGTAGAACTCGAATTTGAGTTCATCGGTAAAATAACTATCACGGGGTGTGGAGCGGGAAGCGAACAAACGGGATTCGGGCAAGTTTGCGATCTGCTCAGGATCATGAAGGGGAAGTGAGCGCAGTATTACAAACTAAAATATTATAAATAATAAATACTTTATATTAGAGCATACGCAGATTTGAAATATCTGTGCATTTAATTTATATCAGGAAAGGGGTTCTCTGGGGATTGAACGGTCGAACTTCCGATTCTTATATTTTTCAATTTTTCTTTAATATTTACCCACCCTTATTTTATTCATATATAATAATTATATTTGGGAGATCTCCACCTCTTGTCTTTTCATTAATGGATCAGATGCAACTCTGACTTTGAAGTTATAAGTCCAGTTTCCATAATTTAAGTATCTCGAAATGTTCATCAAAACCCATTGTTCGCAAGGTATTGACCCATATCATTCGAATTCAGATGTATTATTTGGCTGTGTATTAAAAGCAAATAAACTCGTAGAAATCACTATTAAAACAGCTCCAAAACGTTATAATATTAAAATAAATAAGCAGAAAGAGTTAAAACATATCTAATTCTAATATATTTCACGATTAAGACTTTATTTATGACCTAATATAATGAACACTTGGAATAAATTCGATGCCCATGTGCATATAGAGTTTAATGTGGTTTGTCATGTCGTCACGAAATGATCAATTTATCTCATTTAGATGCCTTAAAGAACAAATATTTAATAACTTCATTGATTAGAGTGGAATATTCTCAATAATACTTAAATGAAAAATTATAATTGTATTTTTAGCCCATGAATTTTATAAAATCATAATTCACAAAATTCGTGCCTAGATTTAGTGATTCTGTAGCCATTTTGCACTTTCAACTACAGAAGTTTCTGCCATTTAACCCACATATAGGAGCACGTACTGTTGTGACAGAACAAGGGACCACTGAGAGTCTCCAACTTAATGTCAAAAGTTTTTACTTAAGTTAAGAGGCATTTTTTGTATCTTTGACATTTATTGCTGAAAACAGCGTGAATAAGCTTTTATTTTTGTAATTTTTATTTTAAAATAAAATTAAAAATAATTATTGTATGTTACTATGTTAGTAACACTATTTATACTTTTAATCCACTTCAAAAAAGAAATTATGTATATCACAATGTTTTAACTTATATTTAAATTAATAGAATAATAAATATATTTTAATTGTAATAATTACACTAAACGTAATATTATGTCAAATTTATTCATATTCATTGCACTAATTATTAAATATACAAATATTACACATAATGATATAAATTAAACTATTTAGTGATATCACATATTTTATATTCAAAATACTGTATTTAATTTGTATTTTATTTTATAGAAGTTACATAAGAGCTGAAATAATAATCATATTGAAGTGAATATTTATAACTATTTTATCAATAATTCTAATTAATATTAACATTTATATAAATCTCAGTCAAATATTAGAAAATGTTACAAATTTGACCACATATATTTTTAGCTGTTTGTTTATATTTAATAGTAAGTATTCTATATTTCAAGTATTATCCACACCACTTTCTTACAACATAAAAATGAAATTTTTTATTTAATTTATCTTTAAGGAGACTTAATCATTTCTCGCAATATATATGTTTATATAGATATTCAAGAATATTATTCATGGTATAGTTCCATCATTACAATAAGTCTTTTAACATAGTTATTCAACTATCAATTATTTCAAACTCGTGGAATCGTATTCGTGGGCTATAGATAGTTTTTAATCAATTAGACTAATGATCATACAAAATTGCGTGTCTCTATCTCATTTCTGAGTTAAACTGGAACTCTCTATTCATATGAGGTGGAGGAATGGGCCTGGCGGGTTCGGGCGCAATTTTTTCATTTGTGATTACAATATAGCATATATTATGATCATGAATACCTATATAGAACGAAAATATCATAATCTCACTTTTCATCTGTGTATCCAAATCATGTAGCCGAATCAAAGCACGAATTATTCACAATTAAGAAGACATCACTCCGTAAATTACGTATATACTCACAATTAATGATGCCAATTGGACCAAAGACGTTTTAAAGCAAAAATCGACTTGAAATGATAACTTATATAAACTGAGATGTGATCCAAATGATTATAAAGAATTAACTATGTGAAACAATAAATATAATTAATAATAAATATTTATTCAAAATAACCACTCCATCGAGAATAATCAGAAGCTCCAGAAAAAGAAATAAAGGTAATATTTGTTCATAATATAAATCCGCACAAAGTCCAACGAACCCCTTCCTTCATTTATATGTGTATAAAAATTATATGCACACCACGAAAAACATGTGCATATAAAAAAGTTCTGCATATCTTTACGTATGTGCATATTACTATAAATCTTACATAAATATATATTTACCCACTCCTATTCTATAAATGGACTGAATTCATAACTGAAATAAGAATTAAAATATATAATATTAAAATATTTGTTATATTTCATTTTTGTCCGATGATTCGCAGTTTTCTTTAATATTCAACGTCTTAAATAGACATGTGTGATTTAGTTCATTTTATTCCATTGACTACTATAGCATGAGGTATTCTACTGATTTAATGTAAATCTTCATCAAAAAAGTGAATTCCAAAAATACGACCGAATCATGTGATATTACAAATTTCTAAAGTATTTATACAAAAAATAATATTAGAATTACAACTACGTAAATATTAACTTGTTTTATACTTTATTTTATTTAATTATATGTATTGAGCACTATTTTAAATGAATTGATGACACAGTTTCTGTCAAGATTAAAACGTTAAAAATTTAGGTTTCATGTTTGGAGTGAATATATTCAATAAATATTCAATATTTATACATAAATCGACTATATATATGTTATAGTAATTCCACAAACAATATATAATTTGAGATTAAAAATCGAAAATAATAACTAATATTGTATTAGCGTGACTATTGAACGATATATGTCATTTGCCAATTCTAAACCACTCCATTTATGGGCTGTGGAACACCACCAATTACAAACGATCAAACTAAGATCAGTGATACTAAATAAGAAATAAAGAAAAGTGAAAAGCAAATGATTGTACTCAACGGTGTTACAGCTGTAGGAAAATCGTCTGTTTTTAAAGGAGCACTGAAAAAACCGCATTTAAAAGATGAATTCGGATTTTCAGTATCTCACACAACTAGGAAGCCAAGAGAAGGTGAACAAGATGGAAGAGAATATTACTTCGTTACGGATGAAGAATTTGACTTAATGGTAAAAGATAATAAATTTTTAGAATATACTGTGAATCATGGTAAAAAATATGGTACGTCCTTTATGGCAATACAAAAAGTGTTGGAAAAACAACATTGTATTCTTGATATAGATTACAAAGGTATGTAAACCCTTTTAAAGGCGGCTTTACCATAAAAGTAAATTAACATTCTAATATCTCCTCCAACTGATGAGGAGTTCGAGAAACGATTAAGAACAAGAGGAACAGAGTCTGAAGAATAGATTCAAACAAGACTTAGAACAGCAATCGTAGAACTGAATTTCTTTAAAGAAAATAAAGGATTATATCAGCATGAAATAATAAATGACGTTTTAGATGTTGCTGTTGAAGAATTCTCAGCTATTTTGGAGTAAATTACTCATCAGTGAGTTTAAATTTCCTTAGATGTTATGATTCAAATTGATTCAATAACTTTTGTATTAATTTATATGATTACATTCACGGCAATTTAACTATCCACTTCATACTATGGACGCTAATCAGATTCATGACGTAGTTGAATAGATAATTGCCATTTTGGCTTCAAAAGGTCCCATTGATAAAATAGAATTATTATTCTAGAAGCTGAGCCATGCTAACATTCTCAAGGTGTCCAGAATGTACACTGCACTAACTGGTTCTTTATTGGACGAGGAACTTCAGTTGATTTATAGAAAGGATCCTCCGAAGCAGTTGATCAGTTTGCTGATGCCGATGGATATACTTTTGAGTACGTAGATTCGCAAATCAGTTGAGGGTGCTGGAACTGACGAGTCTTCGCTTATTTTGTTGGTGATGCTTTCTTCTCCAGCTTAGCGTGATTAGGTCAAGCTAACATATTAGAACTTGTATAATGTGTCCGTGTACGACGATATTTGCGGTGACATCTCTAATTCTCCTTGGGAGTAGGTGATCAAGAAGTAGTTCGAGCCCTCTTACTCGCAGTTTGATCCAAATTCACCAGTTACTGGTAGGAATCTCCTGCACGCGCTCCTGCAACCTGATGACAAATTTACTTCCATTTAGGACAAAATTGACCCGCAAGAGATTAAAAAGATGAAGGAACCAACGAGGACCGTTTTCAGCCTCTCATTTTTGAGGAATAATTTTGAGAAAAAGATTCAAATAGCAGAGGAATATTCGAAATCGCTTCAAAACGGACTCGTGAAGTACAAAGACAGAGCAGAACTCATAATTAATGCGTTCAAAAGAGACCTTGACCTGTGAATGTCAAATTAATATTTATTATTTAAAAAATAATATTACCTCGAATACAGAACCCACCCTTATTGACTACTGATTTTCAAAAAAATAGTAATCGGGCGAAAAAGCTTCAAACCACTTAGAAAATTACCTAGTAAAATAATTTAGCCTTAGAAATGATAAACTTTTCCTCAAAATTATCTTTTCGTGTATTGTCACGTTAAAAATAATGAAAATTGTTATAAATAAGTGCTATTAATAATATATATTATTTGGTTTTCCCTAATGGTTAGGGTATTAATTTATTCGTATTTAGTAAATATTATTTACCTTCCGTTTAACTTATTTAGCAGCATCTCAAGAAGAGTGATTCTACTCCGATGAGCCAATAAAACCTAATATATCCTTCGCTCATCACAATTTAAAATATTTATAAAAAGTTTATTCAAATACTTATTGAATAAAAAATGATATGTGTTAAATAATTGATAATTGATGCCTATTGTTCACAAAGATATGTCAAATATTCTTGCTTGAAGCAGATCAGCGTAGTCATCATTTTCGTTTGGAATATTTTCTACTTATTCAACATTTTTCATATTAACACCTAAAATTTGATTCATTTCCCACTGAGTTGACGTTTTGTTAATTTATTGTACAGTTTGCTAATCAATTTTCGAGTTGGCTTCTTATTTCATTAATTCAAACATTGTATTTTATGACTTTTAAAGAATTAAATCACCATTGTTATCAAATTAAATATCTAATTCTTTATCTTAAGCATTGTGCTTTAAATCATTTATACGAGCTGAATTTAACGATTATTTAGGTATTTTTGGTACATTGATTTGAGGATATTCACAATTTTCTTCGTCCACACTATTTTCTGAAGTATTTGATATCGAAGACAAGGGTTGAGTAATAGGTTTGACTTATTGTTTTTTGAGCATTGAAGTGAAATATTAATTTTCGTTGATATAAACAAAAATGCATTTACCAAATTACTAATAAGCTAGTATTAAATTATAACAATCTTAAAGAGCTCATCAATTCACTAAGTAAAACGACTCACTTAACAGTAACCTTACCGTCAGTGCTAAGGCTCAATTTAATCATTCAATCGTCATATCATAAATCATGACAACCCACAAGTCCAAACTTCGAACTCTGAAACGCGCCCACAAAATAATCTAAGCAACATACATCATCTTCAAGGGCTATATAATCATAAATATATCAGTATCGCAATCATATCTAAGGCGCACGAAAATGAAGTCTTAGCTGACGCTGAGTCAAAATGGCATCGTATAAGTACGTAAATTGAAATCGAAATTGATTTTTGTTGATGATAACGATGTAATATGCACTAATTTAATCAAAACCTGCACAATATACAATTTTTCGGAAAACAATATATTATTTTGACTAAAAATATGGATGCGATACAGTTTTGTATTCCAGTATTGTTTGAATGTGTTTCTATAATCATTGCGACAAGAGCACAGTTATTTGCTTGCGAACGAGAATACATTGTAACTTATAATATCTCATAACTGCGTTGCAAAATAAACTAATAATACGAATTTTTTCTTTTCAATACACTGGTACTGTATTATATAGTGACGTTATAAGTATGGAATATGTTATTTGACACATATATAAGTTAATTTGAATATAATCAAAATGTTGAAATATTAAATGCATTAAGAGATTTGTACTCTTTTACAGCACCATTTAACCCCCATATTGGGAATTTATTATTTTGAATGAAAGATTATCATGCCTTTGCTCTTGTTGACTTTGTTGAAGTGCACTATATCTTTCATTAAAGGATGAAGTGGAATGTATTGAATTATATTTAATAATAATAATGTATTTTTGATTAAATATTAACATTTTATAATCATCATTCAAAATGACTTGCTTAACTGCGACCTTATCAACAGTACTAAAGCTCTACTTACGTGTCCCATCGGTAACCATCATATATAGTTGTGTTAATTAGACTAATGAGTTCTTGTTACAACTGTGGTGCCTTAAAATATATGTAAGTTTGACAATACAGTTAGTGAATACATAAACTATCTTGGTGTAGTAGCTATATATTATTAGAATCATTCGTTCAGTTAATATCATTACATGTACACCATGTTATATATTAACTGTTTCCTCCATAAATCCTAAATATCTAACCATATATAACTAGTTATATTTTGAGAATGATATTTTCACCTCTCATTTGAAATATGTAAAGAAAACTTCAGCTTGCTCACTAATCTTTAAAACGCATCATAAAAGATGTTGAAGTAGCATACAAAGAAAAAGACGTAGAAGTTGCACGTTTAGAAAAAATGACTAACGAAAATTAGGATAACTTTAGGATGAACTAGCAACGTACAGTTGTAGCATAAGCAGTCCAGTCCATTGGCGACTACAAGAATATGTTAGGAAAGGCTATTGAAAAGCTAGAATAAACTATGAAAGAAGCAAAAGATGACGTTACAATCCCCCAAAGTGAATTTACAATTGCTAATGAGGTCATTGCCAACGCAAAGAAAGCCCTTGAATGAAAATTCTGATTTTAGAGTGTCATATTATTACAGAAATTATATACAAAATTCTTTCACTTCTTTTTGGGTTTCTTAGCTGTTTTTTCGGCTTCCTTACCCGCTGCAGCAGCTTTTTCGATATCATATCCACTAGGTGGTGGTATTTGGACGGCGCCGCTAGCGACTTGTTATTATCTGGCTAAAACGCCAATAACTACTTCATAATCCATACCAAATGCGAGTGTGGAAACTGAGCTTGATTTTTGAACTTTGTTGACAACGTCAGCATATTTCATTTTTAGCATTTCAATTGTTTTGTACGCTAGTTTTATGTTTTCATAAACTTTTTGAGTTTGTTGCTGCATTTAGGCGATTGATTTCTTTTTTTCTTCGACAACATCGGCTTTATTTCCTTTCAGTTGTTAGAATTCTTCTTCTTTCTTTTTAGCCTGAGCTTCAAGATCTTGTGTTTTCCTCTGGTCTTCTTCAATATTTTTCTGGCAAACTCCTTTCTGCTCAGCAAGTCTTGCGTTTAGTTCAGTTGTAACCACAACAGCTTCTTTTACCTTTGACTCTCCTCTTTCAAGTGCGCTTTGGACTTGTTCAATGCTTGCCTGAACATTTCCAATTTATTTTGTAAACTGGGAAGTTATATCATCTGTTTCCGTTTGGACCTTTTGAATCAGGGTCCTGCATCTGTTGTTAGAGTTTTAAAGGAACTGAAGCTCCTCCATGTATTGCGGTAATGGTTTCGTCTGTTACTTAAGTGATTGATATTGAGATTAATAATATATGTAAAATATTTAAGAAAATTGGAGTACAACATACTCATTCAATCAACGTACCTGACCAGTTCATTAATTACTGTGATTTACTCCTGAATACCAGGAACTGCCTGTACCAATCTCATCATTTCTTCCAACATTAAAATTTCTTAGTTGTCAAATATCAATTATTTGGTGAGTTCACCTAGCAATTAGTCTAAATCACCATGCATAGTATAATCAATTATTTTTACAGCATAAAAGCAAACTAGGAGTTACAAAAATCTAACATTAATTAACTTTTCATCGCAAAAACATAAATAATCTATGGCCAAACATGCCAACTCTGCACCGGCTTTACCAAATCCTGATAATACCAGTCCTGTAACTGAGGCACACATTACCTAGAAAACATTTTCGTTTAATTCCGCAACATTAATTTCTTTTATTTTATAGTGTTTTTAAACTTCTTTTGTGTTTAATATGTTGATTACTTGTTTATAAACAGCTTATGAATATATATTTAACGTTTCTGCATTCATCTTCAAGAAATTTTAATAAATGCGACTTTGCGTTATTCTGAATACAAGTGCTAGCGCGTCTTCTTTAGTTGAACAAAACAATAAACACAATGCACAAGTAACAGACAATCCTTGTACATATCTATTATATCTGACAACTGCACAACTTACAACTTCACAAAGAACTGGGAATAAAGGTTAATTTTCACAGAACAA
The DNA here is from genome assembly GCA_963988835.1 of Hexamita inflata. Lineage (NCBI taxonomy): Eukaryota > Fornicata > Diplomonadida > Hexamitidae > Hexamita > Hexamita inflata. Next base: position 336,275 of record CAXDID010001232.1, read on the forward strand.
AGCAGTTTTCGATAGTGTTCTATTAATATCATTCAGTATAAGCTTGTTTCTAAGTACAAACTTTAGTGCCATATCTTCTTAATTTTTAGGGACAATTTCTTATATTTCATCAACTACTTCAATTTGTTATTACTCTTCTTCGTCATCATCCATTGATACTTGATTGAGATTTCTTATAGACCTATCCCTAATTATTTTAGCAAATGCAGGTGTACATAAAAATGATAGGAAATTAGCTACATCGCTTCCAACTTCTTAAGTTGCAAATCTAGGCCATAGATTTGATCGGTATACACATGGTATATGACCTTTTTCAATAACTAGATCTTGAAGTTCATGTCTGTCTCCTATACTTAGTATTTACTAAGTTGTGTATTTATTGAAGCTATCACATTGTTTTTAGATATTAAATTATTCAACGATTTATTACATTTTCTTTTGGTTTAAAGTGCGAATTTTTAAGAGCTAGGCTTTTTCTGCGAGAAATTGTTCTTAATTTTTAGGTTTAAATTACCCTGGTCTACAAAGAAATGCGTTTATTTCCCAATCAGATACTGGTTCGCCGGATATTATTTTTGTGTATAATTCTATTTAATCCTTTTCGTTCAACTGATTCATTCGTGAAGTGGAATATTGACAATTTTATCTTAGTTAAATAAATATTTAAAATTAGTTATAATATTGGGAAAAATAGAAGCAATAGAAAATATTGAAATACTACATAACCTTGCTTGTAAGGGAGGTGCTTACTTGCTTATAAGGGAGAAACTGATTTCAACTCCCTTATAAGCAAAAATGTATCCAAAATGTATCTTTGGAAAATGTCGAATTTGAATGATTTATGATCAAAAACGGGGTTAAAAAGCATGGTATTTATCACTTGCTTATAAGGGAGTTTTGCATGATGGAACTCCCTTATAAGTGAGTTGACCTACACCCTTATAAGCGAAATAGCACCTCCCTTACAAGCAAGGTAATGTAGTAATGTTCTAAAACACAGTGTATGTGGGCAGGATGTTATTTAATTCACTAAATACATATGATTGAAAAAACTTTTTGAAATAATTATTATTAATAGAAAATGAATTACATATATTTATATTATCGCTATGTATAATTATGAAAACACTCCAATAAATGTTTGTATTTGAAACAACATATATTAAACTGTAAGATTATTAGTACTTATCATTTCCTGATTTTAATTTATATTGATATAAACAAAAATACATTTACCAAATTAGTAATTAACTGTTATTAAATTATAACAATCTTAAAGAGCTCATCAATTCACTAAGTAAAACGACTCACTTAACAGTAACCTTACCGTCAGTGCTAAGGCTCAATTTAATCATTCAATCGTCATATCATAAATCATGACAACCCACAAGTCCAAACTTCGAACTCTGAAACGCGCCCACAAAATAATCTAAGCAACATACATCATCTTCAAGGGCTATATAATCATAAATATATCAGTATCGCAATCATATCTAAGGCGCACGAAAATGAAGTCTTAGCTGACGCTGAGTCAAAATGGCATCGTATAAGTACGTAAATTGAAATCGAAATTGATTTTTGTTGATGATAACGATGTAATATGCACTAATTTAATCAAAACCTGCACAATATACAATTTTTCGGAAAACAATATATTATTTTGACTAAAAATATGGATGCGATACAGTTTTGTATTCCAGTATTGTTTGAATGTGTTTCTATAATCATTGCGACAAGAGCACAGTTATTTGCTTGCGAACGAGAATACATTGTAACTTATAATATCTCATAACTGCGTTGCAAAATAAACTAATAATACGAATTTTTTCTTTTCAATACACTGGTACTGTATTATATAGTGACGTTATAAGTATGGAATATGTTATTTGACACATATATAAGTTAATTTGAATATAATCAAAATGTTGAAATATTAAATGCATTAAGAGATTTGTACTCTTTTACAGCACCATTTAACCCCCATATTGGGAATTTATTATTTTGAATGAAAGATTATCATGCCTTTGCTCTTGTTGACTTTGTTGAAGTGCACTATATCTTTCATTAAAGGATGAAGTGGAATGTATTGAATTATATTTAATAATAATAATGTATTTTTGATTAAATATTAACATTTTATAATCATCATTCAAAATGACTTGCTTAACTGCGACCTTATCAACAGTACTAAAGCTCTACTTACGTGTCCCATCGGTAACCATCATATATAGTTGTGTTAATTAGACTAATGAGTTCTTGTTACAACTGTGGTGCCTTAAAATATATGTAAGTTTGACAATACAGTTAGTGAATACATAAACTATCTTGGTGTAGTAGCTATATATTATTAGAATCATTCGTTCAGTTAATATCATTACATGTACACCATGTTATATATTAACTGTTTCCTCCATAAATCCTAAATATCTAACCATATATAACTAGTTATATTTTGAGAATGATATTTTCACCTCTCATTTGAAATATGTAAAGAAAACTTCAGCTTGCTCACTAATCTTTAAAACGCATCATAAAAGATGTTGAAGTAGCATACAAAGAAAAAGACGTAGAAGTTGCACGTTTAGAAAAAATGACTAACGAAAATTAGGATAACTTTAGGATGAACTAGCAACGTACAGTTGTAGCATAAGCAGTCCAGTCCATTGGCGACTACAAGAATATGTTAGGAAAGGCTATTGAAAAGCTAGAATAAACTATGAAAGAAGCAAAAGATGACGTTACAATCCCCCAAAGTGAATTTACAATTGCTAATGAGGTCATTGCCAACGCAAAGAAAGCCCTTGAATGAAAATTCTGATTTTAGAGTGTCATATTATTACAGAAATTATATACAAAATTCTTTCACTTCTTTTTGGGTTTCTTAGCTGTTTTTTCGGCTTCCTTACCCGCTGCAGCAGCTTTTTCGATATCATATCCACTAGGTGGTGGTATTTGGACGGCGCCGCTAGCGACTTGTTATTATCTGGCTAAAACGCCAATAACTACTTCATAATCCATACCAAATGCGAGTGTGGAAACTGAGCTTGATTTTTGAACTTTGTTGACAACGTCAGCATATTTCATTTTTAGCATTTCAATTGTTTTGTACGCTAGTTTTATGTTTTCATAAACTTTTTGAGTTTGTTGCTGCATTTAGGCGATTGATTTCTTTTTTTCTTCGACAACATCGGCTTTATTTCCTTTCAGTTGTTAGAATTCTTCTTCTTTCTTTTTAGCCTGAGCTTCAAGATCTTGTGTTTTCCTCTGGTCTTCTTCAATATTTTTCTGGCAAACTCCTTTCTGCTCAGCAAGTCTTGCGTTTAGTTCAGTTGTAACCACAACAGCTTCTTTTACCTTTGACTCTCCTCTTTCAAGTGCGCTTTGGACTTGTTCAATGCTTGCCTGAACATTTCCAATTTATTTTGTAAACTGGGAAGTTATATCATCTGTTTCCGTTTGGACCTTTTGAATCAGGGTCCTGCATCTGTTGTTAGAGTTTTAACGGAACTGAAGCTCCTCCATGTATTGCGGTAATGGTTTCGTCTGTTACTTAAGTGATTATATGTCGTTTTAAATGCGTTGAGGCCCGTTCTGAAGAATTCTTTCCTTATTCTTTTCAAGCATTATGTTGATCTATGCTATCAATGAGTGACCAACCTGGTTGTTCTGAAGCTAGAACTGCGTTAAAGACTTAGAGCGCATTATATAACGCAGAGCAAGTTCACCACCTTTCTCACCTATGAAATTATTTGAGAAATTTACCTGGGATACATTCAACTATGAAATCGCAAAGCACAGTACCAAAAACCCATCGTCATTTACACCTGTAGCCTGTAGATTTAGAGTTTGCAACTAGCTTGGCAATACAGCATTTTCAGGAAGTTCGTGTTTTGCACCAGGATCCTCTAAAACACGTCTCAAATCATATTGATTGTTGATCAGAGACTAAGCTAACATAAAGCACCCTTCAAAGTTTATTCTGTTGTTACGTATATTTAACGTGCGAATTGGAACCTAGGAACTCAACAGTTTGCACACATATTTTAATGCTTTGACTGTGAAGTTATTTGATCCAAAATTTAAGGTATCAATCTATGAAAAATCAACGCCGTCTAAGCTGCGCTGAGATGCAAATTATTACACAGTTTAGCCTTATTGAGATTAACCAAGTGCACTGGCCATAGAATTTACTAGATCCTGCTGAAGCTTTGTTGAAGATTTATCTGATTTTATTTTATTTAGCTCAACTTTATGCATCACATTGCCTTTAGAGTCTACGACTAGTATTTCTTTATCACAAGCAGTTGGTGAACAATCTTTTTAAACTTTTTACATTAACTAAAATACTTTTTCAGACTGATCAAAATGTTCATCTTTTCCAGTTACCAATTTCACGCTTTAATCAAAGTTCTCTTTCATAAGTGGTCTTGATAAAATATCACAAATTATCCCCACACCTTCATCACAAAGCCCACAGTCTTCTAAACTCAAACTTTACAATGAATAGTTTTAACAAAGCCCAAATGCTAAAGATTTAGCACCTGCAACTCCAATTTAATTATTATTTAAGCCTAATATCGTTAAAGGGCATGTTTCTTACGTTAGTATTGCAGAAAGTAATGGAATAGACTAATTTGTAATATTATTTCCATTTAATTCTAGAATTTACAGTGTATAATTTTGGCTAAGGCCTCTGAATAAAGAAGTTGCTCCTGCGTTTGAAATATTATTTTCAGATAAATCTACGCCCATCAATGTTTAGTTTTATGTCAACATTTGCCCAAACAAATTAAACAGCATTGTTTCTTAATCTTATCTGGAAGGATCAACTAATTAATTATTAGAAAGTCCGAGATACTTCATATTTATATTTGAAACAAGAGATTTAAATAAAGCGATAGCTCCTTATTAACCAGCTTTGTTAGCATGTGTGGATTTGGTGTTTCCACGGGGGAAATATCTTCCAGAAGGATTACCTAATTCAATAATTTCAAGTTTAGATGATGCTAATGCGTCAGATAGTTACAATACACCTTCTTAGCATATATCATTACAACCAACACAAAGCTTTTTCAATTACGGATGACGTTCAGAATATTTTAGCAATGAAACAAATCCTATATCTTTCATGGAATTTTCTTATAAGTCTATAACTGGTACGTCAGTGTCTTCTAGTTTTTTAGCAAATTAAATTGCTGTCTAATGTCCCATTCGGACGTTTCTCATCTGAATTTGTCCGAATGGAGACTTTTTAACAACATTTAGCAGCCATTCAGCTCCTTCCTTTTATATAGGTTCTCCGGTATCTTTGCAAATAGCTATATACATATCACGTATAAAATCTGGTTGTAACCAAGGGAACGACATATTGCGCAAGGTGTGGACTATTCTAATTATCTTCGTAAAACTATAGTTTTAGTATTTAAACTGTTTGAAAGGTTTAAAAATTTCCACTCCAAGACAAAATGAGCGATTAAGATGAGTATAGAGATGATCATAGTGTAGATGAGGGGTCTGCTGGATATCAATCTACTGCATCTAGCAAATATTGCGACATAGATATTTTGGTTACTCAGCTTACTTCACCGCGCGGCAATACCTATATTCCGATAAGAAAGGTTTCTCACGGCCATTTTTCCACGGTGTATTTATCTTTCTGTTAGCAAACTTAGGAGTATGTAGCGGTGAAAATATGCAGGTGCGATCCTTCGTACGAATCTGCGTTTGATGACGAATTGTACATTTTACGTCAACTGCAGCAGGTAATCAAGGAGGATTCGTGTATTGTGAATTTGCTGGACTGGTTCATTTACGAGCAAACTTCCTTAGACGACGATTTCCAGGAGACGAGCAACAGGCACTACTGCATTGTGATGGAGCTCCTCGGCCACTCCCTGTACAAGCTGCTCCTGCGCTACTCACCAAAGCTGAACGCGAACAAGGCCCTCCCCATCCCAATCGTGAAAACAATCTCCAAATGCCTCCTAAAAGGCCTCTCCGTACTGCACTCCTCCGGCTTCATTCACACGGATATCAAGCCCGAAAACATCGCCCTCCAGTACTACCTGCCCGAAATTACACCCAATTCCGACTACAAACTTCCCGAACTCATTTTCGGACAACAATCCCAGTTCCTATTCGATGCAAAACTGTGCACCCCAGCGAACTCTATCACCATGACCGACTTCGACGCCCTGTCATACGACGACAAGAATCAAGTTGGAAGGTACCTCACCTGCTAAGGAGAGAAGCAAAACGTAAACGACTGGCTACAGGTACAGCTGAGAATCATGAACTCGCACAACTACAAGCAACTGTTCCAAAGATTCCTCAAAGACAACCCGGCCGCACAATAAACGTGCTACAAAATCGGCGGAATGAACATATTCAACGTACAAAACCTCATGAAAGAAGCAGAAAAAGCATTCAGAGTCAGCTACATACCCGGAGATGTCCCTAACACCTCCATAAAAGAAAATAACAAATAAGTCACACTCAAATTCATGAAATATAAACTCAAAAAACCAGGTACCGAGGTTACCAACATAACAGATACGTATGACCTTATCTAACAAGCATAAATTAAAAATAACTTCGTATTATCAACATAACTAGGTCTAGAAATAACGCTCTCTCATGTTAGCAATAACTTTTAATAAAAAGCACTATACGTCGAAAAACTATATTTTGATGACTAAAAACCCCAATCAATTCACAAATTAGCTTCATCCGGTTTACATTCCAGATTTTCACTCATGAAAATGTTATAAGACTAAAATTCTAATGATGTATCACCATAAATGTTATTTTCTTACAATGCACCACAAGATAATAATCAAATACTTATCTTACCTAAATATCCCAATAAACACGATTAAAAGTGCTTTGCGTTATCACAAAATGGACAGGCATTATATCCAACATTAGTCAGCTACTTTTCTAAAAAATCATTAATACCATTCTGCGAGGAAATGTTTAAATGTAAACTTTTAGATTTAGGAAATGCATACTCAATCGCGAAGCATTCCAATTATACTATATAAACCAGATAATACAGAGCACCTGAAGTTATTTTAGGGTGTTAATATAACGAAAAGGTTGATATTTTTTCTGCCGCATGCGTAATATTTGAAATGCTAGTCGGAAACTATTTATTTTAAACGAAATCACACCAAACAGAAATAGAAAGAGATCATGAACACCTTGAATAAATCGTGAAGATTGTAGGTGAACACGGTTTACAAAAATTATTGCAAAATGCTGACTAAGCAAAACTATAGAAAATAGGTAAAATTAAGATACATGAATAAACCCCGATTAGTTCAATTCTTGTTAATCAATATAACTTTCTTCAAAATGAAGCCTTGGCAATTGAACAATTCCTCGAGCCAATGTTAAAGTTAGATTACGACGAAAGAATAAGTTGTGCAGATGCCTAAAATCTTCTTTGGCTATCATAAATAGGAGATGGTGATTATTTAACTGGGTATGGTGGCAGACAATGAACTAATTTAATTGAACATATATTATTTATTTATAATATTCTTTTAGCAGTATTTTAATTTTCACTTCACATACATCAGAATGGCGGAACAAATATAATCTGGAATGCTAAGTTCAAAAATCACAAAGATACCCAAAATGAAATAACCTAAGATACTACCATAAAATATGAGAAAGAGTTAAATCATAATTTCCGAAGGAGAATCAATTAAATCATCTTAATACAAAGAGGACTTCATACATGGAACAACTAATGCAGCTGCAAAATTAGACGAAAAAACTCGGGATAATATTAGAAATTCTCATGTTTGGTTAGGTGATGGATCTGTATCAGAGAAATTTTCTGAATTCAGAGATTCTTATCGTGTCATCAGCAATAATAAGCCAGTTCATGGTGTTAATCCAAACTTTTAATCAGGTTAAATAAAAATTGGATTTGAAAATCCCACCTACAAAACAGCAATGAACGAAGACTTTTTGGGCCACGATATGGAGTAAAAATATCCTAAAGCGGTGTATAAGAATTAAGTTGTGCTAGGAGATGATGCTCCAAGCTTTAAAACTACTACGAATGACTATGTGCCATTCACAGCTGAAGAATATCAAAAATAAGTAAAAGCTCCGAATTTTTAAAAATCTTAAATGAAAATTGACGAGGGTGTACCTGTTTCGTATTAATCAGAATTCAATGCAACATATTAGCCAAAACAAAGTGATACTAAAATAGTAAAAGAAAGCAGAAGATTTTAAAACTCAAGTATTATTATTCCTGAGAAAAACAATGATAGAATCATTTCTTCAACAAGAGAAACATTGGAGGAAAGTTCTAAATTAATAGGTGTTATGACCTAATAAACAGAATGTCTGCATCTTAAAAAATCTACGCTAAGTGTAGGTTCTGAAGCTTTTTAAACTGACACTGAGATGAAACAAAATTACACAAAGTTTAGCGCACAAGCTGCCAAATCCATGCGTCCCGCTAACATAAATACTAAAGAAAATATTTGTTTCCCAGATTGCGATGATAAGCCAATAACCGAAAAATAACTTAATTTTAAGAACAATGATGCATATTATAACAAAGAGGACTCACAGCGAATCAAGTAGTACATGACAAAGCCAACTGATCCGAATTTGTAAAAATTAACAAAGTATTCAAATTATCAGAGCCAGAGAAACGAATTCCAGCCGCATGAGTTGTAATATTCAACCGAAGCGCTGAGAAACAAGGAGAAGCATGTTGAGAATCACATAGTGATGAATTACGATCCTCTTAAGAACAATACCTCAGCAACTAGGGATCAGTTGAAGGAATCAGCTGCTTTAATAGGTAAGCCAGTTTTACCCGATATAAAGCACAAGTAAACCAACGTCACCTTAGGCAGTGATCCGAATCTGTACCAGTCCGAGGCCAGGTCCGAGTTCACTCCAAAGCAGGGTCATATTTCAACTCTCAGTCAAGCGACGAAAGATGATTTGAAGAAAACGCATTACTCACTTGGTTTCGACCAAATTGACTACAAAACTGAAACACAGGAGATGATCAGAGCCGACCACCTGGACCGCATGCAAGAGTACGAAGAGGAGGAACCACAACCTTACGTTTACCCAACTGTAACTTACCCCTCGAAGCCAACACCAACAAAACCTCAAGAGACAAAACCTGAAAAACCACTCACTGGCTACGAAAAATCCAGACCCGCCGCCCCCACTCCAAAACTGCATTCCGCCTATACCACTCCGAAAACGAACAAGCTACAGAACTACTAGCCGGTGAGTTCCCAGAATCTGAACGAAATCGGTAAAAGACTCCAAAACGGATTCCAAAATGAAACGGTTGTTTAGAGACCGGAAACGACCGGATCGCGTTTCGGAAGGAGCCAAAACGGAATCAAATGGGACTGATTTAATTTTTAATATTTTTGTTTGAACATAAAGAAAAATTATAACCAAAGAAATATTTATGAAAAAATAAGTTTTGATTTGTCATACTAAATAGCGATAAGTGTGTATAAAGAATTACTTTTGACTCAAAATATTTTCAAAAGCGAATCTTAATGTTCTTCAGAAGCTAAGTCTTGATATCTTTAATATTATTCAAATTATCAGTTATATTTATATTTCCGCTCCATACATGCTAACTTTCAACTCAACTTATTCAACTCAACTCTAAACTTGTTAATTTTCTTAAACATTGGAGCAACTGCATTATATTTACGTGATAATAGATAAAATATGCGAGGACAATTAGGGTGAAACGAAAGTTGAAATTTATGATGAAAAGGGTAGTAATTTGGTATATAATGGATAATATTACATTTTAAAACGCGGAATTAATTATATTATGAAAATAAACGAGAAAATATAGACAAAACAAATTCAACTTAAATTCTAGCATCTTTCATCTGGGACATGGAAACCTGAAATCGACATAGAAAAGTTATAAAATAATTATTTGTATTTAAATCAACCAAGAGATATGAATGATAATATTGAGATCTTAAATATGGGAGAGACGATAATGACAGCAGATAATAAATACTCAATTCTTAATAGGTTTAATATATTAAAAGAATAAGATGTTAAGTTTACTAAACCATACATAAAGTAGTTTTAATTTAAAATATATATCAAAATAATTACAAGCGAGTACGATTCCGATAAAGTTAGAGTAAATATAATAAATGAGAATAAAATAAACAGATTATTATACGGAGACTATTATGAACTAAATTTAAATACAGAGTATTGCATATTTAGCTAGCTCATAGTTGGTGAATAATTTACACTCGTATTTAGCGAAAAAGTCACTTTTGAGTGGATTCCAGATTTTCCAATTGACTTAGATATATCTTCTGGTATTAAAATAATGCGAAGAGGAGAGTATTTCCCAACTAATCATTATTATTTTGATGATATTTCATGTGAAATTAAAGTAAAAGTATCAGGGAAAATAGCAACACGAATGTGGGACACACCTCTAAGCAACTTAGAGTACAATAATCCAAAATATAATATATATCCAAAATATAAGCTCATCACTTATATAAAGAGACATGAACAATTAACTATTTTAAGATTATATGGAGACTTTGGATTCACCACATTTAATAAGATGAGTGGATGGATATGTATCCGGCACGTGACAAAACTTGGCAACGAAGGTGATTGTGCTTGCAATCAATGTAAAAGAGAATATCTTGACAAATAACCTTTCGAGCTATATTTACCTAAATTATATTTATAAATAAATCAAGTTATTATCGATTAAATATAACGATAAATATATCAGGGGTATAATAACTGTTAGTGTCAGCATTGCAATTTAGTAAAATCAAGATTCGAACTCTTTATTGATGAGATAGAAATGATCAAATACTATTATTAGAAGGGAGGCAGATGCGTAGATTATAACCAAATATCATAGTATTTGAAAAATAAATTTAAAGTATCTTATTCTTGCTAAGAAATTTAAAAAATATTAACAGAGAAAATACTTCCAAAAATGAAATAATAGGTTCCTGAGTCAATGATGTGCGAGCTTCATAAATTATCTTTGCATATACATCCAGATCAGTTGTAGTTAACACGAGATGTTGTTGTTAGAAATATGAATGTGCTGATGAAGGACTATGATACTGCAAAAGTGAAAGAAAGGTTAAGGAAATGGATTACAAACAAAGAATAATAGAGATTTGAACGATTAACAAGAGATCAACTCATATCTAAAATTCATATTATTATTCATAATTGTTCATTTGAATTAGTTATGAACTAAAACATCAAGTTTTACGTAGATAATGATATCTAAGAACCATCATTTTTAATAAATAATTTTAAGTGAAGTAGATTGGTAAATACGTGTTTCTTGCAGGAGCAATTAATATTTATACAGTGATGTGTTTTTTGGAAAATGCATTAAAACCTAACTAATAATTATGAACCAAAACTAATTAAAATGATTTATATATGTATTTACGTATGTATTTATTTAAAATGTATTTACATATGTATATTTCTTGAATTTAAAAATATAAATTACATATTTTACAATTATTAATAATTAATCACAAAAAATCACACAGGTGGTTCTTCTTATGAAGCAAAATTAGCTATTAGCAAAACATTGCCTTTGGCGATAGTTGACTCCTCAGTCGTCATCATTGTTGAATCAACTTGTGTTTTTAAAGCGGTAATACTTTTATGCTCACCTACAAACACATTTGTGCATGAAGGTTATAAAGTTTTGTGTTCCACTGGATTTGTTACGTGCGCAACCTAATTCTAAATTTTTAATGTTTCTTCTTGATTAACCAAAACTGGTATATAACGAGTAGCCATATAACTTTCACAGTTAGTAGCTTGTTAGTTGTCCAATCTAAATAATGCCCAACAAAATCTTCTTTCAATTTCATTTATTCCCGTAAATAAAGCCCAAAGGTAATGAGAAAACACTTTGTTATATGGCCACAGAGCAGCAAAAGAAAATAGCCATCTTGAAATTGTGTCATATACTAAGAAAAAATATATCCAAGACTTTGGAATGAAACTAGGACGTCTACACAACTTTCCATACTACCACTTACTTGATTTTTATTTGAATATTCTTCCGCCAAAACCTCCGAAAAATAAACCGCCATCTTCGCAAAAATCCCAGTATAATTTACATATAGTTTCTACACATCTCCAAACAAAGAGAAACCAGAATGTTGCATTGTGAGATATGATCAGTGATTTTTGATGTAAAAAGAACCCAATAAACACCGCAGCGTTTAAAGCCGCGCCAGTCATTTATGGGTACCATTCTTTCTTAGGGATAAATTTCTTTATGCATTGAACTACTCTGATGAGACACGAAATACCTGCGAGAAAGCATAGCCAGTCATCAGTTATTTTTTATCTGGTAACTATTCTGGCGAAGTCTTTAATTATTAATCCCCAGGCTGTAAAGTGTGTTCCTAAAAAGAAATTCGTTAAGCCGACCGGGTGCGCCCACGGGGTGAGTGTTTTGTACACGGTGGTGAACAGATGCTTCATTCCGGGGCATTTTCCGGCGAATATTCCGACCACAATGTAGTAGGCAACAACTAGGTGAATAAATGTGGTGAATAGCACCCATAAATTCGGGTCGATTTTGAACGCAACTTTGGCCAAGTGGTCCCCAAATGGAATTGGAATCGGATAACTAGGCCCCAGTGCAGACGAAGCCGCCATGGTCCCAAAAAACGTGCTCAAAAGCAGAACCCCGGCTCCAATTCCAACGATTTACGCTGAGGTGGTAACCGTTTTTGACGAGGGGATTTCAAAAAGGTAAATGTAGTTGATATGAGTGTGCACACAGGCGCGAACGAGCGTTCCATAACCGATTAGAATGAACGCGCACTAAATCTGAATTCTTAAGAGCTGCATTGTAGAGGGGAGTATTTTCAACTTTATATTCAGCCGAGTTGGAATATCGAACATCATCACGTAAAAGGTGATGCAGAAAATAACAGCGAGTGCGCACAAAAAGCCAGAGAGAAGCTGAGATTATGACTTTTTCTGAGCGTGGTTGTCCGAATAGAGCTTGTTAAGTTAGTCAATAGCCTCTTTCTTGCTCACATCAAGCAGTAAAGCCAGGCAAGACTCCAATCTCTCTTTTAGAAGTGGAATTAACTCAGGATCCGCGAAACCTACCTTTTACAGCTTGTTTTCTATAATCTAAGCCTCAATTTATATGTTGCTATTAACTGTCCACGACCTAGCCAACTTTCTCAATTAACTTGCATTCTAATTGCAATAGTTACTGAGTAGGTCGAGACCTCTGTAAGTTTCTGTTATATTTTCTTCTATTATCGATACAGTTTAAGGATCTGAAGTATTGTTGAATACGACTTCTCTTATTTCATTTACGCGCTTTGATGCACTTTGTACTTCTTTGCTGTAGAATTCTTCCACCTTGGTTATCTCATCGCTCATTTTAGTCCAAAATTGATTTTCTATTTCATTGAACATTTATATTAATAATACATCGTTATATTCTTATGTTTTCTTATTCTTCTTCTAAGCTTCAACAATATGTTATACTTTAAAAATCAATTTATTTAAATATTCGCTGTCTATATATTTTGAAATCCATTCAGCAATGATTTCATCTTAATTTTGTTACATTCTGATTTTAAGAAGTGTTAGTAAATAGATAAATTGTTGATATTATTAATAAGGCACCATAAATATGAAATATCATTTATAAAAAATACAGTCAAATATTTTCTGATTTCAAATTAATTACCAATCGCTAAAATTACTGTATCAACGCAATGTTTACTCAGTTTTTTACCCTATTTCATGTAAAATTTTGAACACGATTGTAGCCTCACTTGATTTTTCCTTGATTGATAGTTTGATTGGGTATGAATAATTTGATTTATATTCTATGATTATGTTATCTATTATATAATATTTAGTTAATATTGATGTTACATGAAATCTATTGAGTGAAATCTGTTAAATGTTATTTTATAACTATGTTATCATGAATTATAATAATATATTGTGTTTACTTCATAATTGATGTATATATAGTAAATTGTATAAAATTTATACAATGTATATTATAGTTTATACACATTTTGTTTATATTTAATCCATGTTTGGATGAAGAGTGTGAAATAATAAATGTAAAGAAATAGTAAATGTAATATTTATGTGATTCACTCATTCACATTATTTGGAAAGCGACTCCTTTCTTAGCAACCTTAGGAGGTGGACTTACTGTCATATTTTGGTTAGCATTGTTATTTCTAAGTATGCCTGGTTTCTATATTTGGTTGACTTAAACATCAGGTACTTCTGAGTATATATCAACTCCTTAGTTGTACTTGCTCTTTATTGGTTATTCTTCAGCAGAGAATGGTTGATTTGTTACTTATGGTGCAGCGAATAAATATTGTGGTTTATTAGCTTGTTGGTTCTGTTAGTATGGGTTTTGGTATGGCTGTGTTGGTTATGCTGTTTATTGAACAGTATTTTGGTATGGTTATCTGGCTTGATACGCTGTGTTCACTGGTTAGTATTAATTGGTTACTGGTGGTTAATTCTGGTAAATATTTTGTGGTGGTTGGTATTAATTCTGGTAATTTGTTTGATATGGTTGTTGGTGCACTACAGATTGGTTTTATTGCAATTAATTGATTGGTCTTTGGTTGATTCCTTGTTTGATCGCTGGTTATTGAGCGTATCTGCTTGGGATGTTGGAGTACATGTTATTTGGCTTTGCAGGCTGAATTGGCTGGTTTTTGACTGCTTGTTCTTCAGCTTTGCGTTGTGCCATCATGTCCATTTTCATTTGCACTGCTTTTGTAACTCTTGGCTGGAACGCCGTTGTCGGCTTGTTCACCGGTACCGCGTTCACCTGTCCCATCGCATTTTAATTGTATATATTCTATTATTAATAATTTTGTTGTCCATATTATTATTGTTATCCGTATGTGTTCTATTATCCGTATGTGTTTTAATACGGTTAGTACGTGTTAATCGCTCCATAGTTGCCGTTTACTGGCATTTGATACTGAATTGGCGCGTTCTTCCCCTGCATGGCGCTCGGTTCCGCGTTCATTTAGTTTATGGCGTCCCTTAATAATTTAATTGAACAACTGTTTTAGTAAGTATGCGGTAGAAGATTAATTGAGTTGAGAGGTTTATTTTATGTTATTAATTTTGTTGAAACGAAATAATGTTAAGCTTGTCAGTATTTCCACTTCGCACCTAACAAAAATAATGCCAACAATGAATGAAAGCATCTATGAAACCCATACATAATTATTTACTCCATAATTCTATAATAACATTAAAACTTTGACAGAAGTAAGAAAAATGTAGAAATATGGAGGGCATTCTAGATTAACTAAATCAGAATTCGATAAATACTTAATGATACTATTTACAATGATGATATCAGGTAAAGAGCGAGGATCTGTCTAAGATAATTGGTCTAAGAACACTAAAATACGCAATTAGTTTATAGCTGATGAAGTTGGAATGTCTTGCAGAGAATGGGAGGAAATACATTCGAATGTCTGTTATGGTCATATTAAATTGTTATTAGATTAACCTGAAGAAGAAATCGATACAAATTTAGACGGTATAGAATCTGATGAAGAAGAATCTGAAAATTCTGACTATGAATATGACGAAGATGATCTAGAAGAACTAAATAAAATATTTAATGATCATGAAGAAGAAGTTTTGAGCTAAAATAAACCAAAAGAAACCAAAGTTCGAAATTCTGTATCAAGAGTTTAAGATTTTTCTAACTGCACACTATTCTGTGATAATTATTATGGTACAATTGACGTAGTTGAGTATATTAAATCAATAGGGCTTGAATATGTTGGAACTTTTAGACCAAGTCGACTTGGTAAAGAATTATCATAAAATTTAGAGAAGTTGTAATTGAATTAAGTTGTTTAATATCCTGTGTTTAAAGAAGTAAAACTAAAGAAAACGACTAAATAAGTTCTAGTTAAAGATGTAAACGTCCTTTAATGGTAATGCAAAAAGTAGAAAACTTTAACCATGATATATACAAAATCAAAATTTGTGAAATAACCCTGTTAAATGTAAGAATTTGTAAGTTCTCGTGGTATTCCCAGAGAACAACCTGAAATAGTTCGTTACTACAATAATAATTATAAAGGAGTTGATTACGCAGACCAACTTACAAAAAATATTAAGTTTCCAGGACGATGTACTCGTTGGACCACAAGGATGTTTATTTATTTTATGTAAGTAATATTAGTTAATGGGTTTTCTTTGATGAAATTATTGCAGCCAGAATATAAAGAAATTAAAATAACGGATTATGTTGAAAGCATAATTGATTAAATGAAAATAAATCTAACAAAATATGAAATTAAAGCTACACCACGAAAAATTGAAGGTTGTAACCAACCAGTAGTAAGCCCACTTAAAGGACCAGTAATAGAAGCATATAAACACTATCATGTATATACAAAAGTAAGTGCGTAATGTGTCGGCTGCAAATAATGTAATAGCAGATATGTGTGTTCGTGCAAAGGATATCATTTGAGTCCAGAGTGTTATAAAACGCATATTAGTGAATAAAATGACATAAGAGGGTACACACACATTTATAAAAAATGAATAAAGTGATTTAAAATACGAATAATATGTTTTAATATATATTGAACACAAAAATAGTAATTTACCTATTAAATGGTTGAAGTCGTTTTCGAGAATTTTGTTAATTATTTGCGAAGTGGAAATACTGACAAGCTTAACATTATTTCGTTTCAACAAAATTAATAACATAAAATAAACCTCTCAACTCAATTAATCTTCTACCGCATACTTACTAAAACAGTTGTTCAATTAAGTTCCGTTGGTTTTTTGTTAACGAATATTGGGAGGTCTTACTGTTCACCGATAACGCTCATACTGAAGGCGAGTTAATTTGGAATTATGAGTCCGTAGGAGTCGTTTTTGAACATTTCGGGGAGAACGGACTCGAAATCGAGCGTCTCCATCTCGTTTATGAGGAACTTTGGGAGCTAGTTCAGGCGTGATTCAACAGCTGTGATGGCTTGAGAGGTGAGCTCGGAGAGGGTGTCACGCTGTGTTTTAAGATATTATAGGAATTGTTAACAGAGTAGTAAATCGGTGTTAAATAAAAATGACAGGCAGAAACCGAGGTTGGTGTTGTTGCAGATGCAGTAGCTGATGGTGAGGCGCTTCTCAATGTCGGTGAATTATTAATGGAGCATCAAGAGCTGAATCTGGCTGGACTTCTTATAAAGTGGTTTAGAGTTGTAACCGGAAACCGAAACTGAGAGATTCTCAACCTGGTTTTCCAAAGAGGCGAACGTAATCTGATTCAACAACATCTGAGAGAATAAAATACCCATGCGCTAATTCAACTTACAAGAAAGAGTAAAATTCTTAAAATAAGACTTCATGTACTACACAGCTTGGACTAAAGGCTTGGACTCACCAGTGACCTGACTCTGATACACCAAAATTCTCACCAAATTCTCGTACTGCGTGTTACACGGATGCGCAGGGTAAATAATCGACTCCTCAGGCTCAAGGTAATCCTGATAACAAAACTGGCTCAAAGCTAAAGCAATGTTGAATTTTTGCTTCATCGCAGCCAAATGAGTCAACCTCACTATTAAATCAGAATATGGAAGAATACGGATACTGCTGCGTATCTCCTCTTCGAATAGACCTAAGTCATTCTACGTTAAGAAATCAGACAGCTTCACCATAACGGACTAATCAATGTTGCAGCCCACTAATTGCAAAACTTAAAACATTGCGTCATTACCTTACAAATTCTGCTTAACTGTTTCGATGTTCATGATGGATGGTTGTTATGGCTTAAAATCAATTTCAAACATCAGCTTGGACATGAAGTAGATTTTATCGGCTTGTTCTTGATGAATACTCAGCTTTTTCAACTACTCCAAAATACTATTTGGATGTTCTTCCGCTCTAAATAATGAATATGCGAGCGTGATTCTAAGAATATCAAATAAAGTTTCATATTAGTTTTGTACAAGTCTCAAATCAGCCTATTATTATTCAATTTATTGTAATTGCGCTACAATATGTTCAAATACTTATCTTATTGATAACTTTTGATAAATTATGTTCAAATTTTAACAAGCAGAATCTATCAAAATATGTGCACATGTGTTAACTTCACTATCTAATTCATAGAATTGTTAATCGTGGCCCATTTACTGGTCTTTAATTTCTAGTAATTCGTTTTAAAAGAAACCAAAATCTCTCGTGTACAATATATTTTATCCAGAACTGCATTCATTTTGTGGATATTGATATTCAAACATTTCCCACTTCTTCTAAAAGGTATCAACGAAAAATCTACTGATACCTACAAATATTGTTCCTTTTACAGCACATAAATCAGCTCTACGTTTTAAGTCGTCAAAGGCTGGTCTAGTTTACGCTAAAAACTCGAGACATTTAACAGCGTTTATAACTGTAATTTCCATTGCTTCCATTGTTTATTTGGTAAAATTAAATTACGCTGCTAATTCATTATGAACAGTATTTTCATTTATGATACGTTGTTGCTATAAGTCTTGGAAACTGTTGAATGCTCTTGTAAGTAAATTAACACCAAAATCTATAATTTGCTAACAAATATAGCTTAAAGAACGAACATTTCCCATGGTATGGATTTCTTAAGTTTAAATAGTGACTTTAGATTCAATAAGATTAAGTAAATGCATCAAAACTTCAAAGAGTTCATTTGATCTAAGGCATGCAAATAAACAAACATCATGAAGTTTATTTTAAGTACATCCATAAATTTTATCAATTAATTACTAGTTTTCATACGAATTTTAGCTTATTATTTGATCTCTTGATTTTACAAAACCTTAGTCAATAAACGCATTATAAAGGAATTAAATTATCTAGTCTATTGTTAAATTTTGATTCAAATGCTTGATAAATTGTTTTTCAACTCTTGAAAATTCAATAAGTCCGAATTCGGATTCACTTATTACTTCCGCTTAAACTTATATAACTTCATTTTTTATAGTTCTATCAGTTGCCTGAGTTAATATTGCAATATTTGTGAAATATGGATCCATATTTTCAATACTTGTTAAAGATTCATAGATTTCGCTGTTAAATAACTATGTATTTAACGTTTTAATTTGTGTATACAAAATCTTAGATTGTATATCACATTCTAGAATTGATAAAGATGGCTCTGACATCACATCTGAAGTATTAATTGTGAAATTAAGAGCGATTAATTATTAATCTGTTTAAACAATACAACAAACTAGATTCTTCTGTATTTTTACCTCTAGTATATCACAAATCTTGGCAGAAAGCTTAAATTTGACGGCTTATGGTTCAGATTATACTTATTCATTATAAACTGTGAGAATTGATAACACATAATCTTGTTGTATTTATTCAATCATAATTAATTTGTCGCTTACTTATGACTAATTGGCTGAAAATCCTATAACCTATGTGAAACGCTTGATCATTATGAATTTCATTGTATCTGGATTTAACAGCAATAATTATTGAGATGAAAGCAAAATATACATTCTTCTTTAAATTATTTGTACTTTTGAAATAGAGATACCTTTATCTTCAACCTTATAAATTGAAATTGGTTCACCATATGTTTATACTTTCAGTATTTATTGACCTGTAGCAATCATGAAATCATTTTAAGCATTAATCGTTTGTATAACAGGAGTTTAGATTTTTAATGAACTAATACAGCTTTTTTCTGGTACGTCAAAGAAATATAGTTATGATTATGATGAAGTTGTTATCACCATAAGCATGACATCGTTCATAATAACAGGTTTAAGAACCAGTGGTTTTTGTTTGGATTTGAATATAGACTTGAGGAAACCTTAGTCGTTATCCTTTAGAGTGGCTGATAAATCTATTTCATGTTTAATTTTGAAGTCACTGCCGAAGAATATAACAGTGAGCTTTTATTCTGTTTGGCACACGCCAACAAAACTATTATCGGGCAGTTTGTTTACGCTGATAAGGTTTTGAATGTTGTAGCTTTTCAAATTTTGCATTGAAAGATTGGAGCGGAAAATTAAATAAATTACTTCATTTATTGTTTTGGCAGCATTTCTTTTGCAAAAATACTTCATTTGTCTTCAAATCCTCTATTTCGAGTTAGTTTTCGCCTTCCTATGTTTCCGTTTCCCAAATAGCTTCGATGAGCTCATTAATACCTTCATTTGTAAGCGCAGATGTACAAAATAGTTGAATATTCTTCTCAGATGCCAGTTATTACAGTGGTGGGCCCTCGAAATGCTTTTTTGAATTAGGAAGAAGAATGAAGTTTATTATTTGAATCTTACTTATATCACTGCCCGGCTCAATAATGAGTGTGTTCTCCCTCCTCATCAATACACTCATTAACTCTATTTACTATTGATTTGTAAAGTGCTTCAATCACATCAAGGCCTGGTTGAGCCTTGGATAGCTGTGCTACAATAATTAACGTATATAACTCTGTATATACTTCAATAATAAGTTTCAACTTTACCCAACGTTGTATAATTTAACAATCAAGAAAATTGATTTCTCATTATGAAATGGAAGTGGAAGATCATAAGTAAAATAACTGTTGTTTTAGAGTAGCATCAATATATTATTTAATGCTGGGCCTGACTAACCCACTTGATTCCATTCTTCAAGAAACAAAAATGCATTCATTATTTGAATATTGAGAATGAAAGCGACTGTAACTACCTGAATTATAATTCTAATTAAGCGAAGTACCAATACTTCATCTTGAGCTCCCGGTTGAGATTGAAAGAAAAAGTCCTCCATTGTTTTCGTGATTAAGAAATACCTAAAATCGTTCAGATTGACCCAGTTGAAGATGAACACCGAGGTCCTCTGCAGGTCCAGTGCTTGCGCTACTAGTTATAAATTACATATTGCGTCCGTATACCAATCATTGGATCCTCTTATTCTTTTCTCCAATCAGGCTTAACTACCATATATTTTCGAGATAAAATCTTTCATAAATTAGTTTTGCTGACTAAAACGTAGAAATTACACAGGGACATCTTAAACAAGTGATATAACTAGTTCAGATTGGTACAATATTTTATGAATTCATCCGTTGGACCCAGAAATGAAGAGAATACAAACGCTTCAGAACTGCCTAAGTTTGTTAAGTGAATTAGTTGACCTTCCCTAAACATCTTCTACCGCGTTTATTTTTGTCATTGCCGTCCTTTTATCGCATGTGGTAATTTCTATTTTTCCTTTTTGGAATATTAAATACCGACTTTGAATAGTCGATTATGGTCTAATACGATCGAAATCATATTTTTGGCCCTCTTGTGTTAATGAGTAGTTCATGAATAATCTCCAACTTGAGATTATTTATTGGAATTTGTCATCCGCATTAGAAGTGGCAAAATATTTTAATATATAATTACTCACATAGTAAACAAGAAAAAGCAATTCCACCTCCCATAACTGTACAACTTCTTAAATATTCCTAAACCCAGGTCTATTTTGTTCCCAACTAGTATTATCTCACATGACTAGTTCGTTTATCTTACTTCATCAACTAGTTTCGCAGTTTAAACCTCAGATTTCCCCTCATGTAAATCAACTACCAAAACCACCACCTGAGCCATTCTATAATATATCGGGGTTGCGGAATTGAATCTTTCTTAACCAGCAGTGTCCCATATCTTGAACATACCATTTCCTGATTAAAACATTGTGAAAGCAGCGCCAACCGTTGGAGTTACCTTTGTCAATGCATACTTGTTCCTCATCATGTAAACAAGAGACGTCTTTCCAGAATTTGTAGAACCTATAAAAGCTAATTTATGCGTTTGCCTTGTAGGCTCGTATATAATAACATCGCATGTTAAATCTTTTCTTAACCATCTTTAAACATAAACTCAAAGAAACAACTATGTAGAATGCTAATCTACTATATGATACCAACTATATGATGCTATTCTAAATATTATTAAATTTCCAGAGATACTAACTCATGAGGGAAATAATATTCAGAAATTACTAGATTATTATATTATATATTGATTACTATTAATATCCTCCATTTCAAAAATGTAACTACTACATAAAGAATAACTTATAAATGTGATAACAATTGATTCAACACTTGGTATATATTTAACCATAGAAAACAACAGTATCTGGATTATTGACAGTTAATTTTAAGTATATAAACGCGTTTTAACGAATTATGATCTATGCTGTAATTACAAAAACTAAAAATACTGGGACGGTTAAATATGCGTGTTTTAGCCTTAATTATATTAGATAATATTAAACTCCGGCCAAATATATGTTCAATGCTTTGAGAAAATATATTGTTTAAATTCTAACCTAGAACTCGAATTAATTTGCCAAATCCCGAATATTAACTTAAATAATCCATACTCATTCATGCACCGCCTATTTTCTTTGAATAACGAACTATTTGTTCATAACAATGAGAAACCATTAATTGAACAACTGTTTTAGTAAGTATGCGGTAGAAGATTAATTGAGTTGAGAGGTTTATTTTATGTTATTAATTTTGTTGAAACGAAATAATGTTAAGCTTGTCAGTATTTCCACTTCGCACCTAACAAAAATAATGCCAACAATGAATGAAAGCATCTATGAAACCCATACATAATTATTTACTCCATAATTCTACAATAACATTAAAACTTTGACTGAAGTAAGAAAAATGTAGAAATATGGAGGGCATTCTAGATTAACTAAATCAGAATTCGATAAATACTTAATGATACTATTTACAATGATGATATCAGGTAAAGAGCGAGGATCTGTCTAAGATAATTGGTCTAAGAACACTAAAATACGCAATTAGTTTATAGCTGATGAAGTTGGAATGTCTTGCAGAGAATGGGAGGAAATACATACGAATGTCTGTTATGGTCATATTAAATTGTTATTAGATTAACCTGAAGAAGAAATCGATACAAATTTAGACGGTATAGAATCTGATGAAGAAGAATCTGAAAATTCTGACTATGAATATGACGAAGATGATCTAGAAGAACTAAATAAAATATTTAATGATCATGAAGAAGAAGTTTTGAGCTAAAATAAACCAAAAGAAACCAAAGTTCGAAATTCTGTATCAAGAGTTTAAGATTTTTCTAACTGCACACTATTCTGTGATAATTATTATGGTACAATTGACGTAGTTGAGTATATTAAATCAATAGGGCTTGAATATGTTGGAACTTTTAGACCAAGTCGACTTGGTAAAGAATTATCATAAAATTTAGAGAAGTTGTAATTGAATTAAGTTGTTTAATATCCTGTGTTTAAAGAAGTAAAACTAAAGAAAACGACTAAATAAGTTCTAGTTAAAGATGTAAACGTCCTTTAATGGTAATGCAAAAAGTAGAAAACTTTAACCATGATATATACAAAATCAAAATTTGTGAAATAACCCTGTTAAATGTAAGAATTTGTAAGTTCTCGTGGTATTCCCAGAGAACAACCTGAAATAGTTCGTTACTACAATAATAATTATAAAGGAGTTGATTACGTAGACCAACTTACAAAAATATTAAGTTTCCAGGACGATGTACTCGTTGGACCACAAGGATGTTTATTTATTTTATGTAAGTAATATTAGTTAATGGGTTTTCTTTGATGAAATTATTGCAGCCAGAATATAAAGAAATTAAAATAACGGATTATGTTGAAAGCATAATTGATTAAATGAAAATAAATCTAACAAAATATGAAATTAAAGCTACACCACGAAAAATTGAAGGTTGTAACCAACCAGTAGTAAGCCCAATTAAAGGACCAGTAATAGAAGCATATAAACACTATCATGTATATACAAAAGTAAGTGCGTAATGTGTCGGCTGCAAATAATGTAATAGCAGATATGTGTGTTCGTGCAAAGGATATCATTTGTGTCCAGAGTGTTATAAAACGCATATTAGTGAATAAAATGACATAAGAGGGTACACACACATTTATAAAAAATGAATAAAGTGATTTAAAATACGAATAATATGTTTTAATATATATTGAACACAAAAATAGTAATTTACCTATTAAATGGTTGAAGTCGTTTTCGAGAATTTTGTTAATTATTTGCGAAGTGGAAATACTGACAAGCTTAACATTATTTCGTTTCAACAAAATTAATAACATAAAATAAACCTCTCAACTCAATTAATCTTCTACCGCATACTTACTAAAACAGTTGTTCAATTAAATTAAGGTTCCATTTATAAATTGATAAATGGATAACTAGAAAAGGTTGCAGAAATGTGCGGAAAATTTGTATAATGTAACGAAAAAGTATTTGTTGTAGACTTAATATACAACTAATCTGTTTCACAACTATAAAACGACTTTACGCTTGTTGAAGTGTTTAAAATCGAGAAAGCATGCGGAATATCGTTTGCTCACAATGGAATCATAATTTTTAACTCTCCAGAAGGCGAATTAGTACAAATAATTGATTTAGTTAACAACAAACAATACTTTATTCAGGACGATGATCTCTTAATCAACAACATTATAAATTCACTCTCACTGGGTCCTTTCGGACTATAATTGAATTAGAATAAATTAGAAAATTACTTTGAAAATGATGATATTGTGAAAATCACAGAAAGCTGCAATTAATATTTGAGTTAATAAACGAATTTCTAAAGTTTCAAAGATCTGAAATAACATGTTCTTTCATTTAACGTGCTTATGAGGTACCACTATTTACAGGTAAATGATAAATTGCTGTACTATCATCGTTACTGTAATGCTATTGAAAGAAACGCTTAGAAAATTGGTGGTATTTTATAAGTATCGCAGAAAATTAACAATATCTTGGTAAACAGGTTTACTGAGTATTTTGATATTGAAAACTACAGTTATGGGAGGTGGAATTGCTTTTTCTTGTTTACTATGTGAGTAATTATATATTAAAATATTTTGCCACTTCTAATGCGGATGACAAATTCCAATAAATAATCTCAAGTTGGAGATTATTCATGAACTACTCATTAACACAAGAGGGCCAAAAATATGATTTCGATCGTATTAGACCATAATCGACTATTCAAAGTCGGTATTTAATATTCCAAAAAGGAAAAATAGAAATTACCACATGCAATAAAAGGACGGCAATGACAAAAATAAACGCGGTAGAAGATGTTTAGGGAAGGTCAACTAATTCACTTAACAAACTTAGGCAGTTCTGAAGCGTTTGTATTCTCTTCATTTCTGGGTCCAACGGATGAATTCATAAAATATTGTACCAATCTGAACTAGTTATATCACTTGTTTAAGATGTCCCTGTGTAATTTCTACGTTTTAGTCAACAAAACTAATTTACGAAAGATTTTATCTCGAAAATATATGGTAGTTAAGCCTGATTGGAGAAAAGAATAAGAGGATCCAATGATTGGTATACGGACGCAATATGTAATTTATAACTAGTAGCGCAAGCACCGGACCTGCAGAGGACCTCGGTGTTCATCTTCAACTGGGTCAATCTGAACGATTTTAGGTATTTCTTAATCACGAAAAACAATGGAGGACTTTTTCTTTCAATCTCAACCGGGAGCTCAAGATGAAGTATTGGTACTTCGCTTAATTAGAATTAAAATTCAGGTAGTTACAGTCGCTTTCATTCTCAATATTCAAATAATGAATGCATTTTTGTTTCTTGAAGAATGGAATCAAGTGGGTTAGTCGGGCCCAGCATTAAATAATATATTGATGCTACTCTAAAACAACAGTTATTTTACTTATGATCTTCCACTTCCATTTCATAATGAGAAATCAATTTTCTTGATTGTTAAATTATACAACGTTAGGTAAAGTTGAAACTTATTATTGAAGTATATACAGAGTTATATACGTTAATTATTGTAGCACAGCTATCCAAGGCTCAACCAGGCCTTGATGTGATTGAAGCACTTTACAAATCAATAGTAAATAGAGTTAATGAGTGTATTGATGAGGAGGGAGAACACACTCATTATTGAGCCGGGCAGTGATATAAGTAAGATTCAAATAATAAACTTCATTCTTCTTCCTAATTCAAAAAAGCATTTCGAGGGCCCACCACTGTATGGATAATGAGCTGTATTTATGGATCAATGATATAAATATATAGAGAATAATAATTTAATTAAAGAATACAAATCTTAAAGTTTAGGTTTACGTTTCCACTTCATTCTACAATTATGTCAGTTGACCAGGAACAACCTATTTCTCCACAATCTTCTCAAAAATCTGAGCCACAACAACCTCTCACACAGATTTCGGAAGCAGCTCAACCTGTAAAAATGTTATTCACCCCTAACTTAGCACCAGCTCATATGGACCAGTTTACAACTCAAACTTAATTCGAGTTCTTCTACAACAAGAAAATGAACTGGTTTGATTTCATTCAAAAATGCACCGGATCAACCGAGCAGATCTCAGAGCTTGTTAAAGATCTCATTGTTTCATCAGGCTCTCTTTCTCACCCAAAGTAACAACAATATAGTATTTTTGAGGCAGAATCTGCCAAATGGCAGCAGGACAGCGTCTTTGTGCAGGCTACTCCATCAGATCAATCTAAAGGAAATAAGGCACCTATTATTACAAACGGGAACGAAAACGGTGTGCTGTGGTGGATAAGCTTCAGCATTATTAGCTTAGTACAACTGTGTTTATTAGGGACACAATTCAGTGGAAACATAAGAAGCTCAAATTTGTGCAGCTTATTTTCATTATTAAGTCTCTTAGAATGCTTTGTATTCTCATTTTAATCAACTGAAACAGTTAAAGGTTACAAGGACCTCGTTAAAAGCTATTAAAAGGAAATTTTAGAGTAATCAGCAGGTGTTGCAGTTTCTTTACCAAGAATTTTGATTTCTGAATGTGGTCATCCCAAGTTTTTGAAGCCACAAGTAAAAATTAATACTCCATTGTACATTGTAAGTTATTTGAATTTAGTTTTTACTGCGCTGTTCACCTTGATTTGTCTGAGTTGTGCGAATCCGCACACACTTGAGTTTTACAAGATTTTGACTATGAAGCAAGTTAACACTGCACTGTTGTTCTATGGGTTGTCAATTATTTCTGCATCTCTCTAGTTCATTGTGTTCTCGTTTTTAAGAAGCAATGTGAGAAGTGCAACAAATCTTGCTCGTAATTCGGTCGTATGCAACCTTCGCGGGTTCGTCCTCTCAGACCACTACGCCCTTGATTTTTCAGATGCGCATTAACTGGACGAGGGGCTCTGTTACATGTTCGATTCTGCTCCAATTCTTTATATTCCATATTTATCAGTTGAAGAGGCTTTTATTCATTTGGAACCGTACAAAGTGAAACTCTAGTATCAATTCCAAAAATAAGAACTGGAGGAACTGGACGCAAAGCACAATGAGAGGGCCAAGGAGGTGCTCAAGAGGGGCTACGACTTACTTCAGTACTAGGACGTACTGGTTTGGATTGTACTAAAACTACAGAATAATGTAAAGATCTGGTTACCACTTTCGCCCACCCAGATGCAACATTCGGTATTCGCAAAAACTGCAATGTTTGGTTTCACTGGGTACGAAATCGCAACTATTTTGTACATGATCAGCAGTCAAATACAAAAATAAGAAGGCGCCGAAGAAAAATAAGCAGAACTGGGGAAAATTGCAGACTTCTGCTAGAAATACCAAAACATAAGGTAAAAATCAGTATGCGAAGAAGCACTTCATATCGAAAAAATCGATAAAGTTGTTGTGCCAATTATGGAGGAGTGAAAACTTACATAAAATATGACACATCTAGCTTTGAATAAAGAAATGTTATATCAAAGCTGTTAACTACATTCCTAACACATAACATTTCACTATAATATATATTTATAATATCTAGACTTTGAAAATTGCTCAATAATAATATTTAAACCCCAGAACACAAGACAAAATGCTATGAAAACTGTAACTATTGTTATGTTTTTACTTTAAAATATACATTTTACAGATTATGAATGATATTTGTCATAATGGAAAAAGAAAAAGTAAAGAAAAATGTGAATTATTTAAATATTGCTAATATAGTCATATTTACAACGATTACAAAATAATAGCGCTTTAGTTACCGAAACTGCCGTTGTCATGTTTCCTATGTTTCCCTTGATTGATTGAATTTGAAATAACAAGAAATAAATAGAAGCAAACACTAATTTGTATAAATTATTGTGCGATATGGTATGTTTATTTCACTTCAATCATGGATCGCATTTCCCCTTTATTAACTGACCAATACCAACTCTCTATGGTGTACTCCTACTTTATGGCAGGGTCTCATATGAAGCAATCAACGTTTGAGATGTTCTTTAGAACGAATCCGTTCAAGGGCTCCTACGCCATTTTTGGCGGGTTGGACGCCTTCATGGAATATCTGGTGAACTTCACCTTCACCGAGGAAGAACTCGCGTACGTCAAGGAGACGATGCCACACGCTCCACCAGCCTTTTTTGAGTACCTGAAGTCCCTTCACTACTCCCAGCTCACCATTTCAGCCCCGAGCCAGGGAACCGTCGTGTTCGCCAACGAGCCACTCGTCATCGTGCAAGGCCCACTAGGTTTCTGCTAGCTCGTCGAGACCACCCTCCTGGTCCTCTGCAACTACGCCACTCTCATGTGCACCAACGCCTGCCGCATGCGTGTTGCAACTGATGCCGTCTTCACCAACGCCAAGAAGCCGAACGTGGACGTGAAAGACGCCATCAAGAAGGTTCTCGCTGATAAAGTTCTCCTCGAATTCGGTTTGAGAAGAGCCCAGGGCCCGAACGGCGGTCTTTCTGCCTCTCGTTACGCTCTGATTGGCGGCTTCAACTCAACCTCGAACGTGCTCGCTGCCATGCAGATGGGTACAATCGCATCTGGAACGATGGCTCACGCCTACATCTTGTCCTTCACCACTGGCCTTGAAGGGCTCATCCCAGAACAACATGCCATGGTTCAGCCACTCCTTGGAGGCAAGAACTTTGAGTGGTTCGCCAAGCGCGTCCTGGCCTGGAAGTCCCGCCTGTTTGGAGGTGAAAAGCCACCACTCATGCTCCAGCTGAACACCCAGCAGGATATCGCCAAAGTGTCATTTTCTTCTTATTCTGGTAACGAGCAAGAGCTCTCTGCGTTCACCACCTTCGCCTTCACCCAGCCAAAGAACTTCACCGCTCTCGTTGACACCTACGATACCCTGAACTCCGGTGTGCCCAACTTCGTCATCGTTGCTTGCGCCCTGCTCGAGTTCGGAATCCAAGCCAACGGCATCAGACTCGACTCAGGCGATCTCGCCTACTTGTCCAAGCAAGTCAGACTCATCTTCAACAAAGTAGACCAGGTCATGAACGAGCAGTACGATAACCTTACCCCATGCTCCCCAGATATGCACAATAAGTACGACGGACAGTTCCTCAAATGCAAAGTGGTCGCGTCCAACGACATCACCGAAGAGGTGCTGGTCCAGCTCCAGAAGGAAGGCGCCTAGGTCGACGTGTTCGGCATCGGTACCCACCTTGTTACCTGCAAGGCCCAGCCAGCTCTCGGCGGCGTCTACAAGATCGTTGAAATCGACGGCCAGGCTAGAATGAAGATGACCGAAGACATCTCCAAAGCTACCCTACCAGGATCCAAGGACGTGTACAGACTCTTCTTGAGCTCCGGCGAACCATACGCCGACATCATCTGCAAGAAGGGCATTAACGTCCCAGTCGCCGGACAGATCGTAACCTGCATTCACCCACACGACGAGCTCAAGAGAGTCATGGTGAAGCCCGCGAAGGTGGTCAAGCTACACAACGTCTGGATCGACCACGGCGAGCTGAAGTACCCACATAAGATCGAAAACGGAAAAGTTATTCTCCTGCACCCAGACCTAGCCAGCACCAGAGAGTACGTTTTGGAACAGGTGTACGCTCTGAGAGAAGACCAAAAGAGATACCTCAACCCAACTCCATACAAGGTCTCTCTCAACCAAGACATGAATCAAATGCTCAGAGAAATGGCTCTTGGTGTTAAAACTGTTCCACTTATTGAGTGAATTGATATATAATTTTACTATAATAAAATATAAGTAATATTTGTAATGAGTGAGAAATAAATATGATAGTGTTTTATCACACCTCCTCTGCTATAACACCCGTATTTACTATTTAAGTTGTTTAATCTTTTCTTTTGCACTTATCTGAATTTCTTATATCAATGAACTTCAATCTTATTTATTTTTCTTTTTGAATATTATCTGGATGAATAAAACACGAATTCATTATTGCAATACCATTCATAATTCCCCAAAAATACCCTATAACAATAGTTGCCAGTATCAGCTAAAATAATCCGATCACTACCACTTTTCTTCTTCTTACTGGTTCGAATTTTGAAAGAAGAATCAATCCAGAACCAGGAACAACACAGTTTATTAGCCCGCCAACTAATTTCAGTTTAGGTGAAGAATGTGGAATAATCAGAAAGCGTTTCATCTTTATATATTCGTTGGTTAGTACAAACTTAGTTCAGTGTTATAATCTATGTTAAAATCTATCAATTAATGTTTCAACTTTTATTAATTAGATCGTAATAAAAGCTTTTATATAAAAACTTGCATTCTGTGGGGATTGAACCCACGCTGACTGCTGTCAATAACGGCCTTAACGTTACGCCTTAACCACTCGGCCAAGAATGCACATAGATAATATTTTTATTTATATAAAACTTATATTGTCTTTGTTAGTTTATTTATAGTAACACTCATGTGTTTATAATATTTATTTGTTAAATGAGATTTAGAATACTTCGTTTGATTACATTGTTTTTTATAGTATAGTGTTTACTTAGCCACTTCAATATGCCTCAACCAAAATTTACACAGTCACAATTCATTGATTTCTACTTAAATTTTTTGCAATATATTTAACCACAATCATAAGATGCAGATTAGATAACTCCGGAGATTAAAATGTTGTATGGACCTAGTTAAACAAATCTTAACTTACTATTATCGAGACTTATGAATTCTGGTACTGATTAACCAGTGGTAGAAGCCGGGCTCGTTCTATTCTTTAGGATTCTGTCTGTTTATGGACTAAATAGTCTAACACAATTTAATTGCCATCGATTAATTACATCCTCTTTGATTCTAGCTAACATAACATTTGAAGATGATACGTTGCTATTAACTAGATGGTAGCGAATGACTAATTATGTTTGGTCTCTTCCTGAAATGCGTTATATGGTTATAGAAATGTTAGCATCTATACGTTTTAAACTAATTGTTGAGTAAGAAGAGATAAATCACTTATGGTAGTTGGTTTTGCTTCCATTTTATAATCATTCATTGCTATAAAGTGACATAGAACAATTCATTTCGGAATAACGAGAATTAATTTAAGAAATAAAAGACTGATAATATTTCATAATTTAGTATTATTTTCTGTTGATTTATTGTACTCTATTTAAATTACCACCTCAATTAATGCTATCAGGTGATTAACATATACCGACTACTCTTTTAACATAATTTACCGAAAAACCATATTATGGGTTAAAAATGCATGCAAATTTGTTAAACGCTGAAAAAATAAAAAACTGTTGTGATTAGAATAAGACGTATGATATTAATATTTATAATAAAACACAAGAGCGAGTAATTATATAAAGAATGCGTAGAGGAGATATATGCTTGATAATTTAGACATAGCCAAAGCATTATTCTGGGGCAATAGCAATAGTACAAGTTGTAGATATTAAACTGACTGTTATTACAGTTTCGTTCCTAAGATACCTTTAACGCAAAATATCAATCGAAGATCTTAAGAAACTGGATCCAGTGTTTAACTATTCGAAAATGATAATAACTATTCCAGAAAAACTATTCAACAGAATAATATAAATGGAGGATGTTAAAACTTTAGTAATTGATAGACCAGAGTGATTTTTTGCAAAACAGCTTCAAAGCTTAACGATTAAATTTATATTTATGTTTCCTTTAAGTGTTTGCAAACAATTCAAAACAGAAGAAAATACAAAACAAATATAAATATCTTAGGTGGTATGAAGCGTCTTCGAGATATGCACATATTAACTATGTGAAAAACGAATCTGGTTCAGAAGCAAAAATTATGAAATAATATTGCTTACAAAAAATATTGTTGATTTTCAGTTAGTATCTGTAAAGAAATTGCTCATTTCGCATCATTTCTCACCCAAAAGTGAGGCCTTTCCACTTCCCGAAATCATGAACTGTTCTAAGAAAGTAACTGACTTTATGCTGGCACTAAACGTCTCCAGATAACAGGCCGTATACTACTTAGAACTGGTCGGATACTCTAGCGTGCAAGATGCTGTCGAGTTGTTCCTTCAATTCGAATAGTACATCCATGCGAACGCTCTGCCTCGCGCCTCTGCCCAACGCTCTTCTGGCACCTGTTACGACGAGTAACAAATGCCATAGAATGCTAAGTGGGAGACGCGCGAACAGACTAAGTTCGACTTGGACACGAGCGTCGAAGACGAGTTCTCGACTCTGTCCGACGGCTACCTAGAGTAAGACGCCCATCTTCCAGCTGGCCCAGAAGCCCGCAGCTTGATGGCCGCGTTTTAGTGAGAATGTATATTAGTATCGTTAACTATCGCTTTGTTATATATAATATATAAACTCAGTGATCGGATTAGGTTTCGGAGGCTATAGTTGGTCGTGGGCAAGTTAAATACGCTATATTATCCGACATGCCGGGAGGAGTAAAGCGCGCTTGTATAATTCAACCTTAGATTTTACACGAACACGCCATTAAATTGGAGCGGACAAATGTTTACTGTCTACAAATAGTAAGTATGCCCAGCCGTTCACTCAAATCTGAAGCATCACAGTTGCTTGTAACTATTTGTTATATGTATATGTATTGTAATATATATTTCTTCTTCAAATTGTAGAATTTAACCATCGAATAGTTTGAACCTGGTATGAGAAATAATTGAATTGAATTAAATATAATGATATTTAGAAATGCAGATCCATAATTACAATTCACTCAAAAGTCGTTGCTCAGCCTGGGCGCCCTATATTGAACCTTCTTCCTCTGGCACGTGTCTATGACCAGCCCGTTGTGTATCATCGTCTCCACTCCACTAAGTGCTTTTTAAACGTCTTACCCGCTCAAGTGCTCCCTCGCCTCAGCACTCAATATAATGTGGTCAACAATCGCAACCGTTTGGGGGAGGAGGACGAAGATGTTGAACGGGTAGCTCGAGTCCACGAAGAAGTTCTCGTCACAATTGAACTGGGACAGGTCCACTCCCGGTTCACACTGTTAATCTGAAGAAAGCTGCACATTAGTAAGTATGGTTGAAAACAAAGATTATAATGAGGGTTTGGTCAAGTAGTTGCACGACACGTTCAATTTAAGTAATGTGCTGTGGTTCTCGAGGCCCCTAAGAGACTTTAACTCGTTGTTGGACACATTCAGCGTAACCAAGGACCGCATCTGCTGAATGAAAGAGATCGAGCGCAACTTGTTCCCAGACAAATTCAAATGACGAATGTTCACGATTTGCGCAACATTGGGCACTTTCTCCAAAGACTAAAAGGCATAACTTATCTTCTCCGTGTTCAACTTCGTAGGAGACCTAAGACCAGTAGAAAGAGACAAATCCTCCTACTCCGGCACACCAAAGGACACATAACCACGCGTTTTCATTGAGGTGTGAAAGGAAACTAATTCTCATGATAATATAGTTGAACGAATCGAGCAAATAACCACTTTAATGAGAGCAAAATCGCAAGGAAAACAAAGCAGCCAGATCGCACGAACAATATCACCATCATACATACGAGCAACGTACAATTTCGCAACAAATTTCTAATTCAAAGAATTCCAAAATTTCGCATTCAAGCTAAATTAATAATTGCAAAGTAACAACAAAATAATTGCACTCACTAGAGAAATGCTGTAAAATACATGCACACTCTCTGAATTCGTATATACGTAATAAGACTAAGTTTATGACCAAACAATTATTGAAGTTCTTGAAGATTGTATTGAAGGCGCTATTTAACTAGCACGAATAGACGCTAAATATAGATAATGAAAATATTTTTTGTATTAATAAAATAATAAGGATCAATCAAGCTTCCATTTCAAGCCATGGAACAACTTGTGAGACAATAAAATCTTTGTCTTAATAATAATCTAAATGACCTAAGCCGGATTCAAATTTGTGTATTCTTCCTTATTGGTCCATAGTTTTAAGGCCAAATAAGTCTTTTTCATACACATCACGATGTTCCATGGGTGTCACTTCACGATCATCTTTTCCCCATGTACCAAACCAAGCACTTTACCAGGGTGAGATTGCACCGTCTTTAGCACTACCAAACAAAACCATCTTGTCAACACTCATAAAGTTCTTTTTCTTTTACTCGCTTGGATTAACAAGGTTATCAAGTGTTGGAAGTGTGGCACAACCTTCTAAGTAG
This sequence comes from Hexamita inflata, assembly GCA_963988835.1. Classification (NCBI taxonomy): domain Eukaryota; phylum Fornicata; order Diplomonadida; family Hexamitidae; genus Hexamita; species Hexamita inflata. Next base: position 370,811 of record CAXDID010001232.1, read on the forward strand.
CTTTCTAGATTATATGGATCTCTCCAGTAGTTAGAGGGACCTAACACATTCTATATAATCTTGGTATAAATCAAATCAGCAGCCAAGTTAGTTAAAATGCTTGGGAATTCTCCGAACGTATAACATGGTGAGTGAGTTCCACAAAAGAACCCGCCAAGTGGGGCCGATAAAGTAATCATGCGTTTCATAGGAGCTTTCTTGTGATTGTACAATTCTAAATATCCACGCATCAAAATACCACCGTTGGAATATCCAAGACCAATAAAACCCTTTTTAAGTTTTGGATCATTATTGATACAAGTAGATAATTCGGATATTTGAGAGTTCAAAGTCATAACCAATGTAGCATCGGGTCCGTTACCTACCTCACAATTCTTAACATATGTACCTGGTATAGCTTCCTAAATCCAGTCAGCTATAGATTGAACATCTTAAGCTGTTTATGAAAGACCATGCATGAGTACAACAGGTAGTTATTCATTGATAATACAAACAAGTGTTAACATATGTGGAGTGTGTGGGACACGTGTTTTTATAATATGACATATATTATTAATAACGATATAAATTAATGCACATTGAGTGAAAGTAATGTAATTTGTACAAACGTGATATTAGAGATCGAGATATGTATATTGATTAGTATTTTTCTAGTTATATCACGGTATTAGCTTTGAATAAGTTAAAGTAGGTAGTATATAGGTCAATGAAATGTACATTGAGTCAACTGATGTATAAATAATTGTATTATTGAAAATTTATTGAGGCTATCATTTTTGTATATTGAAATTACTAAATGTACCTAAATATTTTTCAATCAATCTTGATTTCTTTTAAATTATCTTAGATTAAACGTTAAACATAAAAATATTACTATATAACGTTTTTATGATATTGATTTGTATTGACTTTGAATATATATAGGCTCACTCTTTGAATATTATCACAACATACAGGTCTATCCAAAACATTATTCATATAATATATAACATAATATTATTATAACATATTGTTATAAATTCCAGTATTCTGGTCAAGTGCTGAACAACAATATCTACAAATTTCTATTCAGAGCGACAATCATTGAAGATGACATTTAATCTTGAAATTAATTTAAAATTAGTTTGTTATAACGTTTCAGTGTTCTTAGTATCGTTATTATTTATATGACGAAGATGGAATGATTAATTTAATTGAGCTTAAGTTTGTGTTGATATATTGCAGTTTAGTGAGTCTTAAAATTATTCTTCTGATTGTATATTTTATAATATTATTTAATTATTTATTATTAGATATATTAATGAAATTTTAGCATAGTATTTTATATTATACTAATATTTAATTGTATAATGTGGTGTGGGTTATTCCATGTTAGTGGTTATAATATAACATAAAATATTTCCAGACTGCATTTTAATTTATTTTCGCTCCAAAATATGCCTATATTGCATAAAATCGCGTAAAGTCCGTATTCGGTAATGGTGAAGCGTTTTCTGAAGAATGCTTCCAGCGAGGAGACGTATGTGCAGATATTTAAATGGTTGAATATGACCGATTTGGCAGAGTTTAACAAGGGTACGTATGGTGTGATATACGTCAGTGGTGATGTTTTGTACAAGTGTGTGCGTTATCCGGAGAAGGCTTCTAAGGAGGTTATTAAGCAGAAAATCTTCAACAACCGCTTGTTTTTCCAGCAGGAGCAGGAAATTCACGAGTACGTATTTAGTGCATCGCCCGAGCTCACTTGCTCAATTTTTGCTCCGATTATCTTCGGTCCGCTCATGATAATCAAAATCGGCCTCTTACATAATTACGAAACCCTATTCGACTTCAGAAAGCGCGAGCGCACCCCAGCCTACACTGTTCTGGCCGACAAAATATCCCTCCGGTTGCACCAAATATCAGTCCAGTTTAAACACCTTAAAGTGTTTCACGGTGACCACAAGGCGAACAACGTTATGTTCAAGTAGGACCCGTTCGACGTGCGAATAATCGACTTTGGAAAGGCCCGATTCTACTCGGAGGTGAACGAGATCTGCACCGAGTGCAACAAAAGGTACCTGAAAACGGGATTCATGATGAGCAGGAAGCTGTGTGTGTTCTAAAACTACTACTACTCATCAGTATTGCAGTATGTGTTCAATGAATACCAGCACTCGAGGTATTAACTGCTGATGAGCGAGATCGACAACCACTCGATCGGACTACTCATTACGCATCTGTACTTCAAAGATTACGTTAACGACTTCTCAAAAGCATCCTCTGCGGACGGAAGGCGGCAACAATTCTACGCAAACGTGCTCAAACTCTTCGGAGCACAATACCTCGCAGACCTGATTCAAATCGCAAACGAAACAGCAACAGGATACCTCGGAGACGACTCCTCGTGCTCAGAAGAAAACGAAGAATTCGAAGAATGGAGCTTCGTCAAACAAAACAACCTAATGGTGAGCGACGAAATGAAAAACGCAATCCAAATTCATGACAACTACATGTACGTAAGCAAAAAAGTCATGACCGAAATAAACGAAGTTTGGGGACAAGAAAAGAACTTCGAACACTACCTAAAACAAATAGAAAACAAAGAAGTCGTCGAAAAAATAAAAGCACTTATGGACGTTAGCGGAATTAAAAAACTTATGCAGTGAAATTTATTATTTGTCTATAATAATGTCAAATATATTGAAAATGACTTGTCATATTTGCCAGGAACAAAATTTATTTTCAAATATGTTGAACATATTTTAATAAATAATATTTAATAACAATCAAATTATCACTGGAAGTGAGAGCAAGGATAATAGACAGATAAGTCGCAGAAGGCTCTAGCGGTCAAACCTTGTTCTTCTTGGAATGGATTTTTGTTACCTTAAACTTCAACGACTCTAAGGTATTGCGCTTATTGTAAATCTGTGTTAGCATAATTTTAATCCCAATCAATCATATCATCGATATTCGGCCAGAGTCTGGTGATAGGTCCAGCTTGAGTTGGATATCTGATGTAGAAATAAGCAGTAGCCCTCGCTAAGTTACCTTTGAAGTCATCACGTGGTTCGAACATACCCTCGTCGCTAGCGCTACCATAACCCATGCCGTCACAAGTAGACCAGTTTTCTGGGTCAGAATGTTTGGTTGTAACCTTTTTCTTGTTATAGCCATACCAGACAATCTTAGACTCTTCCGCCAAAGTGCTGAATGGATAGTGCCATCTACCAGAGTTGGCAGTATCCCAGGCGCCACGTAAATGATGTTTATGTTATCGTAATGTGGTAATATATCATTTATATGATTTATGCTTATGATTAAATCTGCTAATCAAACTATTTTTGTATAATCTTTTACATTACCTTTTATCTCCATTAATTTACTATCTTAATATTATTAAGATCATTGCATATTAAATAGCATGAACTGTAGTTATCATTCTTCTCCCCCTAATTTAAAGCAAATTCATCTGTTTTTGCTATCATCTTCCGTTATATTTTATTTAATTTCTATTTACGATATCTATTAATTATTTACAGTTTTTCAAATTATTCTCGTTGTAAAATAAAACATTTTGTGTTTTATTCTGTTCCGCTCCGTTTTGTGTTTTCATAATCATGAGCAGAAAGTTTATTTCAGACGTTAAAAATCCGAGCCCGTACGTTTTCATTCTAATCAATTAATGTAACCGTTTAATTTTTGAATTAATAACGTTCCTTAACATTGCTGAATTCAGTGTTAGACATCCGACAATTTTTGACGACGATATTTTATAACACCACAAATATACTATGAAACTGAAGCCAAGGAGCGATAAAGAAACCGAATGTGAATAAATTTAACAAGTCTGTGATGAGCTAAATGAAAATACATGATGCTGTACAGCTTGTCGCTATGTGCTGATACACAAGTCGGAACTAATATGGTTTTTAGCTTGATGTACGAATTAAATAGTTTATTATTCTGATTGTTTATATTTCATTTCGGCGAACAGACGTTAATTAAAATATTTACAGATATTTATGATTGGATTAGACTTCGCTCACTCAGCGACAGCTTGTACGAGTGGATCTGGATCAATTAAAGGCCATCCCTACGTTTTCAGTGGTAAAACATTCACACCTAGAACTTACACTAGATATGCTGTGGTGCTATTAAGTAGAAGTAGCATGAATTATGGACCATAGCATGGATTGTAAGTTAAAATTCTATACGCAGTATTTTACGTATTCATTGAGATGAGTGTAAAATTTCTGTTAATCTGGTAATTAAATAATATTATCATTTTATTACAATATAGATTGGTGCTTTTAGTTGGTAAAATATAGCTAAAAATGGCACTAAGGCGCTATAAATTTTGATTTCGACTTAACCATAATTAGATTTCGTTCACTTGGCAGCTGCTTCAACGGTAAGGACTTCCTACTCGGCGGCCACCTGAGTCTGTGCGGTGCGGGTTTCCTCTTCTGCGATCGCGTCTTCTTCGAACTTCTCCAGCACGAGCACGGGTCTGATTTTTAGGTGGCTGTCTCTGGCGTACACATCTTTCTGTAACTTGCCCTGAAGCACTTTCGGTATGGCGCTCAGGAACCAGTCCGGGGTCATGATCCAGTCGGCATGGTCCAGCGCTATGAATAGGAACAGCTGCACCACGAAGTACAGGACCATGAAACCGTAGTAGTACCCGATCTCTTTGGGGTTGTACCAAAACACAGATTTGATGATATGCCCGAGAAGGTACGAAAACGAATAGCACGTCATCGAACCGGTTGAGAATCTTCTGAGGTACAGAGACCTCTGGGCGTGTTTGTACGCTTTCTTCTCAGTTTTTGCGTCAAATATCAGAACCAGAATTATGACGCAAATGAACTGAATGGTCGTCTCTACGTGCAAATACTCGGGCATCATGCATAAGTTTTCGAACTTCAAGTTAAGCAAATCATTTAAGTAAGATTATACTTTTGTTCTTTTCCCCACAGCAAACTGATTTTACGCAATGGCTCTAGAAATACCGTACATAATAATAGGTATAACAAGACAGCAAAACATCGTCAAAATGAGGTATTTTCTGGTTTTGTTCCACTATCTTTTTGGCGTTATTTTCTATTGCTCATAGAAGCCAGATAATAAACATCCAAATGCAGAACCTAACATAATATTACTCCACATGGGGAACATAAAGGTATTGTGTCCGTTTATGAACATAAGCAATAATATTTAAAATGCTTAATTAGATTAATCTCTATAAGTTTTGTCCGTTCCATAATAAGATTAAAATACTGTTGGATTCTATATTGTTTCACGTAATTTACCTGCAATACACTCGATTTCTTTTCCTGCTAGTAGTGTTGGAAATTTTGTTATATAATGTTTGTACACATTGTAGTGAACGAAATGTGTTGTAAAACTAAAAATCATAGCCAAAAGAACAAATATAATGCTGTAAGTATACTTTTGATGATGCAACTTCAACTATTTAATAAATAATATTGGTGCTTGAACTACATAATTAATAATATTTAGTAATATTGTTGTACATCCATAAAAAATTGGTGCACCAGATTCATTGTTAAATGTTATAAACCACGGTTCAACAAATGGATTTTCTATTCCATCAATTGGAACATTCTGAGGGAAATCATAGAATTTCTTTTATTAAGGGTTGTTTTGAATTAATTATTCTCTATTTGCATTATAATTTTTTATGGGATATAGAGGATTATCCATTGAACTAAATAGCCACTCTATTGCAAAGAACACAGGGAAAATACAAAATGATCCTAGTGTTCTTTTCACTGTATCTATTGAAAGCTATCTTACTGATTTTGCTTTCATTTGTGTAAAACCATTAGTAATACCTGAAATAAGAACTATAAAGGTTCTCCAGTTAGCAAATATCATGATTGGAATACCAATTATATAAGATGCGATAACTTTTGGCATTGGATAATTTAATACAGCATCTATGTCTATTGTTCCAAATGTTTCATGCTACATAATCATTGCAAATATGGCGATTCCACGCATCACATCCACTGAAATCAAACGTGGGGTTCCATCACTAAAAATAGTTTGTGGATTAATGAAATTATGAAATTATTTTAGACGATCTATTGATTTTGACACTAATGTATTTCGTTATAATGTTTCATTTTGATGTTGACTTTGTTATTATAACATTTAAAGTGGAAAACTAATATATACAAATAAATCATTATATTCATTTATATTTAGTTTCAGTTATTTATATTAAATTTACTGCAATCACACTTTTAAATTATCATTGGATACATTCAAAATATTGTTCTTAATCAACTAATTCTATATCTAGTACTATATAATTAAATAATTAGTATTAAATCATGTTATCAGTTACTAGTAGTCTTCATTTCATCGAATCAATATGAATATGATTTCTAAAATATTGTATGTATTACACGATTGATTTTGTACTATCCGATCATTTGTTGCAAAATTATAGTAGAATTTCAATTGAAAAGAATTTTTATATAGTACTAGATATAGAATTAGTTGATTAAGAACAATATTTTGAATGTATCCAATGATAATTTAAAAGTGTGATTGCAGTAAATTTAATATAAATAACTGAAACTAAATATAAATGAATATAATGATTTATTTGTATATATTAGTTTTCCACTTTAAATGTTATAATAACAAAGTCAACATCAAAATGAAACATTATAACGAAATACATTAGTGTCAAAATCAATAGATCGTCTAAAATAATTTCATAATTTCATTAATCCACAAACTATTTTTAGTGATGGAACCCCACGTTTGATTTCAGTGGATGTGATGCGTGGAATCGCCATATTTGCAATGATTATGTAGCATGAAACATTTGGAACAATAGACATAGATGCTGTATTAAATTATCCAATGCCAAAAGTTATCGCATCTTATATAATTGGTATTCCAATCATGAATTTGCTAACTGGAGAACCTTTATAGTTCTTATTTCAGGTATTACTAATGGTTTTACACAAATGAAAGCAAAATCAGTAAGATAGCTTTCAATAGATACAGTGAAAAGAACACTAGGATCATTTTGTATTTTCCCTGTGTTCTTTGCAATAGAGTGGCTATTTAGTTCAATGGATAATCCTCTATATCCCATAAAAAATTATAATGCAAATAGAGAATAATTAATTCAAAACAACCCTTAATAAAAGAAATTCTATGATTTCCCTCAGAATGTTCCAATTGATGGAATAGAAAATCCATTTGTTGAACCGTGGTTTATAACATTTAACAATGAATCTGGTGCACCAATTTTTTATGGATGTACAACAATATTACTAAATATTATTAATTATGTAGTTCAAGCACCAATATTATTTATTAAATAGTTGAAGTTGCATCATCAAAAGTATACTTACAGCATTATATTTGTTCTTTTGGCTATGATTTTTAGTTTTACAACACATTTCGTTCACTACAATGTGTACAAACATTATATAACAAAATTTCCAACACTACTAGCAGGAAAAGAAATCGAGTGTATTGCAGGTAAATTACGTGAAACAATATAGAATCCAACAGTATTTTAATCTTATTATGGAACGGACAAAACTTATAGAGATTAATCTAATTAAGCATTTTAAATATTATTGCTTATGTTCATAAACGGACACAATACCTTTATGTTCCCCATGTGGAGTAATATTATGTTAGGTTCTGCATTTGGATGTTTATTATCTGGCTTCTATGAGCAATAGAAAATAACGCCAAAAAGATAGTGGAACAAAACCAGAAAATACCTCATTTTGACGATGTTTTGCTGTCTTGTTATACCTATTATTATGTACGGTATTTCTAGAGCCATTGCGTAAAATCAGTTTGCTGTGGGGAAAAGAACAAAAGTATAATCTTACTTAAATGATTTGCTTAACTTGAAGTTCGAAAACTTATGCATGATGCCCGAGTATTTGCACGTAGAGACGACCATTCAGTTCATTTGCGTCATAATTCTGGTTCTGATATTTGACGCAAAAACTGAGAAGAAAGCGTACAAACACGCCCAGAGGTCTCTGTACCTCAGAAGATTCTCAACCGGTTCGATGACGTGCTATTCGTTTTCGTACCTTCTCGGGCATATCATCAAATCTGTGTTTTGGTACAACCCCAAAGAGATCGGGTACTACTACGGTTTCATGGTCCTGTACTTCGTGGTGCAGCTGTTCCTATTCATAGCGCTGGACCATGCCGACTGGATCATGACCCCGGACTGGTTCCTGAGCGCCATACCGAAAGTGCTTCAGGGCAAGTTACAGAAAGATGTGTACGCCAGAGACAGCCACCTAAAAATCAGACCCGTGCTCGTGCTGGAGAAGTTCGAAGAAGACGCGATCGCAGAAGAGGAAACCCGCACCGCACAGACTCAGGTGGCCGCCGAGTAGGAAGTCCTTACCGTTGAAGCAGCTGCCAAGTGAACGAAATCTAATTATGGTTAAGTCGAAATCAAAATTTATAGCGCCTTAGTGCCATTTTTAGCTATATTTTACCAACTAAAAGCACCAATCTATATTGTAATAAAATGATAATATTATTTAATTACCAGATTAACAGAAATTTTACACTCATCTCAATGAATACGTAAAATACTGCGTATAGAATTTTAACTTACAATCCATGCTATGGTCCATAATTCATGCTACTTCTACTTAATAGCACCACAGCATATCTAGTGTAAGTTCTAGGTGTGAATGTTTTACCACTGAAAACGTAGGGATGGCCTTTAATTGATCCAGATCCACTCGTACAAGCTGTCGCTGAGTGAGCGAAGTCTAATCCAATCATAAATATCTGTAAATATTTTAATTAACGTCTGTTCGCCGAAATGAAATATAAACAATCAGAATAATAAACTATTTAATTCGTACATCAAGCTAAAAACCATATTAGTTCCGACTTGTGTATCAGCACATAGCGACAAGCTGTACAGCATCATGTATTTTCATTTAGCTCATCACAGACTTGTTAAATTTATTCACATTCGGTTTCTTTATCGCTCCTTGGCTTCAGTTTCATAGTATATTTGTGGTGTTATAAAATATCGTCGTCAAAAATTGTCGGATGTCTATAGATATATCTTAACGAAATATTCAATTACCAGATTTGTTTGTCTCGGCTTCTATATTGCATTATGTAGTTGTGGAGTTAGATTATATTATTTCAACATGTGTGTGAAGAGATACTTATTTGAACACTCCAATTCAAAACGAACACTCTGTACATAGACGATTCATCGATGAGTGAGAAAAATAAAAATATGCCACAAGACTACGCATCGAATTTTAAGACAAGTTAATAATATAATATGTATTTACATTCAATTAAAATTGTGATAATATGCTTTCAAAATTATTATTGTTTACTTTGTAGGTAAAGTTAAATATTTCAATTTCGTTCTCAATATAAGTTAGCTAGTACCGGCGATAAAACATTATAAATATTTTAAAGAAACTACCGTAACTATACTGTAACCAAAGTTAACTGCAACAAAGAAAATGATTGTAACAATTACGAATACGGTAAAGAAAAAACAACTAGTAAGATTATGAAAATATATCATTGTGTTAACCATAATGTATTCATAGAAATATATTATAATTGAGGCATGCAGTTTAAGATGTGCGAAAAGGCAGTTTGTGTGGTTTGTATTTTGAACTTGTTGATAAGTAAAATACAACATATTAAAAATAATATTATATGATTATACTCTTTTGTATCTAGTATTTACAAAATTATAATAAGTCCACTTCATATTTTATTTTGACTTATAACTTCAGTTTAACAAAATATTTTGTATGATGAAATAAGCTTCTACAAAAATTTGGTGTCAAAACTTGGTCATAAGTTACGTTACCCCATTTTCATACTGAATGGAAATAGTTTAATTTCTTCGAATTTATGAGTTGACTATTATAGAATTAATTACAAACTTCTGGAACCTGTCATATTAATATTATCTACACATACAGTTAAGTTAGTATGTGGTTACAAAAGCTATTTTAAAGGATGATCATCCCTTGTGTCCAATATCCTACAGTGTATAATTAAATATTATTAAATGTTTCACTTTGTTCACACAACCTGTTCATAAAACATATTATACAAAATTAAAATCAACCCACTTCAAAATGAATATGAACTACGATTTGGTTATGTTCCAAAAATACCAGAAAATGATTTAAAACGACGAAGTTCGCATTTAAGGCGACTCAAATTTGAGGGGTATTTTATTCATGCAAAATTTCGCGGTGTAATTCTTAAAACTTGAAAGGTGCGAAAATTTAGTTCCAGTTTTTACCAGTTCGCGTTTAAAACGATTAACAATCAATAAGTGCAAAATATAAACCATTGAAGGGCTTAACGGCATAAATGTTGAATAAGTAAATTTAAGCTGCAACTTATTAAATGATATTAAATCTATTGCTAAATTTTAGCAACTTTAAATACTAGATTTGTCGTACAACCAAGGGATAGATATAACGCCAATATACAATACGAGGGTTACTGAGCTGAATCTAAGTAACTGCAAAATCAATAATATTAAATAATTACCGCTTACACTGCACATATTGAATCTGAGCAATAACGAATGCGAAGATATTAGCTCCTTGGTTAAAAATACTAATCTACACGTACTAATTTTAACAAGTAACAGAATTCGCGATATATCGTGCATATCAAATTTAATAAACCTGAAAGAGCTTGATTTATCATTTAATTAAATTTATGATGTTAACCCTCTCGAAAATTTAAATATAATGCGCTTAAATTTATAAAACTGCTAAATAACCCGGATTCCAGCACTTTAATCGCTTACCAAATTATCTGAACTTAATCTCTCGGGAAATGCAAATATTAACATTCAACCACTGTAAAATTTGATAAGACTGACTAAACTTCAGCTAAACAACATAAATTTGAAAAGTGTTTTAAAACTGAAGGATTTAGTAAATTTACAAGAATTAGAACTATCTGGAAACAAGAATCTTCTAATTACTCACGTAAAGAATTTTAAGCTGTTGCAGGTGTTATTATTAGATGAATGCAATTTGGCTGATTTACTTCCTTTGCGTGATTTGATCGCACTTAAGTGTTTAAATCTTTCAAACAATAATATAGCTTTTTTATACCCACTTAAGGAGTTGTGTAATTTATCTGAGTTAAATTTGCAGCATAACCGGATCAATTCGTTTGCTAACCTTTCTAAGCATCCAAATTTCGGTTATTACGATATTTCCTTTTAGATTCGTTCTAACTAGATTATTGATGATGAGCAATATATCATTAAATTGAATAATTACCTGGATAAGATATAATTTAAGTTGTCAATGAGTGGTCAATCAAACAGATTAAACGATCTAAAAACGCGAATGAAAGATTTACATAATTAGGCGGTTAATACCCACAATAATTTCGTGAACACAGTAGTTAATCACGTTCAATATATATTAAATTCAACAGATTAATACCAATGATATTTTAGAGTGAATTAATAAATTATAAAAGTTAATTATTTATTTAGTATATACTAGCAAAAATAGTATAGTATCAATATGCCATCAAAAACTAACTATTGAAGTTTGTTCCTTTCAGTAATATTTAATATTTAATTTGAATTCACTAACAGGATTAAATATTTACACTTTAGAGTAATGAAGCGACTTACTCGATCAAAAAGGCCTATTTTTAAGAGATCTTTTCAAAACTCATTTAAATATGTTATTAAAACACAAATTATTTCGGATGAGTGAGGACTAAATGTTAAACATATTATTTATATTCTTCTCACAACGTTCCCAACTGCTAAATTAATTAAACGCACATCCTCTACTCTCCCTCAATCAAGAGCAATATCTCAGAGACGTCAACATTCTCGGTGTATTTCGTCCCGTTCCCGAATACGAAAACAGTTTTGACTCCAATTTTGCGCTTCGTCACCAGCGGAGTCGAAGACAAAGTGTTTAGAATGTCGTAAACGCGCCTGTCGCTGATTCCAGTTGAGGCAGAAACGGCTTCAACTGTTGACTGACCGGTTAGGAGCAAATAATTCACTATCTGAAGGGTGTTGGCATCCGCGCTGTTCATTTTTGTGCTTCGCAGGTTAGTAAAACAGTTATGGTTAGTAATTACTACATTACCTCGAGTACAGACCCCTCATCATATTTTCATTAGTCTTAAATCAACCCTGAAGAATTTGACACCTACGATGAATTCGTTATAACCCTCAAACGTTTTTGGAGAGAGGATTAAGATGTTTTCAGAAGAATAGAATACCTTAAAGATGTTCAGACGTGATTAAGAACAAAGGGGGAGCTATGGATTGGTGAAAATTCTCAAAATTTTAACTTCATATTTTTTATAAATAGCTTAAAATAGCTATATCACTCTGACAATCACTATTTTTTACAATTCCCACGTCAAATTACCCATCTCTATGTGTAAATAATAACTTAAATAGTATGATATATTATTTGCCTTAAAACACGTTAGAATCAATTATTTAATCAATTAAATATCAAATCGTTCCAGTTACAGACCCTTTTATTCATAAATATTGATGGGTAGCTGAGCGCTTTTGGGTCTGAAGTGAATAGGAGTGGGGGTCTGTATTCGAGGTAATGTGGAACTGCAGTAAATAAAGAAATAAATTAATACATCTATCAATTTTCTCAAATTTTTGTTATATTCCACTTCAAATGAATCTCTAATAGTTAAAACAGGATAGGACGCACTTATCCAAAAATGTATAGAATATTAAATGGAATAAATTAAACTGATAAATTATCATTAGGAATCATCATTAGGCAACAACGTATTGATAAGAAATATAAATGACTTATAAATGACTAGTTGTATAGCTAATTAATTATAAAACGAAATATAGAAACCTATGTGCATTCTTGGCCGAGTGGTTAAGGCGTAACGTTAAGGCCGTTATTGACAGCAGTCAGCGTGGGTTCAATCCCCACAGAATGCAAGTTTTAATTTTTATCTTGCTATACCACAAAATATGTAACGGAATAAAAACGAAAGTGAAATAATGTTGAAATTACTATCTTATCTTTATAACCAATAAATGAATCTTATTAATTGAACAACGGTTTATGTAAAGTGAGAATACAGTAAGTGAGAATTTACTTTGAGGTTTATATGTTATTAATTTTATTGAAACAAAATAATATTATGTTGTTGACGTTCCAAAATCTTCATAATACTTAATATTGTCACCGTATTTCTCATTTAAAATATTTTAGTTTTGTTCAGTCATTATAAATAAGAAGTGGTGATATAACAATTAAGTAACTCTAACAATTAGAAAAATATTAAAATACACACCTACATTGAAATAATTAATAATGTTAATAATGTTCATATAGGTGTCACAAATAAAGTAAATTTAAGTTAATATATATTAAATAAGCAAATAAGAGAATATTATAATTTAATTTATTTCCTTCATTCGATTAGTTGAATTTTTTTAATCCCAAGCGCCATTTCTCTGAGCATTTGGTTCATATCTTGGTTGAGAGAGACCTTGTAAGGAGTTGGGTTGAGATATCTCTTCTGGTCTTCTCTAAGAGCGTACACCTGTTCCAAAACGTACTCTCTGGTACTGGCTAGGTCTGGGTGCTGGAGAATGACTTTCCCGTTTTCGATCTTGTGTGGGTACTTCAGCTCGCCATGATCGATCCAGACGTTGTGGAGCTTGACCACCTTCGCGGGCTTCACCATGACTCTCTTGAGTTCGTCGTGTGGGTGGATGCAAGTTACGATCTATCCAGCGACTGGGACGTTGATGCCCTTCTTGCAGATGATGTCGGCGTATGGTTCGCCGGAGCTCAAGAAGAGTCTGTACACGTCCTTGGATCCTGGAAGAGTGGCCTTCGAGATATCTTCGGTCATCTTCATTCTGGCCTGGCCGTCGATTTCAACGATCTTATAGACGCCGCCGAGAGCTGGCTGGGCCTTGCAGGTGACAAGGTGGGTGCCGATACCGAACACGTCGACTTGGGCGCCTTCCTTTTGGAGCTGGACCAGCACTTCTTCGGTGATGTCGTTGGAGGCGACTACTTTGCACTTGAGGAATTGTCCATCGTACTTATTGTGCATGTCTGGAGAGCATGGGGTAAGGTTGTCGTACTGCTCGGTCATGACCTGGTGGACTTTGTTGAAGATGAGTCTGACTTGCTTGGACAAGTAGGCGAGATCGCCTGAGTCGAGTCTGATGCCGTTGGCTTGGATTCCGAACTCGAGCAGAGCGCATGCGACGATGACGAAGTTTGGCACACCTGAGTTCAGGGTGTCGTAGGTGTCAACGAGAGCGGTGAAGTTCTTCGGCTGGGTGAAGGCGAAGGTGGTGAACGCGGAGAGTTCTTGCTCGTTACCGGAATAGGAAGAGAAGGACACTTTGGCGATGTCCTGCTGGGTGTTCAGTTAAAGCATGAGTGGTGGCTTTTCACCTCCAAACAGGCGGGACTTCCAGGCCAGGACGCGCGTGGCGAACCACTCGAAGTTCTTGCCTCCGAGGAGTGGCTGGACCATGGCGTGCTGTTCTGGGATGAGCTCTCCAAGGCCGGTGGTGAATGATAGTATATATGCGTGGGCCATCGTTCCAGATGCGATTGTGCCCATCTGCATGGCAGCGAGCACGTTCGAGGTGGAGTTGAAACCGCCAATCAGAGCGTAGCGAGAGGCAGAAAGACCGCCGTTCGGGCCCTGGGCTCTTCTCAAACCGAATTCGAGGAGAACTTTGTCGGCCAGAACCTTCTTGATGGCATCTTTTACGTCCACGTTCGGCTTCTTGGCGTTGGTGAAGACGGAGTCAGTTGCAACACGCATGCGGCAGGCGTTGGTGCACATGAGAGTGGCGTAGTTGCAGAGGACCAGGAGGGTGGTCTCGACGAGCTGGCAGAAGCCGAGAGGGCCCTGTACGATGACGAGCGGCTCGTTGGCGAACACGACGGTTCCCTGGCTCGGGGCGGAAATGGTGAGCTGGGAGTAGTGGAGGGACTTCAGGTACTCGAAAAAGGCTGGCGGAGCGTGTGGCATCGTTTTCTTAAGGTACGCGAGTTCTTCATCGGTGAAGGTGAAGTTCATCAGATATTCCATGAAAGCGTCCAACCCGCCAAAAATGGCATAAGAGCCCTTGAACGGATTCGTTCTAAAGAACATCTCAAACGTTGATTGCTTCATATGAGACCCTGCCATGAAGTAGGAGTACACCATAGTAAGTTGGTATTGGTCAGTTAATAAAGGGGAAATGCGATCCATAATTGGAGTGAGTTGTTAATTAATACACATAGCTCATTTTCAACTCATACATCGATATTTTTAAAATTATATCTGAACAATATATTTTGAGGAAACATAGGAAACATACCATATTTTTCTGTATAATTCGCTGAAAATAGATAATTGAATAAGTTAGGCAAACATTAGGTATTAATACATTACTCATATTTAACTTGAAACAAATGTATTAATTATTTGTAATGTAAATTTAGATCTGATTTATACAGATAACAGATATGATAACAATGCCATTATTTAACAGTAGTAATAATTTCATTCAATGTAAAGTGCCCAAAAGTTAAGAAATGCGATAATATTATTTTTTAGTTCATCGTTTACTTTATCTTCTTTCACGATGTATATCATTTCTTCAATAGAATCTAGTTACTGTTTCAAATTTTGATTATGAGCTTCTGAGAGTTGTATTTTTTGTCCGCAAATATCTTTTCCGTTTCCTATAATTTTAATTAATTTAACGAGTCCTTTTTTCCTTTGTTCTTCGTTTGTTTAGAAGCTTTGTTTAACGAATTGGTTGTTAAACACTCCTTTTTTCTGTGCTCCGATTATAAGCAGGAATGTGTTTTGTGTTAGGCGAATTATGTATTTTTAGTGAATGGGGAAGTTTTCAGAGAGCCAGTCTATCATTTATTTTTGCACTCTGAATGCAACGTGGTGGTGGCACATGAGTGCTTTTTGTACGTTTTCTGTTCTGATTTCTAGGTTTGATTGTAAAAATAGTATATCGCGTTTAACTCCGTTCTGGTATTTGAAGAAGTAGGACAGTACGTCGTCAACTGTGCACTACCAATCGAATCGTATTTGGTCGTGTTCGTGTTTGGACAGCAGAACGTCTCCAATAACTGATGTGGTCAGGTTATTGCCCATTTTGGGTATTTAATAATATTGTATTTCGGTTGCGTTGAGGACGTATTTGTGTGTTTGTGGCTGTGTGTGAATGTGCTGCGAAACGTTTATCATGTTGTTGATCATTAAAGTGACCACGTTGAAGCTGTAGCTGATTATGGAGCACTGGAACTGCTCATTCAGAGAGTAGAACGAGTTCTTCTTCGCGAATGGTGAGTACTGGTCGTCAACTGGTACCGTGATAACTACAGTGGACCCTTGTTTTAAGTAGTGCTTGATTATATCGCTCACGTTTTGAATCTGTTCTTCGTCTATCACTACGTTGAATGTGAACTGGTACGGCTCTAAATATTCGTTTTGCTCAACCAGGAGACCGTTTTGCATCGCCGTTCCCGCGTCAAAAGCTACGAATTATTTATTCAGTTTGGAGTGGGGGGTTTCTGACGAGTACAAAACTTTAACGAACGAAACGGTGTTATTATTTATCTTCGTTTTCATAACGCTAATGAATTAATTGTGATTCTGGTATATTTCGGGCGAGCTGAACTCGGTCACTTGTTAGCTGTACATGTCCTGCACTAAATTTAAATGACGGAGCTCGTTTTAGCATTACAATAATTGATCGCACTCAACTATTAACTTCTCAAGCTCGAGCATTTAATTTCGGTGCTGAATCTCCGGCTCGAAGGCAATGCAGCCGGCCTCCACCAACTTCTGGTTCACGTCCTTGGCCAAGCACATTAACTAATCATCCAGAGCTTCCTTCTGCTGATCCAAGTCGTCAATCTGCTCCTATATCAAATCGATTTTGTGCCGTATCCTGTCGTTGTCCTGTATTAACTGCTCAGCATACTTTTTGCAGCTCTATATTACCACGTTCATGCTGTGAATGCGCTGAAACACGATTATATGAGGCTTGTCAACCAAATTGTCAAGAATGTAGTCGTCGGAAAACAAAATCTACTCAATCTCAGCGTTTTACTCAACCGTGTTAATTTACTGCAGGCAGGTGTATAACGCCTTGTAAATTTTTATCAGGATAAACTCGTTGTCCGGGCTGTACTTCTTAAAAAGCTTTAACCCCTCGTACTAACCCTCCATAGATAACAGTTTTTTGTTGTACTGCTCCCACAATTTCGTTTAGTCGTCTAATTGCATCAACGGGATAGTAACCGCATCAGTAAACGTATTAACAAATACGCTTTCCATACAATCTTCTTTCAAGTAGCTTTTATACTTTCCGCTTCCCAAATAGTCTTTTATTCTCTTAAATTCTAAAACACTCGAGTCTGGATCGTACTTATTATTTAAAATATTGTGAGCAACCCCTTTACCGTATTACTCTTCTATTGGTACATACGGAACTTAATAACCTGTAGAACAACAAATATCAAATTTGATAAAATCTCCGTCTTAATCTAAACCTAATAAATACACAACTCCAGGATATATCCACTAATCTTCATACTTAGTGATGTCTTTTTAGTTCCAATTCGCTATCCACGTAGCTGCTATGGAATTTGAAAAATTTATTTTTGAGATTCCCCTGCTGTACCAAAAGCAATCTAAATGTTACTTAGCAGCGTCCACAAATTTTGCGTGTTTAAATTCTTCTGATTTGCTGTAGTTTATTATTTCAGTAGCTGAATCATAAATCCATTTTACATCTTAGATAAGTTTTAAAATTTATGTCTGTGTTTTTTCAGGTATCATATACTCTTGAACCAATGCAAACTATTCATCAATATGATTTTGTACCATTTCATAACTTATGTCTAAAGCCTCTTATTGTTTGCAAATTTGTTCTTTTTGTGACTGATATTTTTATTTGATTACCTTCTAAAGTTGATCTTAATGAGTTTTCATAGACTTTTAGTCAGGTGCATTTTCTATTAGCTATTTACGCTTTAAAAACATTAGCTTCAAGCTATCTCCCTTGCTAACTATATGATTATTTATAGTTATGGAGTTATATTCAGATTCATTTATGAACTATAGTATTAGTGGATTGTTGGTCATACTAGGAGTGGATTAATTTAACCAAGTGTCAAATATTTATCATAATATTGTAAAACTACCATTTCAAAAAATGTAAAAGTTACCTTTAAAACCAAAAGTTAAAAAAGCAGTAAGTAAAAAGTCAAATAAATCAGTGTGTAGTCCGGTATCAGAGGCTACTGAAGTATTTTTATCTAACGTTAACTCAAAATAACCAGATAATTTTAGTATCATTAGCTAGGATTTAAGTGTCAGAGACAAAACAAAAAGTAAATTTGATGAATCAAGTATAATGCAAGATATTGCTGTAAAATCAACACAATTTGATATTCAAAACAAAATTAATGATAGACTATCAAAATTTGATCTTATGATGTCATAATAATCCACATAACAACAGGTTTGTAATGGACGAGTTATGTTTGAAGCTACAAATTCTATTCCCTAGCAAGAATTTGTATATTAGTAAAACAAAGATATATTGAATTTACAAAATAGAGCATTAGCCAGAAATGTTGAATAATTATAAACTTAAGTTAGTAATTTGTAATAAGATAACCGCAGCTAATAACTTATGTCTTAAAATGCAACATTTTAACAAACATACACAGATACATCTAGTATTATTAAACGGTTTGAACGTCTTGAAGATAGAATAAAAGATTAAGATCAAACTATTTTAGCGCTTTAAAATACATTATTAAGTTAGTAGTAAAACTAAACAGCAAAAATTGTTGATTTATAGAAAGATATGGTGTCTTTAAGTACATAAGTTATTCAATAAGCTAAAACGTAGATTTAGATAAAAAGACATGTAATAAAACGAATTACCAAGTTAAAATCTACACAATAGATTATGTAAAATATACTTAGAAAATGTAAGTTGAATGAAACATATGCACGTTCAATGTATAATGATTAAAAACCTGAATTTCAAATCCATCAGTTTGATTAAATTCCAAATGATTTTATTAAAAAGTAGGAAGATAGGTTTAAAACAGTTTTAACAAAATTTTAACATGTATATCAAACAATGGATTCTTAGTTTTAAGCGCAAAATACTTAATTTGATGCAAATTTACAATAACTTGGTGCATAATTGTAAAATAAACTTGAATAATCTATTACACAATAACAAAAACTGTATTAAAATAATATTAATTTATAAAACGAGTATCAAACCAATTTAAAGTAACAAATTTCAGAGTTTGATTCATAAATTAACAATTTGAAGCAAACAATAAGAGAAAATAGTTAAAACTAAAACTTGCTCTAAGAGGCTCTGAAGACCGAAACGTAAAATACAAAGAAAATCAATGTGTAGTTAACTGCTAACTTTTAAAACTTTTAGTTGTAAACATAGAAACTGGCTAAAGATATTTAGAAGCAACAAGAGGAATTGAATTCGAATAAAATTTAATACAACGATCTCAATTTGCAGTTTGATAGGATGCGTTAGAATACGGTAGATTAAACGATTTTGTAAAAATATTACAGGAAACAGGAGGATTTAGAGGAGTCTGTCTACAGATAAACTTAAACGTTGTAAAACGTGGAAACGCAAGTTGCTGTGTTTATAGATAAAATACACCAAATGAGTCAGGGCTACTTCGAGGTGAGGCAGCAGATGAACAGTTAGCAGGCTGAAAAGGAGTAGTTGGAGCAGAAGATAAGCAACAATTTCAAGCAGAACCAGGAGGAAATTGACTAAATCAGGCAAATAGTCACCGTAGCGAAGGTGAATGAGCTCGTTGACTTGCGCATCACCAGTCTCGGGCAAAGTAAAGCTAATATGGACGAGGTGTTCACTCTGCGGAATAAACTGTCTTAACACGAGGAGCAAATCCAGTTCCTGAATCAGCAGCACAACACGTTGTAATAATCTTTATAAGAACCTGAAATTGAATTCAGGGACATTGACATGTCAAAGTTCAAGAAAATTGACAAACTCAGTCAAAACTACTCATTGATGAGCTCCAAAGTGCGTTCAGTTAAACAGGAGAACCAACTAATTCAAGAAATGATCTTAAAAAATTAAGAGGCAATGAGCCAAATTCACAGATAAGTTCAGGCGAAACTGAGCAGTTTCGAGCAACGCATCCAAGACAGGTTCAAAAATAAAATGGCAGAAGCAATAGTGTTATTAGACGGTGCATAAGAGCTCGGGTAGAAGGTGAAAGAAACGTACGATCAAATAGTACAAGAAAAAGGGCTCATAAGCGCAGCTTCTGTTCAAGTGCAGTATCTGGATGCAAAAATAAACCAGATCGAGAAAGACATACAAATATACAGGCAAAGCAAGCAGGAAAACATTGAATTCATTGAAGAAATTTACGAACAAACCGGAATATGGAAATAACACATTGAAAAATAAAACGACACCAACAAAATATTCGATTAAAGACTACTTGACACATACAGGCTATTTTAAGAACAAAAACAACTCATAGATCACACAAACGGATACATAAACCAAGTATATGAAGAACACACCAGACTAGGGCAAATATGCAGCGGATACTGGTCGAAATACGATAAATTCGTAAACCAAACAAACGCAATCCAAGAAAAAGCAGAGTGGAACTCAATTGAAGTCAAAAACGAACTTAAAAAGTTGAATGAAACAACAACTAAATAAAAATAGATAAACTAACTGTTAAATTAAAAGATGGATGCAGTTGTTGAATTAAAAGAGTGAATTTAAAATAAATATTAAGAAAAATATTAAAAAATAGTAAGTGAAGTTTGTTTCATTTGGGAGAATCATTAGTTTCCTGTTATAAAAGACCTTATTCTTCGTCTTTAACAATATCATCTTTAAAGATTCCAACAGAATTCTTGTTGTTTAAGATTTTATAATTTTTAAAATCAACAAAACCCAAAGCAATAACAATGAGAGCCGATAACACAGCTAAGGAAACAAAGACATATATGTTTTGGTCTAGTGTTAATGCGCCCACAATTATATTAATTATGGAATTCATCAGCATTTGAATAGCAGTAGTTATTGCCATTGCACTTCCGACTTGAGCCTTTTTAACGACTAAACTTACGCCGCTCCATAAAGTAGATGCAGTAAAGCAATAAGCAAATCCCAATATAACCATAGAAATCCAAGGAATCGCGGACATTTTATTAGAAGCAGTTGGTTAGCAAAGCAATAGTAATAAATTAGATATAACTGTCATAATAGTAGCACATATTAAGAACGTTAATCTTTTTCCAACATGATCAACAAGCTTACCCATTGGAATTGAAAATATTAATGCTACATCATAAACAACTCCTGTACAAACTGATGAAGTCCATGAATCGAGTTTCCAAATAGTTTTAAACATTGAGCGAGCTACAGAAATAAATGGAAATATACATCCATAAAATACTGCACAAATACTAACAAGAAGCCAAAATTCTGCACGGAAAGTTAACAGATCTTTAATATTGATTTTCTTTGTCTTCGCTTTCATTTATGAATGTGTTTAATCCGTGTTCACCTTATCTAAATAACAGAATATGATAACGAAGAGGATTGAAATGAAGCATATTGAAACAGATACCCAAATTGTATTTGGAACACCAATTTCTTCACAAATGAGTGGTGATATAAAGAAATTTAAAACGCTACCAAGCCTAGACACACATAATGTAGCACCAAAAGCTAAAGCAAGTTCTTTTCCTTTGAAATAATGAGTACATATAGATTCTTAGCATACGCAAATACACCCACCACCTATACCGTATACAGCTCTACCTATAATCATAACTATATAACTTTTGTACTAACCGCCAATTCCCCAAATTAATTAACCTGTACAAATAAAAGCTGTGAAAACAACAGCCCCAACACGTGCACCAGTTTTGTCTAGAAGATAACCACCAAAACAAACTGAAATAAAGTTACAAATAGTGTACGCTGTATAGAATAATTAATATTGATCTTTTGTGATATCTAAATAAATAATAAGTTCATCTGATATAGCTGATGGTAGATCAAATACAAAATAAGATCCAAACGTGAGCATACATGCAAAAAACAGTATTGTGTATCTGAAAGAAGCTTTGGTGATATCCAACATTTGAAATGAAAACTGAATAAAAATAGAATTCACAATTTAAATAAACATTGAAATAAATTACATAAGTTGGACTATTTTTGAATTTACACAACTATGTGAAAAGTGACATATTCACGCAAGATATTATGTAATAATAACACGACTCACTCAACAGCAATTAGATTATGTGTATAGACCAAAATGATAATGGCTAATAATATTACTATTGAAACTGACAAATAAAATGACCCACCTAACTGTTACCTTATCATCAGTACTAATGCTCCATTTAATCATTCCATCTTCATCTCGTAAATCCACAAATCCAAACTAACGCTACCACAAACTAATCTCCACATCATACCTCATCTTCATGAAAATGACAAATAAAGTTTTGGTTAATATATCATTCTTTAAAGATGAAGATAGAAGGCAACTTCAATCACAAGAATATCACATATAATTATGGTATAAACATGTATATACAAGTTTCTCTTGGAATATCACACTTTAAATATCATTTCTTATATAATAAATATATTCCACCCCACATATATCAATGACATAAAATTAACCCGCGCGTGCTGAATCTCCTTTAAAAACACGTCTGGACAGAAATGTTATATACTATGGACCTTAAAAAAGTTATGCACGTTTGCTAATCTTAAATTCAGCTGGTGGAACAGCACTTATTGAACTCGATAATTAGTAGCAAGAAATACCGATTTCTCTAATATCTTTAAAGTATAAACTTGATTTTTTACCTTTGACAAAAGTTATATTTTAATAGGAGATGAATTAGGCCTAAACGTAGTTGTAGTCTATTGACAAATAAGAAATTAACGGATCACCACAAGAAGTTAATCAAGTTAATCAAGACACTAACTAATAATTGCAACCATCACCCACTGTATAGCTACCGACTTCTGAATTATCTGGTCAAGATCTATAACAACCAAATGTTATAATAAGTAATTGTTTTGATTTGGCTTTAAAATAGCCAGCTTAAAAATATCTTAGTATTTATGAATTTTCATAAAGTCGGTTTAATATTGTATCAATAATTCAAAAATAACTCCAATCACTTAATTGAACAACTGTTTTAGTAAGTATGCGGTAGAAGATTAATTGAGTTGAGAGGTTTATTTTATGTTATTAATTTTGTTGAAACGAAATAATGTTAAGCTTGTCAGTATTTCCACTTCGCAAATAATTAACAAAATTCTCGAAAACGACTTCAACCATTTAATAGGTAAATTACTATTTTTGTGTTCAATATATATTAAAACATATTATTCGTATTTTAAATCACTTTATTCATTTTTTATAAATGTGTGTGTACCCTCTTATGTCATTTTATTCACTAATATGCGTTTTATAACACTCTGGACACAAATGTTATCCTTTGCACGAACACACATATCTGCTATTACATTATTTGCAGCCGACACATTACGCACTTACTTTTGTATATACATGATAGTGTTTATATGCTTCTACTACTGGTCCTTTAATTGGGCTTACTACTGGTTGGTTACAACCTTCAATTTTTCGTGGTGTAGCTTTAATTTCATATTTTGTTAGATTTATTTTCATTTAATCAATTATGCTTTCAACATAATCCGTTATTTTAATTTCTTTATATTCTGGATGCAATAATTTCATCAAAGAAAACCCATTAACTAATATTACTTACATAAAATAAATAAACATCCTTGTGGTCCAACGAGTACATCGTCCTGGAAACTTAATATTTTTTGTAAGTTGGTCTACGTAATCAACTCCTTTATAATTATTATTGTAGTAACGAACTATTTCAGGTTGTTCTCTGGGAATACCACGAGAACTTACAAATTCTTACATTTAACAGGGTTATTTCACAAATTTTGATTTTGTATATATCATGGTTAAAGTTTTCTACTTTTTGCATTACCATTAATAATTAATTTTATGTAAGTAATATTAGTTAATGGGTTTTCTTTGATGAAATTATTGCATCCAGAATATAAAGAAATTAAAATAACGGATTATGTTGAAAGCATAATTGATTAAATGAAAATAAATCTAACAAAATATGAAATTAAAGCTACACCACGAAAAATTGAAGGTTGTAACCAACCAGTAGTAAGCCCAATTAAAGGACCAGTAATAGAAGCATATAAACACTATCATGTATATACAAAAGTAAGTGCGTAATGTGTCGGCTGCAAATAATGTAATAGCAGATATGTGTGTTCGTGCAAAGGATATCATTTGTGTCCAGAGTGTTATAAAACGCATATTAGTGAATAAAATGACATAAGAGAGTACACACATTTATAAAAATGAATAAAGTGATTTAAAATACGAATAATATGTTTTAATATATATTGAACACAAAAATAGTAATTTACCTATTAAATGGTTGAAGTCGTTTTCGAGAATTTTGTTAATTATTTGCGAAGTGGAAATACTGACAAGCTTAACATTATTTCGTTTCAACAAAATTAATAACATAAAATAAACCTCTCAACTCAATTAATCTTCTACCGCATACTTACTAAAACAGTTGTTCAATTAATAATCACAGGAGGCATAAAGCTATTCGAGAACACATACCATTTGTTGAATTTGTATTTGACAGCGAATTTTTAAATTCATTAACATTATAAGTCAAAAATGAATAATATTTATCTATAATGAGAACAAGAAATAGATTTAGATAAAAAACAATAGCTTTTGAACAAAATTTAGTTTAAATGTAATGTTATCCTAATGCACAAATAGTACAATTCGCTGATTAGATTAGTCTTCAAGCACTATAGTACATTTAAACATGCAAGCATTAATTTGTAAGAAAACTTCATGATAGAACACCAAAAAGAACGAGGTTTACAAGTATCTATATGCTTCAAGAGAAATTTGTTATTAGTTTTTTACAACTTTATGAAAATGTTTACGAGTTACCGTAAAACAACGTTTTTGACATTCTTATTTAATAAATTAAAAAATTAGAGAATGTTTATTAACAATAAAATTCTAAAGATTATGAAATAAATTTTAAAGAAATTTATGATTTGTATAGTAATTTCTAAAAAACAATAACTAAAGTTAAAAGTTATGCACATTTACTTTCAATAATGTAGCTAAACGCATAACCACTATTCATTATATTGATAACATTATCAACTTATATGATGTATTTTACTTAGTAATCAAGTGGATAAATACCAAATATTTAAAAGTTGTTCTTAACTTTTACAAGAGCTATTCAGTCAAAAACTCATTATTTTTCAGATCAATTAGTTTAATAATTTATTAAAACCCAATAGAGTTCTAAACTTGATTTAGATACTTTTACATATGTTGAAGGACCAAATATGGTAGATGTTACTCCTACAATAAAGAATAATAAATTGGAAATGGATCTTGATGTTGAAAAAATATTATGTAAACGTCAATAGTAAATCTCTTATTTGGAATATTTGTAATCAAATACATTTTAATCGTATTTTTAAGATTTTTCAATTACAGATGAAATGTAAATTATATGTAAAAATCTTTATAATATAAAAGATTTTTATATTGCAAATGTAATGGAAGTACAAGACGAATCATAATTTTTGTAATTTAGTTATTTTGAAAATGAATAAGTATAGTAAATGAAGAAAAATTTGTATGAAAGCAAATGTGATTTGTAAGAAAATTATCAATTAGACAAAGATGATTTGGTATACTTAAAATAATTTGAATCTTCAGTTTAAAGATTGAAGATTGAAACTTATAAATCTTAATTTAATTTGTCAGATAATCAATTACCGAAACTGAAGGATAAATTAAATGCAATATTAAATAGTAACACGTTTGAAAATATTTTTAATTCATGGAAAATTAACGATGACTAGCTTATAAAAATAAAAGCTTACTAAAATATTAAACCAATTGTGGTTAAAGAAGCCAAAGATTTTGAAAAAACGTTTTTGTTTTCATTGATGAAAGGAGAAATAATATTTTGTGGAATAGATTTTGAAATTATAAAATCAGAAATGATAAAACTTCAAAACTAATAAATAATTGCTAATACTATTCCAGATTCTATATGCGTTGATTTCTTTAGGTTAAATATCAAACCAATTAAATCGCATTTAAGTAATTAGATATAATAAAATGCAACCAAAATATGTGAATTTATTTCGTTAACATAGAACTAATTATTGCTAGCAATTTAACAATAAATTGAAAATTTCTTTGTATAAATAGTTTAATATTCAAGAACGCCAGATAAATTTCATATTTTAGTGGAATTAGAAAAGACACTTGATATAAAACTTTTAAGAAAACAACTTTTTAGAATGATGGACGAACATACAGATATGTGGCATATTATTTCAACATTTATATCTGTTCCAGATTTTGACCCGTTTAAGCTGTACGACCCTATAATTAAGCTAATTTCTGCATTTATTGAAATTTAGAAATAATGTAAAAATAGAATTATACCATTTTCAAAATGTATTATGGAAATAGATATGTGGTTTTATGAATAAGTCTTTGAATTAGGACGGCGAATTGCACAATTTGCAAATATAACTGAAGAAGATGCAAAATTAGCTTAAGGTTCTGCATTATAGTTGAAAGAAAAATATTTACTAACATGTACAAATGTTGAAATTAAACCAATTAATCTGACAGAAAATGTTGAAGCTGCAGAATTTGTTTATACTCTTAAACGTTTTACATCATTAAATTTATATGCAAAATAGATAAAAATTCATCCAGACTAATTTGAGAAAAAAGAAAAATAAAATACAATCAAAATAAGATAATAGGAATAATATAGAAAACTGTATTTAAGAGAAAAAATAACACCAAAGAATAATCACATAGATTTAAATTAGGTAGTTGGAGAATTATTTTATCTATCTAGCGAATATTTATTTTTGTACAAAACAGTGAATGTTTGGAGAGTAGCATTACAAAAATTGGAAAAAACTGATGATTTAAAATCATGGTAAAACACTAGTTATCCTTCCCCAGGTTATTTACTTTAAGCAATAGTTCCACTATATTAGATTATGAGTTGTTATAAAGAATTAAAAGATTAAAATATTTAATATTAAAGTTCTATGATAAATGAATATCCTATAGCTTAGGCATTACAAAACATTAATAAAGTATCGGGTTGTATATAAATTATTAAAGAACGCATTACAGAACCATTTTAGGTTTTGTCCAATCTATTTGAAATGGGGAAAACTTTAAATAATGCTGAATCAATTGCTTTTAGTATTGATTTTGTGAATTACTAATATTTAGTTAAAGAGGTTGAAACATTTATTTAAGAATTTTCTCTTCATGCCTCATTAATTTACCTAATATAATAAGTTAAAAAAGACTCGACGTTTAATGTATATTTAGAATCTTTAATATAAGATTTTCATGTGAAAGAAGTAATAAACTAATACTCAAATGATTAGGTACTATTAGATTAAGTGTATTCATTATATAGATTAAGTTCTATCAATAATTAAGCAAAATAAGTTCTTGACGATATTTAGTTCACGTTAAAATTATATACAATTGAAACTAAATATCGTACATACAATAGAAGTCCAGCTAAAGTATTTGATTTAAATAGTTGTAAGCACGCTGTAGACTAATTAATTGTTACTCCGAATAATTATTAAGATTTTTGCAATCAATCGTTACATTAATTATCATTAATAATAAACAAAAAAGGTTTTGTAGATGAAAAATAAATTAAACACGATAATATTATTGAAAAAATATTAGATGTAGCTTGTTTTGATATGAGCTATATTGAAGGAAATTAATAGCTAATACGTTTATATTTTGAATACACTCCGGCTATTTAATAACAATGCAGAGATTTAGAGTTATTACTTAATAATTCCTTACTAGTATTTTAATCAATCTCAAGAATTCCTTATATCATACTTGAATTATTAACAATAGTTTAAGATGGACAATTAATAACATATACTGGAGGTAAAATAAACGATGTAGAATATTAACCGTTTTCTGTTAATGTTTTGAGTTAAAAAGATTGCTAAATTATACATAATTGTTCTTAATAATGGATTGATACAGTAAATTACAACTTTTCTAAACCAGTGGCTCTGCAAACTTTATCAATTAATACCAATCTTATTGGTTAACTTACTTAACTTTGTTAATAATTGGATTACTATCATGTTAATTTATATAAAAATAAATGTTAACAAATTTTAGTAAGCATGACATCTTTTTATAATAAAAATAAGAATACTGTTGAATCGAATTTTGATTTAAATTATGAGTTAGATGGATCATCAACACCTAAATTGCTGATTCCATTTTATAATAATAAATAACTAACACAGGCTTTGATTTTCCCAACTAATTTTACAATATTTTTTGGAGAGTTTCCAAATGACAGGAATATATTTAAAAACATTCCAACACTTACACAAGAAATATTTTAAAACATGTCTGATTTTATTTTGAGTTCTGACAGCAAATAATTATGTGGATTAATTTCTGGATCTGAAAAGCTTGTTTTTGAAGAACCCATAAAATGTCCTAATCTAGATTATATTGTACTTGATATGGCAACCGAACCTATGAAACTTGCCTTGGAAGCTTAAGCTGGAAAAGCAGCCGATGAATTTTAGATAATATTAAATTCTTATATTAGTAAATCGGAAACTGCAATAAATTAACTTAATGCATATGTTAATAAATATCCTTTCTAAATACTTTGGATAGGTATATCAACAGTACAAAGACAGCGCCTTAACAAAAATATTGGCCTTGCTTTTGTTTAAAGATTCACTATACATGATTATGATGTTGATATCTAATTATTTTAAGACTTACCTAAACAATTTTAAGCAGATAGTATAACCGCTAAAGCTAATAAAGCAAGGGCAGATGAATTTATTTGTGTATTAAAAGATATCACGACTTTATTTACAACATTTAAAGGCTTAGAGTTATTAACTGCAGATTATTTAGTTCCATTAACATATTATGACCCTCTTTATAAATAAATTTATTCATCTCCTCACATGGGAGGGTTTTCTTTAGTAACAGGTGGGCACTGGTTGGGATAACCAACTCTTCTGGATATAGAAACATCTTATAAATCAAGTCATTAAATGATAAATTTAAGTAAAATGTTAAGAGGAGTGCATGAATAACTTCCTTTAATATTATTGGGTTCATCAGAATAATAATATAAAAATCCAGAGTTGCAAGTAAATTTAAATTAAATATCAAGATATTCTTGTAGAAGACACATCATTCTTCCAATTTCCGGTTTCAATTTTGCACTTAATATGTAAAAGTGTGCTTCATTCTTATTATCTGGTTATATAGTTTGTTTAACTGGGGTTGAATTTCTTCCCAAAAATTAATTACTTGAAGTTGTAAATTTATCAACTTCCTTATATAATAGAAGAGGTCCTGTACCTGGAATAGTTAGAACATCATTCAAAATGAAAAATGTTTAATTTAACGAAATGATGGGAACAGAAGATTATGCATAGTAAGTTATTGATATGAAAGATGCTAAATTTGAAGATTTCCCAGCAGAATCAATTGGCGCATTGGTGATATTTTTACCTTCTTTAGAAACAGAAGAAACAGTACAAAAATTCCATTATGAAGAAATAACCACTAAACTTTAAAATGGAAGTTCAATGTAAAAAATATTTGTTGCAAACATGTAAGCAAATTAAATTATTTAAGAATTTGAAAATAAATAAGTTGTACAACTTGAAATAAATGAGCCTATATTTTACTTTACACAAAAATCTCCAGAATTTGCAAAATAATTTTTCGAAGTACATTCATATTTATGTTAACTTGATAATTTACAACCTAAATTGCAAACAACTGACATACCATTTATATTGGGTAAAGCAAAAGATAAAAGTAATGCAGCATGTGTTGCAGTAATTACTTTGGATTATTTATTGCACTAATTTACCTCAGTAATGTTCGATTCTAACTTGAAATAAGGCTCTTCTTTATTAGCTGACGTTGTATCTGCTGCTTTTGGGTTGGATGAATCGAATGCAGTATCTTTGAAATCAATGGCTGAAGACTTTATTTTGTTTGAGAACTAATAATTGTATAGACTAGGATACAAAAAATTAAAATCTCCAAAAATTACATCATTTAATGAATACTTCGAAGATTTAAAGAAATATGGATCTTAATAGTTTTTGTATTATGTAAACCTATTCAGCTAAATTCATAATTTCCCATTACAGTTAATTTATGATATTTTGTATACCAACGAATTGTTAAAACTATAAGTTCCAATATTGGCACTCTGTCCATAGTCTAGTTATTCGAGAGTATTTATGAGTATTTTGGCAGCAGTTAAAAATTGGTAATTGTTTTATGTAATAAACGAATAATGTTTTTCGTAAGCTCTTAAAATAATTTAAGCCGCTGAAGATAAACGTGAAGCTTTGATAGGAATAGCTCCAGCTTCAATTGATATGCTACTTGCTATGATGGATTAAATATTAGGATTGTTCACTTAAAAATAAGCGATAAGAGAAAAATTAAATTTAACAACATATATATAGGATCCATCAAAGGGTCCATACATTCTACTATTTTTAGATGCTAATTTAGCTTCCTAGTTCAAAAAATCTAAATATATGTAATTGTTCAAACATAAAGTTATGTTACTCCCATGCAATGAAAATTCTAGCGGTGCGAAAAAACTTCTACTTCGTGTTATCAATTTGAATGAATAATTAATAAGTAAACAAATTAAATTAGATAGATCAATGATATATGATAAATTATAATTGTCAACTCTTACAGCTAAATCAACGTTAAGTTAATTTATATAATAAAAAATTACATTATAAATGTTTTTTGACAAAGAATTTGATTAATAAGTTAAATTAGCAGAAAGTAGATTATTTGGAGTGCGCTATTTATTAACCGGGTTTATTAACTACTTCTACGTAGGAATATGTAAGATGTTTAATGTAGGAAAATCTGTAGAAGAAACTATACTTATCAGAAGTCTAATGTCAAGTTTTTTGGAACGATTTAGTGTAACATCACCATAAATACCTCAGTTAACTTCTGAAATAGCCAAATAAATTTCAGAATTTTAAAGTTATATGAAATATCCTCAACAAAGAATTGGTTTATATGCTAAATTACGTTAACCTTCATTAGGAGGGGACGCTATGACTAGACTCAAAGTAATGATATATTTTATTATTGAACAGATGAAAGCTCCTTAAATCGCTAAATAAAAACAAACAAAAGAAGAAACCGATGAAACAGCTAGGATGTATTATGCAGATACTCTGACTATCAATAAAACATATGTCACAGAAGAGATATAACCATTTATTGACATAGGAGGTTTTTATAATAAAGATATAAACAAATTTGATTTGGATACCAAATAAATATTTTATAAAACATAGAAATTACCAGAAATTTTAGCCGAATCTTCAATAATGAATGCAGAACAATAATATACTGATGTAGGCTAGGGTATTTGTGGATCAATAATGTACAATTTAAATTACGACTTTGTATATAAAACATTAATTGAACCTAAAACACATTCTGAAGCATTTTCTTAATTTTTATCTCCGTTTTTAGTATCTTTATGGAATGCATGTAGCTGTTATTCTCAAGTTTTGAATTAAAAACATGATACATCAAAAAAGCTTTACGAATAATTCTTAACATAAAATATCGACGATTTAGGTAAAATAGAAGTTAATGAATTAGCTCTAATGGTGCCTGCTTCTATATTGATGGCGTAAGAACTTAAAATTATTTCAAGTATGAATATAGAATAATTGATGGACATTATGACAACAACTTCTTATTTAAAACTAAAGTAATTGAACCATGGATTAAATTCTGCTGATATTACAAAAGTATTTAAAAGTATCACATAATTAGTTATTAAGCAATTACCTGTCTAAACAAATGATTGTATAAATTATATTAACTATGCAAATTAAATATTTTCCTTTTAAGAATATAAGTTATCGCAAGGTATATTCAAGAATATTTCTGAATTATCAGATGCTAAGTAAGTTCAAAAATCAATTAAAATGTAAGAAAATGATATACAAGAACATAGTTCAATCTAAAATATATCGGACATACCAATATACTTTGATTAAATTCGGGTTGCCACTTCATTTTTGATATCGGCCGCAATGTAATCAGCTGTATCTGTTGCTGTTGTTGGTTAAAGAGCTTAAGGAAAATCAACACTTATTGATGTAGCAAGATTAATGTGTAAAGAAATAGTTGATTTTAATAATTTAATTCTAAATTCAACTCAAACACCATTTAGTGTAATGTCTACTATAAATGCCATCACAAGATAATTTTAATTAAAAAATTATAAAAATACACAAAAAAGTAGATATTATAACAATAAAATTCCAGATAGTTTTACTTAAGATTATTATATATTGGATTATAATAAATCTATGGCATTTCCATCATTTTAAATACATTTATCTGATAATTAAGATACAATGATTCATGATTAACTTGCATTATTAGTTCGTGATCATATGATAAATATTAGCACAATGGAACTCAATGGAGTTGATATATAGTTAGATAACAGTTGTCATTCAGTGACTGGACTCATAAAATTGTCAGATTGCTCACTAGTTGTAGAATGTTTACCATAATCAACGATAATACAGTATTGTCCAATTGTTATAGACATTCCAGATATTTCAGAATAATTTTTAAATAACTACTTCAAATAACTTTATCCAGAACAATCAGAAGGTTGGAACAATTCATTTATTTAAGGATATTTTTTGATTAAAAATTCAATACCACACTAAATAGCAGATAATTTTACAGTAATATAAAAAATGTTTTAGAATAATATATATTTGATGGATTAAATGGCAGTTAAACAAGCCAGTGATGAAATTAATAAGTTAAATGAATATTCAAATAGAAGAATAGAAACAAATGAACCCCCAACAACAGTATTGTTAGAAAAATCAGCAGATTTACAAATAATGTAATCAAATATACACGCATTATTCTTTGCATTACGATCTATCGGTTGTGTAACTTCTTAAATATTAACAGGTGTTATTGATCGTCTAGCCTCTCTTACCATACTAGGATATTTGGCAGAAGCAACCGATTCAACATCTACACCATGGTCAGATGCAAATATCATGTTAACAGGTATGTTCAGTTTGTATTCAACTTGGCAATCCTAAATTATTAATTAATCTTTAAAAACAAATAAACCACAATTAGATTTAAATACATAACTCATACAGCATTTAGTTCAAACTCAACAACTTCTTGTATAAAATTTAAGCAAAAGCATAACTAACAATACTGATTTAGAATTGAAATATTAGCATATAATTAAAAACTATACAATTAACCCGTTTTGGTTTGGCCATATAATTGAAGTATCAAAATAGTTCAAAGAAGAATACGATCCATTAGCTTTGTCAAGAAGTTTTGAAATGTTTTTACGTGTGGCTGTATAGTAAGAAGAAGCAAAAATTAGATCACACTGTTTATCAGAAATTAAATAAAATACTATAATGAAAAAATGTTTGACCGGCTTATAAAGTATTGACTGCTTTGAAACTTCCCGGTAAAATTTTATTAATTAAAATTAAAAACAAGAATAGCAGTAGTATATTGGCATAGAACCACTGGTTACGATTAATTATGTATTAGCGCAAAAACCGCCACGATATTATCTAAATTTATTAAACGCAACATCAGGATCATATTAGCAAGTTATTAAAAATATTTCAGCATTTTCTGATTATAAAAGTCTACGAAATGACCATACAATAGGGGACAATATAGTATTTGACATATAAGATTTGCTATAATAACTTGATTAAGACAGTAAAGTACAAGATAATATGACACTAATTTAAAAACTCTAAATGTTTAACAAAAAATTATAGCAAAATAATCATACATCTACACATGTGATGCTGATTATGATTTTAACACTTCTAAGAATCACAATTGGGATGTGTTGTGGAGTGTAACCCGATGTTTGGTTGGAAATGCCAGTTGTAGGTTAAGAAACAAGTTTAAATAAATTACTCGGCTTGCCTCTAAATTCATAATTGTAAGTATCCAGTCCTTCTAATTGTATTGAAGGTGGATAAAAATTATTACAAATTCCATTAGAACACTGTGGTTCTGATGACGTGAAAATTCGAATGAAAATAGCAACTGAAGAAACATAAGTACATACAACCTAGTAAACGTTATAACAAAAGTATGCTGGTTCAAAGAAATCAATAATTGTTGTTATACCAAAATCATTATTAGATTTATAATCACCAACTGGAGCATCTGTTTTGACTATCATTAGTAATACATTAAATCCGTTTAATTCTTTGGTATCATTATTCTCTTTTGAAGAATTGTAATTTATTTTAGACTCGTCGAGTAATTAAGTATTAAGTTCAAGATAGTTATCAACTATATTGGCGGAAAGATATACTTTATTGATGATTTCGGATGACCCCAGCGGTTCTTAAATTTAGAGTGTTAATAATAAATTATCAAATCATTAAAATGAATACGTTTTTGATTTTTAAAAACTTTAAGCAGTTGGAAGTATAAAAAATCCTATTTTAGAATTTATTTAATCAATAATTAATTATAAGGATATAATTCCTAAAGATGAATTTAGAGAAGCCAAACATAAAATATAAGCATATAATATTAAAATGCCCGTTATGCCATTAAAAATAGTTGATCCACTTATTTTAAGATTACAAAAACGGATGGATGAAGCTAAATACAATTTAGTAAACATGAATAAAAGTTCAATGGACTAACTTTATAGAATATCTGGATGTGTTACTCCCTAATAATTTAATCTTCCAAAGAAAATTAATTTAGATTACAATATTTAATAATAACAATTTTCGTTAGCAGTAATATAAATTTACGATTTTATGGTTTCATAAGCAAAAGGACCATGTGTAAGTTTATCATAATTTAGTAAAACAGCTTCTGATATTTGTAATGCGTTAATTAATCGTTGTTCTGACTTCTTTAAGACCATGAATAACATATTTTTAGCCTATAGGTTATATTTTGGATTATCGAATTAATAAGCAAAACAGTAACCAATAAATATTATGCAATTTAGCTTAGATTAATACATATTACTAGTTGGTTCAGATCCTAAACTATCAAATCAAAATGAAGCTACAATTTTAAGAGATTATATATTTTCTGTGATAGATTAGTTGAAAGATAATTTTTAATGTTTCAAATGTACAACTGAAATGGCACATTTTGACGCAATTTGTATTGCCGCTTAACTTTACTTTGGAATTAATGATTTGATATCAGAAGATCATGCATATTCTCTTATCGCAAATTCATTTACAAACGAAATGGAAGAGTGGTATTTGAAGATGATAGATGAATACGCATAGGGAAACGATTAAATGTCCAGTTTCAACTTACTAGTAACAGCTATAATGAATTAAAATGGATTTAAACTAATTTTAAGATAACCTAAACAACTCCAAGAAGATGATAAAGAAATACAATATTAATCAAATATATTAGCACAAAATGCTTTATAATAATCATAATTTTTGTTCCTCAGTCATTTTTGTGACAC
Source organism: Hexamita inflata (assembly GCA_963988835.1). Classification (NCBI taxonomy): domain Eukaryota; phylum Fornicata; order Diplomonadida; family Hexamitidae; genus Hexamita; species Hexamita inflata. The sequence goes on from CAXDID010001232.1 coordinate 406,697, forward strand.
GACTGGTTATGATTGGCCCTTATTTATAACAGCTAAGATGTTAAAAATAAAATGGGAACCTAATGATGTTAGTTACAGATAGTTAATGGCATTGTGTAGTTTTTGTTAAATAGGTAAAACTGGCTTCTTTATATCAAATTATCTGGCTACTGCAGCAGCTATTCTTATTGAATCGATAAAGCAAGGAAAAATATAACCAAGATACTTTTATAGTATTGGTTCAAAGGTTGTTGAAGAACCTGAAGATAAAGAATCTAGCGCAAAATAATTTATTGAAGATATGATGAAACGTTTTGTTCAAATTGATTTAATGATTCCACCTCATGAATTTGATGCTAAAGTCGCAAAAGCGTTAAGTGCAGAAGAGTGCACAATTGTATTCACTAATTTCGGTTCATCAGGAGCAAATAATACAAATATTTCAACTATGACTAAATTTTTGAGGTTACGGTAGACTAGGTTAATTTAAAAAAGACAAATCATATAAATTAGAAATGTAACAACAATTGTAAATAATGCGCTTCACAATTATACAATTATTGTAGCTGTTGCTCCGTAAGTTAACGTTATTATTGCAATGAAATAATGCGGATTGCTAACGTAAGAAATTATGGATGATTATGCGATTTGCACGAGTTATGGAGTTTCCGATTTTAATAAAGATAAAGATAAAACTTAAGAAAATATATAAATAATGTAGGAATAAATACTACAAGGTTGCTATGGAGATATATATAGTAAAAGAGCAACTGTGGAGCGTATACGCTTATCAAATATGGGGTTAAATACAATGTCATCAGTGTGCTCTTAAAGTATATTTTAATTTGTAAAAAGAAGATTGTAATCAATTGATAAAACTCTTAAAGAAAATGAATTGGATTATAACTATTGTAGTCAATTAGTCAATAAATATACAGAAAAGAAAAATATTGTTGATTCTTTATCTAAATTATCAATGTTAAAAGATAATAATGAAAAATTAAAAGAAGAACTTACAGATATGTTCAAACTATTTTTACGTTTAGGATATGCATCATATGCTACAAAATGTATGTCTTATGCATATGAACCTATAAAAATGGTAGGATCGTAAATAGCTATTGCATGTCAATAAGAAAGATTTATTAGAAATTAAGCAGCTTATGCTTGTAGATAGTGCGCCATGCAGATAGCAAAAGTAAATTAAACATTTAACATATTTTCTGAATAACACCTACCACTTGCCGTAGTTGTAAGTCCAGATCAAATATCAAAACTTAAAGTTTTTATTAAATCTGAAGTTGGTGTATTGATAAAATACCTTTATGGCGAATATAATAAAGATGCAGACCCGTCGCTCAGAGCAAAAGGATAATTAAGCTTTAAACATTGTTTCCACATGTCATATTATATTTATTCAGAATATAATAAATTTGTTTCGTTTATCGCGAGATCATATATAACTTATATGTGTAGTAGAGCGATTCCTTTACTGCCAATATAACTAAGAGAACCATTTTTTAATTATCTTCACATCTCTTTTATGTCACTTTTAGAAATAATACACTTCAGTTATAATAAAAGTTTAGATGTAAACACATAAGAAATTAATTTGTTCCATTCAGTTCTTCAATGCAATTTTTCAGATTTCGTTAAGTAACTAGCAGTTTGTTAAATAGTTAAAGGCACTTTGATAGACTCTCCTTTTAATGTAGATAAATAAGAAATACATGATGTCAGTAAAGTAAAAGAAGTCTCATAAATTATGCCAGAAATATGTAAGTTGGCATCTAATATCAGCTACATGTGGATTAATTCCTGTTTTATAGGTTAATAGAACATGTTAATAAACGAAGCTTTAACTTGGTTAATTTAACATCATTCTTGTATGATTGCTTTATCACAAACAAATAATGTTTTGGTAGCATTTATTCGCTATTGGATTAACTCAGTAACAGAAAAAAGCGAAATATATGATGCAGCTTAAAATGTTTATAAACAACTAGATAACACGTTCGATGAAGTAATAATTCCAATGCTACCACCATCATTAGAATTATTAACATAAAAATCACTGTTTGCTGCTATGGTTTTAAGCATAATACTCAAACCAGCTGATATATCAAAAACTGTATAAATATATGTTTAGATGATGCATCAATATATAGGTGATACTTTCACATCTGTTAGTGAGAAAGTACAACCATGTGTAAAAACTTGTAGTACCGGCATTATAAAATATACTAATTATGAAGAAAACTCTAAATAAATTATGCTCGATTTAAAACGATAATTGATCGAACCATTCCATTTGTTTTTAAAAATTTGTGGTATTGCAGAGTTGACTTGGGAATAAATAGATGAATAATTAATTTCAGTTTAATTGTTTTAATTATATTCATTAATATTTTCCGCTTTCTAACCAATCTTATAATACAATAAATAAAAAGAGGAAATGGAATTGAAAAAGAAATAGTAATAAATAGAATAAATAACTAATATTGGTCTCACACCGTTAGTTATATCTGTGATATATTATGATTCAAGTATAGCAATTAACATGCTTGTTAAGTTTGCTCATTATCTTGTAACATAATAAATTCAATTCAAAACAGAATTATCTATAACTAAAACACCATAATTAGATTAAATGGCAGAATAAGTTGTTGTTATTCGAGTCAATCCAGATGAAGAAGGCAAAGAAATAATATAAAATTTGATTCAAGTAATACAGTAAAAACTAACAGTTTAGTGGTATGCTCCTGTGATGCCAATATTAATTTTAATTCCAAGCTGTTTATAATCTGCATCGAATATCACACATTTCTCTGAGGATAATATTCCTTTGTATACTAAAGAATAATATTAGTAGTTTTAATAAAAATTATTAGAATTATAAAGTATTGTGAATATGAATTACTGTTATATTTAAGCAGCTTCAACAATATCTGAAGCTTTTAAGCACACATTGTCAATAACAATGGCAACTATTACAACAATGGGTTAAAAAGAGTTTGGGTAGTTAAATAATATTAAAGAAGTAACAAATTTATAATCTGCCAGAGGTTATTTTGTTACATGCTTGAAATAAACGTTTAAACTAATAGGCACAACATAAAATGCACAAGACGAAGCAATCATACCTATAATTCGAAGAATTTTTGATAAATGTTTTAATAAGTTACGAAAACAGAAACTTGATTTAACAAAGGCAGATTTTGGAGCTATTGGAATGGCAGATTTGGCATATATTTAATATGAAACTGATTTCCGTCTCCATTCATTTAATTTAATTAGAGAATAGAACATAAATAAAAAGATGGTGAAGGTGTTATTTGGAGATCCAACGGCTCAATATTCATTTTTTGTAAAATAGAGATATATAAATTAAATTATGGATATGGCTGCTAGAAAACTTGATGTTGCAAAAGTGAAACAAGTATTTATAGACGAGTAAGATGATGATAATGGTCTTTCAACATACTAGGTTGCTTACAATGAATAATCAATGACGTAAACAACAAAGTAATCATTATCGAAGCAATTACTAAAGTTTATTGAAAGAGGTGGTAAATCGTCATAGCAAACCACCTAGTTGATTAAATCTAAACTTTAGTAATAGAAAAATGCTGTTGAAGAAACGGACATGTATGCATAACTGATGTTATGGCTGCAGGCATCCAATTAGAAGGTGGAGTCTATTGACTCGCTTGAAATTGAGTCCTTCGATTAATCTGTGGTGGATTTTTTGTAGAATAAGGATGAGATCAAGCCAATTACTTTCGCTTTCGATTAGGGTGTTCCGATTTAGTATTTACCGAAGATTTTGACAGCAGAGGACTTTTTGAAGATGGCCGGTGAGTTTAACAAGTACGACCACGATTTTTAGAGCAAGCACGGGTACGAGTCTCCGATTTAGTACAGTTCTTCGTTGTTTTATCACAGGATGTGTTTTAGTTCGAAGTTTTACTTCAAGACTTTTACCAAGTTGCCGACGAGTCAGACTTTGGAGACGTTGCCGACTAAGTTGCGTTTCTTCATAAATCAGTTGATGGAGAAGCCGCAGACGGAGAACATGCTTCGTGCTGAGTCTCCGATTATGCTGTTACAGGCAAATATTCCGGGCATAAGCTTCACGCAGAAGCACGTGTCTTTGAATCAGATTTTCATCAAGGCGAAGAACGGGTTCATTCTCTCGGTCCCCGTTTTCGCTCCGGTACTCGGGAATCTGTTTTACTACATGAAATTGCAGAACGCCGTTGACACGATGACAGCATTAAATAAGTAAAGAATTGTCATCACGCTCCAGAAACCGCTTGGGAGCCCGAAAATAAAGCCCAACGGTGAAGTGGACCTGGGCTCCATCGCCCTCAAGCAGCAGCAGTTCAACATCCTTTTGAAGGGGTTCGTACTGGTAAACGCTTCGTATGACACCCGAATAAACACAATTTGCGACTCGAATTTTGAGACGAAAAACGGATTCCAATCCACTTTCGATTTATTCGCCTCAGTCGCGATCGTTGACGAGGCCGAACAAAACGACTCGGTCAGAATCCCAAGAGGGTTCGTTCCCGTTCCCCTGAAAGTTGGAGGAGCCGTTAAACCGTTTATTTTGTTGCAGAATAAAACGGATAAAACAGATGAAGAGTGGATTGAGCGCGGAGCTGCTTTTTGCGTTAACGGGTGGTGAAGTGGAAAAGAGAGATGAGGATATAAAAAGATAATTATAAATAGTATATGATAATTATAAGATTGTATATGAATTGTAAATGATTGATAATGTTTATATTGGTGGATGAATTTTGAAACGAAGTGGAATTATAGAAAGGGATATAAATGATAGAAAGGGATATAATATGAATGATATAATATTGTCTTAATGATGTTTAAAAGTTGAAATGATCTTCACTGTTGGTAAAAGCTTTGAGTTTTAAACTATTCCAATTCTTCAATTGAATGATAGTCTGAGATCCAACGTTGCCTAGGGTGCCTCGTCTTATGAGCTCCCACAAACGAGGCCTACTAATACATAATAATATACATATTTTTAATATATTTATTCTCCTTAATAACATCCCCGTAGTATATTCGTGCAAATAAATTATAAATAGTGCATCTACAATTTCTCGATATCAGCGCAGTATCATTAGCGGATATTATATAATAAACAAAAAATCTAACTTCTAACAAAAATAGTAGGATTATCGTGGTGCTGAATAAGGACTTATTAAAAAATTAGTATTTAATACTCACTTAAACATTCTTTAAATTTGTAACTTGAGTTGGGAATTCTTCTCTTTCTCTTTCTGAATTTTGAGCTCGTTTTCAATTAAAATATCTTCATAGCACTTTGGTTGCACTATTTACTTTTGTGCAGATCTTTGAATACAAGAGACTGGCCTACTTTTGATTTCATTGTTGGGCATCGCCTTTTACCGTAAAATTGCAAGAATTTCACCCTCGTTTTACTTTTTAAAGTTATTTATTTCAATCTAAAGCATCTTTTAATTTCTAGACGACTCAAGTTATTATTTATTTAATAAATTGTTAATTTACTTTTGCTACAATTCTTAAGATTTTTACTAAATTAATGACATGTTTTGTTGATCTAATAGTTATTTCCTAAAAAGATATGTGTTTTCTTTTTAAGTTTATTTATAATTTTTTTGTTGATAGGCTTCATAAGTATCCTTATGATCGTTCTTCTACTTAGCTGATTAAATTCGTTAACTTCTAAGCTTTGCGGCCTATTCTTTATCCTTTGAGAATGCAGTCATAGTTATGGGGTTAGAATATGTGATTTCATTAGACTATATTTCAAATGCTCGAAATATTTGAACTGAATCATGAACATTTGAATTTACAATCTCATCAATTTAATGCTCTATTTGCTATTTTTTGTCAATCATCCGCTAATTTCTATATTTAGCTAATTAAACCTTATCTGATTATGATAAATTTGATGAATTATTTAATCTGTAAAGCTGTTCATGCCTTAGAATTTTGGAATTTAATGATATATCTATTCTAAATTGTTTTGTTTTAGGTTGTTTTTGAAGTAGAAGTTTCTTTTGCTGTGCTATATCCTCTTCCTTTTTTAACTATTCTACCAAATCTTACTAGTCCCTAGTAAGTAGTATATAATCTCCGAACATATTAAATTATTTACTTGTTTTTCTGTATTCTGCTTTTAAATATTCATATAGCAAAGCTATTTATTCTTTTAGTTCTTTACAGTTAAGTTTTACAAATAATAACAGTTATTTTGCATAAATCGCCTCTAATTATTTAAGGCCATTTTGAACAATATTATCTATTTCTACATCTAATTATTCATATAGTTCTAGTTAAAATTAGGAATATGATTTGTAATAACAATATGCAACATTGAAATCTTTGTACATGTTATGAAATGTTTAAAATTAAACAAATGGAATATCTTGTTTGTCTATCCCAAGACGTTACATGGCAATTAACTAAACAACGGACAATTTATTTCTCATTATTAGTGCGGAAATAGTTTAGTATTTATTTCTTTTAATAATAATTGAATATGTTATTCCACCTCAATGCAAACTTAGATCAAAAACTCTCAAATTCGTTTTTAAAAAGTAACTAATAACAATTAAACCGCACGAGATGTCGTGAATCAAACAATCCAAATTTTACCGCCTCATCTTCGAGAGATGTACATGAAAATGAGAACACCATAATAACACTTAAATGAAAAAACTCCTGATCCGAATCCTATTTTAATGGCTTAAGACATACTAGATTTACAAAAAATTACAAGTGTTAAACCCCTTGATTTTGATTAATTTTAAATTAAGCCGGTATAAAATAAAACTAAAACTGTACTCGAAACTGAATTGAAGGCTCAAATTTCGTAATAAAAGAAACCTAAGCCGGTTGAGATATCAGAGGAAATGATACTTTAGTTAGACAAAGTTTGTTATTCAGATTTCGATTTATTAGATTCAATTCCAAAGCCAAAGGTTTGTAACGCGTTAATGAACGATGAAGAAGCATTAGTTTTAATGAAGCAGAGGAAATTCTACATGAATGAAATGGAAAGATATGCAATTGAATTGAATAAAGTGCTAGATGAAATGTGAATTTATCTGTATAATTTATCAATATATAATATTACTATCTTTACACCTTACCTTCACTTTTTCACATAGAACGTTCCAATTGGCCTAGCCTTAATTATCACGGTCAATCCAATAATAATGCACAAAATTGATAAAAGAAAACATATTGCCCATGATATTAGTGATATAGTCTTAACATTTGTTGTATTATTAGAGCTAGTAAGCAGAACCTCCAAAACGCTTGAAATTTGATTGTTAAAAACAGAAACAAAGCAAACAGTATCACCAACTGAAGCAGAATTAACTTTTGAGCGTTTAAAAGTGAAAATATTGTACTTATTATTGCAGTTTAAATCTGTTTAAACTTCAAAAGAAGAAGAAACAGAAATTTATACCAATTATTTCAACACAAGATTTAACTTTTTATATTCAGAGGCTATATCGGCATAATTTGCTGGTTAAATTGCAGCAATGTTAGGAGGCTGTGGTACGACTTATATGTTACAAATTTTCGGTACAGAGTAAATCTGTATAGGATAGGAATCGAATTGTATTTGAGACACAAATTACGTTACCAAAGAAAATTTAATAATCTACGTTGTATTTGAATTTACAGGGAATATCACATGCGAACTATTAGGAAACGTGAAATACAAATTTATAGATGATAAAGGAGAAGTAACTAATATACTTAACGACAAATAATCCAGAACCAAAGATGTCTCAATCGTGTACTGTGTTGACTATATATCCAATGCAGTTACAACCTAAACACTAACAATACAAAATATCATTTAGTAAGGTGTAAAATGATAAATAATAATTATACAAGTTTGAGACTGATAAATAACAATTTCATGATTTCAAATATTGTCCACTTCAATGATTGATGAAAGACCAGATTTAAGATAGGGCTCGAAACTCTTATTAAATGAAACATCATAACACATATGTACATATTATAAATTTGAGGATGGGCTGTGGCGTATGTTAACTCCATATATCTGTGCATTTTTAAATACTAAAGGAGGTAAAATTATTGTAGGTGTAGACTCTAGTTTGACTATAGTTGGTCTTGATATCGAGTTCAAATAAATAGATAATATAGGTTTAAGATTTGATAATCACATGAATGGTATTTCACCCTAAGTGGATTCACGCTCTGTAAGTTGTAGCTTTCTCAGAATGGCGGATGAAAAATATCTAGTAATTTTTGATGTTAAACCAGGAACATAACAACTTTACTATACAAGTTACTTATTTAAGTAAACATTCACAATGGGATTGAATGGACCTCGTACTTTAAATCGTGAAGAAATAAGGTAAAGAAATTGCAACTCAAGAGAATTTTGTATACAACTAGAAGATTTTAATTAAAAAACAAATATTTTCGTTGATAACTTAACTAAAATTGATAAATTTCTTAGTGCTGATGTGGAAGAAGAGAACATAAATCTTATTCAAATTTTTGGTAATTAAGGTAGTGGTAGATCAACCTTAGTAAATTCAATCATTGAAAAATATTTTATGAATGATACAAGATACAAAGTTATATAGCTAGATTTTGAAAGAATAGTGTCATTTGAAGACTTTTATATTGAAATATTGAAATAATTTGATTCAAATCTTACTAATCTGTCCCCAAAGGACATGGAGGTGCTCACTCATGAACACAAAACATTATAATAAAAAGTTTGTTAGGAGGAAGAAGATGAATCCTTTCTTTTCCCAGCTAGCTTCATCAACATCGAAACACCTAAATACTATAGATTATATAATATAGTTAATAATGCTGTTTATGATTACAAATAGCAAAATAAACGTGTTGTTTTTGCATTATTTAATGCAACTAAATATGTTCTTGAGCTGATACCAACTTATTCTTGCTATTTTATTATGACCACATCTCATAATATTCCGTTATAAAATAATATTCGCCTTAAAATTTTGACGCTTAAATCCAAATAAATAACAGTAGATTAGCTAAAATCATACTTTTACTACCAGGATATTCATCTTTCTGATCATACATGTGAAAAATTAATAAGCTATACTTCAGGTTCTCTTCCTCGTATATTAAAAATTGTCGGTGAACATAAAAATGAAGTTGATTAATTTTTAGAATAGTTTAAACAGTTTTCACTTAGAAAATAAAAAGCATATTTTAATGATGGAATATTTGATGTTCCAAAGAATCTTATAAAGTTTGTTGCCTGTTTAGGAGCTTTTCCTGATGTATTTACGTACGAAATGATGTAATAAATTCTTGAAGCTGTTGAACCAGAAGCAGATAGTTAGGTATTAATAAAATAATTACAACCATACTTATTTAAATCTAAGGGGAAATATTTTATTTCTCCTGGTATGAAATCATTCTGTTTATAGTAGGTGGATTCAGCATTTGGATTGAATATAACTTGTAAAATGATTGATGCAATGATGGGAGAGCTTAAAATGATAAATGAATAATATTAACGAATGCAAAATATTAAAAATGATATGACAACGGGCTCAATGAGAATGGACTCAGCTTACGTATTGCAATTAAGTGCGATGTTTGTTAACGAGTGGATTTGTGATTTTGGCACAACGTTGGATGCTTGCGTTGATCTTTGTGTAATGTTGTAATACAAAGAAGCTCAAATGCTTGAATTGCTTTTAGTATTTGCAGGATTAAAGATATCAGCTGAAAAGGTTCGAAATTTGAAAAGAAAAGTTAGAGGCAGAATTGAAGCTGAAAAGGAAGAAGCTGAAGAAAAGGAAGCGGAAGAAATTTTCAAGGTCGAGTGACTCAAGAAAAGCTAAACTTAACCTAATATTTATTTAGTGTTATTAAATGACATATGTCATCAAATAATTGAAAATATTAAATCATCACTTAAAGTGTGACCAAACCCACTTAGCTTCATCTACAGCTTCCTGGTACCCGGCTAAAATGAGCGCGCTCCCGAGTGGGATTACCATGTTATCATCAAGCTTTATTACAGTTCCGCACAGTACTTCAAGACCCGAGCACAGGCACCCCTTAACAACATTAAATTGCCCAACTACACCGGTGAGCCACGAGCACACAGCTGCGCATCCCAAGAATCCCTCAACAGATTTAGCTGTATTCGTTTTAAAGATCCTCTTTCCGAATGCGATTCCAACGAATGCTGCTGCGGTATCACCCAAGAATAAACAGTACAAACCGAATTCGACGGTTTCCTTCTTGAAAAATAGAGCGGTAAGAGACATTCCGAGCATAAAAGGGACGATTCCGGTTATGTGGTCCAGTTCTGATTCGCGCATAACACTCCTGAAGTTCTCACGCACCCATTAATTTACTTTCTTATTATGGAATCTGATGTATTCCAAAATTCCCACAAAAAGAGCGATAGTTAGGCCCACGAAGGATAGCTGCTTGAATTACCATCTACCAATTTTCTTCATCAAAATAGCAGCAATGGATCCGCACAAATGGAAGGATTTGCGTGGGATTTCAAAAGAAAGCTTCTTGGCACGCTTCTCGCCCAAAAGCATGGCTTCAAAAGCACGTAAATAGCATTGCTAAACTTCTCTGGAATTATCATTGAAATAATGAAGGCAGACAAAGCATATATAAATATACCCACCAATATTTTCTGGTCCCTTGGAAGACCTTTGAAATATTCAACAAACTACATCTGTGGAGTGGAGCGATAATTTTGAAAAAATGCAACATACATGACAGACATTTATAAAAGCTGGTTAAATCAAGATCTAAATTTGCTTTCCTTTATGTTCTGTTTGAATTAACTGAGTACAAATTTGAAAACACAAGTATTTGGATGGTATTTGAATTAATAACTGAACAGACACAAAGTATGATGTTAGTAAAAATGGGACATGAAATGTACATTTGAAAAATTACATGAAATATAATAAAATAATACAATGGTACACTAGTTGATTCATCATAATTGTAAAAAGGTATTGTATTCATAATAACTCACAATCATCTTTGCTATCAGCTTTGCGGTAGAATGCGTCTGGTAACCTGTCAGTGGGTTTGTGGTAGCTAGTTTCATGTGCTCTTATTTCCTGGCCTTCTTTTATTCTTTGTAGGAATTTATCAGTGCCTTTAACAACAACATTATCTTTGATGATTCTAACAGACAGTTCTGGTTTGAATGTGTTATTTCTGATTTGGTCTTGGCATTGTGATTCTCTAAGGCGGTCGACTTTAGCGATTTTGAGGCGTTCGCATGCTTGGTTTCTATCGTACCATTCGAATATGGGTCCGTTTAGTACGTTGTGTTCTATCATGTCTTTTTCGAGTTTTATGTATTTGCTTTCTACTCTTGCTTCGTCGACGACGATGTTTGGTTTGAATGGGTATTCTTTTTGTTTCTTTTATTGGACTGATGTGCGCTTCAGGAGCCTTCTTTGTGTGAATGCGGTTGCGATGTCTTTGTATTGCAGTAGAACGTTGAATATGTCCTTGTTTCCGGTTATGAGCGTTTGGATCTGCTCATTTGGCGAGGATCTGAGCGGGAACAGGATTATTGACTGGACGAGCGCTAGGATTCTGCTCACCGTCCACGTTTTATCGCCCAGGATCATTTTCAGCTCTTCAATTTGCACTTCATTTTTCTGTTGAATGAAGTTTACGAAGGAGAATGCGTTTGAGATGTGCTCCGTTTTCAGCTCTGAATTTAAACTCACGTACTGTAATTACTCGTTCAAAGACTCGATTATTTTGTTCAGAACGCTGTCAACGGACTGTTTAACCGAGTTGAAATTCGTGTGGGAAACGGCGTTCTCCTTCCTGAACTGTTATTATTGTTCTGAGATTACACGGGCCTCGCGCTACTTTCTTATGTGATCAGACTACAGAATTAAATTCTCCTCAAAGTTCTGGAAGAGAAGTAGTTCCTCCGATATCTGAGCGTAATTCATTGAAGCGGTAAAATGTATAATAAATGAGGTAAATGTATTTATAATAATGGTGTATATGCGAAAAAGTGAATAAACGCTTAGTTTAGTACATGCATAACCTGGGTAGCATTTTTGCTAACTTCTTGTCCAAGCCCCTTTGTAAGAACATTCTACCCTTGTAAGCTAGGTTATGTAGTATATCAATTCAGTATATTAATAAAAAGGTGCAGTTAGTATTTTAACGCATTTTAACAAATAAGACCTTATATCACTAAGTAAAACTATCTTATACTTATACTTCACTCCACTATATGAAGATATCACGCTAAAAATAGAATCGCATGAAACTTAACAGTAGTATAACTAAAGTACGAAATGATCCTACTATTTAAAATTTATCATAGTTTGATAGTGATGATATCATAGAGTTAATCCTGCATAATACAATAAATGTAAAATTTGAAGTTCCGCTTAAAAACGTGATAAATTTAACGGTTAAGTTCTCGCAACTGAATTAGATTGATGGAATATAGAAATACACTTAATTGTAATAATTAAGTTTGTAAAATAATTTCATAAGCGATATCAATCAGCTTTCACACTTAAAATAACTAATTACTCTTGATTTGAGCAGTAATTCCATAAGAAATATCAAGCCGTTAAGTAGTTTACAGCAATTAAAAATTTATACCTATTTTTCAACGAAATTATGGATATTAAACCGCTAAATAAACTGAAGTTGCAATAACTGAACATAAGCTACAACAAAATCACAAGTTTTGACCCAATTAAAAACCACTTAAACTTCAACCAGTTCACAATTTACAATTAAGCAGTTCCGACAATAAAAGATATCTTGCTGTACAAATAAATAATGTGCAAAGAAAATATTTTTGAACGATTTGAAAGCATAAATCAGGATCTAGAACAGCTTACAGACAACTTTAGAAATATCAGGTTCAAATTGTAACACGAAATCAAAGAATCTCTAAGAATCATAAATACGTTCAAAAAATATGATTTTTACGACTTAAAACTAAATTAATGACCAAATAATATTTGTATTTATATCGCCATTCACATTTGGGATGTGATGTTACCTTTAAAATGCATTAATTCAGCAAAATCTAATTAATATTTAACGCTAGACTGAGATACAGGTATACTATAATTAGGGCAGTTAATAAGTTTGTACTCGTTTACAAGTATTTTGGTAACAGATTAGAAAAACAATAAAAAGTGATTTCAATTTTAAAGTTGAATCATTCACATATACTTATCGTTCACCTTTCGCATTTTGAGCGAGTGCCTGTAAAAGCGATATTTAGAAATATTTAGCGATCATCTCTCAGATTAGGACTTTTCCCAACATAATGGGGTGGAAAATTGGCGAATAGCTTGGAATCCGCGTGTGCACCATAATTCTGTTTCTTTACAAAAGTCGTTGCGTGAAACCATTCGGCTCCCTAACCACTCCCCAGTAATGCAGATCTTCGTAAGAACCCTAACTGGAAAGAACATCACGCTCGACGTGGAGCCAACCGACACCATTCAGAACCTGAAGGGTAAGATCCAGGACAAAGAAGCCATCCCACCAGACCAGCAACGTCTCATTTTTGCCGGAAAGCAGCTCGACGACACTCGCACTCTCGCCGACTACAACATCTAGAAAGAAGCGACCATCCACCTCGTTCTCCGCCTTCGTGGAGGATTCTGAGTGATCTTATATTTACTTTTCTCGACTCTTTCATATTTATACTTGGCGCGAATCCAAAGCGCGCTCCAAGATTACCGCCCAAGTTACTATGTTAAAACAAATAGATACAGTCACCACTAACTCACCGAGACAGCCAGCCGTGGGCGCCTTCCGGTAAAGGAGCAGCCCGCCAGCACTTTTGAATCCGTAAAACGCGTTTTTGGCGTCTTTTATATCTGCATTTCGAGTGCCTGTAAAAGCGATATTTAGAAATATTTAGCGATCATCTCTCAGATTAGGACTTTTCCTAACATAATGGGGTGGGAAATTGGCGAATAGCTTGGAATTCGCGTGTGCACCATAATTCTGTTTCTTTACAAAAGTCGTTGCGTGAAACCATTCGGCTCCCTAACCACTCCCCAGTAATGTAGATCTTCGTAAGAACCCTAACTGGAAAGAACATCACGCTCGACGTGGAGCCAACCGACACCATTCAGAACCTGAAGGGTAAGATCCAGGACAAAGAAGCCATCCCACCAGACCAGCAACGTCTCATTTTCGCCGGAAAGCAGCTCGACGACACTCGCACTCTCGCCGACTACAACATCTAGAAAGAAGCGACCATCCACCTCGTTCTCCGCCTTCGTGGAGGATTCTGAGTGATCTTATATTTACTTTTCGCGACTCTTTCATATTTATACTTGGCGCGAATCCAAAGCGCGCTCCAAGATTACCGCCCAAGTTACTATGTTAAAACAAATAGATACAGTCACCACTAACTCACCGAGACAGCCAGCCGTGGGCGCCTTCCGGTAAAGGAGCAGCCCGCCAGCACTTTTGAATCCGTAAAACGCGTTTTTGGCGTCTTTTATATCTGCATTTCGAGTGCCTGTAAAAGCGATATTTAGAAATATTTAGCGATCATCTCTCAGATTAGGACTTTTCCTAACATAATGGGGTGGAAAATTGGCGAATAGCTTGGAATTCGCGTGTGCACCATAATTCTGTTTCTTTACAAAAGTCGTTGCGTGAAACCATTCGGCTCCTAACCACTCCCCAGTAATGCAGATCATTCGTAAGAACCTAACTGGAAGAACATCACGCTCGACGTGGAGCCAGCCGACACCATTCAGAACCTGAAGGGTAAGATCCAGGACAAAGAAGCCATCCCACCAGACCAGCAACGTCTCATTTTGCCGAAAGCAGCTCGACGACACTCACTCTCGCCGACTACAACATCTAGAAAAGAAGCGACCATCCACCTCGTTCTCCGCCTTCGTGGAGGATTCTGAGTGATCTTATATTTACTTTTCGACTCTTTCATATATATATGGTGGCACGAATCCAAAGAGCGCGCTCCGATTACCGCCCAGGGTACTATGTTAACACAAGTAGATATAGTCACCATCTTACTCACTGAGACAGCCAGCCGTAAGGCGCTTTCCGGGTCAGGCAACCATATGTTTTTTGAATCCGTAAAACGCGTTGTTGGCGTCTTTTATATCTGCATTTCAGTGCCTGTAAAGCGATATTTGAAATATTTAGCGATCATCTATCAGATTAGGACTTTTTCCCCAACATAATGGGGGTGGAAAATTGGCGGAATAGCTTGGAATCCGCATTATTGCACCATAATTCTGTTTTCTTTACAAAAAGTCGTTGCGTGAAACCATTCAGCTCCTAACCCTCCCCAGTAATGCAGATCTTCGTAAGAACCTAACTGGAAGAACATCACGCTCGACGTGGAGCCAACCGACACCATTCAGAACCTGAAGGGTAAGATCAGGACAAGCCATCCCACCAGACCAGCAACGTCTCATTTTCGCCGGAAAGCAGCTCGACGACACTCGCACTCTCGCCGACTACAACATCTAGAAAGAAGCGACCATCCACCTCGTTCTCCGCCTTCGTGGAGGATTCTGAGTGATCTTATATTTACTTTTCGCGACTCTTTCATATTTATACTTGGCGCGAATCCAAAGCGCGCTCCAAGATTACCGCCCAAGTTACTATGTTAAAACAAATAGATACAGTCACCACTAACTCACCGAGACAGCCAGCCGTGGGCGCCTTCCGGTAAAGGAGCAGCCCGCCAGCACTTTTGAATCCGTAAAACGCGTTTTTGGCGTCTTTTATATCTGCATTTTGAGTGCCTGTAAAGGCCATATTTAGAAATATTTAGCGATCATCTCTCAGATTAGGACTTTTCCTAACATAATGGGGTGGAAAATTGGCGAATAGCTTGGAATTCGCGTGTGCACCATAATTCTGTTTCTTTACAAAAGTCGTTGCGTGAAACCATTCGGCTCCCTAACCACTCCCCAGTAATGCAGATCTTTGTAAGAACCCTAACTGGAAAGAACATCACGCTCGACGTGGAGCCAACCGACACCATTCAGAACCTGAAGGGTAAGATCCAGGACAAAGAAGCCATCCCACCAGACCAGCAACGTCTCATTTTTGCCGGAAAGCAGCTCGACGACACTCGCACTCTCGCCGACTACAACATCTAGAAAGAAGCGACCATCCACCTCGTTCTCCGCCTTCGTGGAGGATTCTGAGTGATCTTATATTTACTTTTCTCGACTCTTTCATATATATATATTTGGCACGAATCCAAAGCGCGCTCCAAGATTACCGCCCAAGTTACTATGTTAAAACAAATAGATATAGTCACCACTAACTCACTGAGACAGCCAGCCGTGGGCGCCTTCCGGTCAAGGAGCAGCCCGCCCGCACTTTTGAATCCGTAAAACGCGTTTTTGGCGTCTTTTATATCTGCATTTCGAGTGCCTGTAAAAGCGATATTTAGAAATATTTAGCGATCATCTCTCAGATTAGGACTTTTCCTAACATAATGGGGTGGAAAATTGGCGAATAGCTTGGAATTCGCGTGTGCACCATAATTCTGTTTCTTTACAAAAGTCGTTGCGTGAAACCATTCGGCTCCCTAACCACTCCCCAGTAATGCAGATCTTCGTAAGAACCCTAACTGGAAAGAACATCACGCTCGACGTGGAGCCAACCGACACCATTCAGAACCTGAAGGGTAAGATCCAGGACAAAGAAGCCATCCCACCAGACCAGCAACGTCTCATTTTCGCCGGAAAGCAGCTCGACGACACTCGCACTCTCGCCGACTACAACATCTAGAAAGAAGCGACCATCCACCTCGTTCTCCGCCTTCGTGGAGGATTCTGAGTGATCTTATATTTACTTTTCTCGACTCTTTCATATTTATATTTGGCACGAATCCAAAGCGCGCTCCAAGATTACCGCCCAAGTTACTATGTTAAAACAAATAGATATAGTCACCACTAACTCACTGAGACAGCCAGCCGTGGGCGCCTTCCGGTCAAGGAGCAGCCAGCCAGCACTTTTGAATCCGTAAAACGCGTTTTTGGCGTCTTTTATATCTGCATTTCGAGTGCCACCAAAAGCCATATTTAGAAATATTTAGCGATCATCTCTCAGATTAGGACTTTTCCTAACATAATGGGGTGGAAAATTGGCCAATAGCTTGGAATTCGCGTGTGCACCACAATTCTGTTTCTTTACAAAAGTCGTTGCGTGAAACCATTCGGCTCCCTAACCACTCCCCAGTAATGCAGATCTTCGTAAGAACCCTAACTGGAAAGAACATCACGCTCGACGTGGAGCCAACCGACACCATTCAGAACCTGAAGGGTAAGATCCAGGACAAAGAAGCCATCCCACCAGACCAGCAACGTCTCATTTTCGCCGGAAAGCAGCTCGACGACACTCGCACTCTCGCCGACTACAACATCTAGAAAGAAGCGACCATCCACCTCGTTCTCCGCCTTCGTGGAGGATTCTGAGTGATCTTATATTTACTTTTCGCGACTCTTTCATATTTATACTTGGCGCGAATCCAAAGCGCGCTCCAAGATTACCGCCCAAGTTACTATGTTAAAACAAATAGATATAGTAACCACTAACTCACTGAGACAGCCACGAATTCGGATAACTTTTAATTATCTTCTTCAAGATCAAAAATATACAACAACATGACTCAACCAACAGCAAAAATCCAACAATACATCCAAACGCAATAAATAAATATATACTAGTTATTTTACTTAAGCCTAGTAAAAATAATAAATATTTTAATAATACTTGTGATTATTTTGCATATATATATATATATATATATATATATATATATATATATATATATATATTTTCTTAGCTGTTTATTGATGATAAATGTTGATAATTCAGCACTTTCAGTGAAAAATGTTATTTTTTGGTGCAAACGTCAGATCTGTCTTTAATCAGTTAATTGAAGATACAATAAATATTTAATTATTTTAATTATTTAACAAATATAACATCTTTAATCACACACCTTTCATATATCATCCGTCATTTGTGAGTCAACTATTTCTTTCTCTTTCTCAATCTATTTTTCAGCTTTGTCCTCATCAACTGAGAAGAAGAACTCTGAAGAGGAAATGTCAATAATTTGAACCGGTTTTTGGGTGTTCATATCTTTTTCCTTGAATTCTTGGATGTCGCTGGAGGAGAATATTTCGGTTTCGTCCGTTTTCTTCTCCTTCGGCGGCTCGAACTTTTTAATGTTAAAAATGCTGAACAAATCGTTCAAAGGCTGTTCTTTAGTTGATGACGACAAATCGTCCTTTTCATGTTCTCTTTATTTGTTATTTAATTACTTATTAATTTATTAGTTATTGTTATAATTGTTGTTTGAAGAGGATTCTGTGTAAGAGTCTGAGTCTGAATCTGAGGCTATGAAGCTGTCTTTCTGACTGGCGGTGCTTTTGCTCTTTTGCTTTCGTTTGTCGATGATTTCCTTGAGCTCGGGCAGGATCTCGGTTTCCTGCTTTTCAATGTGCTTGCGCTCGATTTGCTCAACGTCCTGCACGTATTGCGCGCGCAAATCGCTGATTTTGGTTATCGCATACGATTTGTACGATTGCGTGTCATACACCGGCTCACCGTCCTCGAGCATGGCCTGAACTGGATCTATCTCCTCAATTGAGGAATCGTCGTCCACTTTGTTCTTTAACATGTCACTGTGCTACACAACCGAAATCGACACGTTGAACTCCTGATTCGCAGCTATTATTTCGTCCAAAAGCGCCTTTTCTGACTTGAAATCAATTTTAGATTAATCTGTAATCTAATTTAACGTGTCTTCCAACGAAACCACCTCATACCTAGCCAATTCCTATTTAGTTAAAAATATTTGGTGCCCAATCTCAAGCAATTCTGGAGAAGAGTGCTGCTAACTATTTAACGTGCTAATCATTTATCCATACTTTAACATGTTTCCTCCGGCAGCCTCGATCAACATCATTTTCCGACGCTCTATCATAACATTTTAATTATTGTACTCCACATTTTATTACTTGATAAGTTAGTCTAACTTTTGTTGGAGTAATTATTTTTGCTGCTCTTTGTTCTATAGAGACAGCTTCTCAAGTTCAACTTCTCTTCTGACAAATAATTCAGTAATATCACCCGACGCTACTTTAACCTTGGCATCCATATCTTGCATTACCTGATCAGCAACTTATAATTTGTGGAATTATCTGGCAACAAGTTTTTCTTCTATTGTGTTCCTAACAACAAGTTTGTACACAACAACATCCTATTTTTATCCAATACGATATGCTCTAGCTACAGCTTATTCTTCAATACTCGGGTTCCAGTTTGGACTGAATATAATAACCCTTTATGCTGCTTAAAGATTTAAACCCATACCACCAACTTTGATGGTCATAAGAAGGCAACTAATTTATGGATTAACATTGAAAGAATTGCAAATTTCTTATCTTTTCTGTGTTTATGTGACTGAGCCATCTATTCTAACAAAGTTTATTCCCAAATCTTCCAACTATAATTGAATTAGATTGAGAGTTGTTGTATGTTCTGTGAAAATTAAGCATTTCTATTTATGTTGAATAAATTTAAGTACTAATTGGGTAAGTAAGTGCTATTTTACAGAGCAATACTTATTAAGAGTTTAAAATGATTTTTGCTCAATAATGCTATCAACCCCTTAATTAAAGTAATTATTTAATATTGTGTTGTTAACTTCTTATTTAGCTTCCTCGTCGTCAGAGTCAACATTGAGATCATCAAGTTTAACACGATTTCCAATAATATTCAAATAATTTTTCTATTCGTCAGTTAAACGATTTTTATCTTCTTGTTCTAAGAGCTTAGTTTCCTTATTATTAAGGCGCATCATGTTTTCGCATATTTTCCTGAGAATTGTGATGAGTCGGAAAGGAACTGTTTTTGATTCAAGTGTTAATTTCAAGTCGTTAGTAAATTTTTTGCTTGATACGAATCCTGTATAGATTTAATTTTACACTTCAGATAGGCTCATCCACATAATTACTTCAATTTTATTTGTTTACAGGGCATTTACTTATTCTTTGGTGTGTCTGAGGAAAATTGGTTCGATTGATTTAATAAGGTCTTTTTGCAATGCTCTTCCTACTGATTTTTAGATTTCAGTTGCGTCCTTGAGCCTTGAAACGTTAATTTGTTTATCGAATTCGTTAACAAAATGTGCTCTATTTCCGAGGAAACCTTAATTGAGGAAATTTATGAGATTGTAGAGTTCTTTGATGTTATTCATGATTGGTGTACCTGTGAGCGCGAGTTTGAAGAATGTGCTGATTGTTTTGATTCTTTGGTGGCAGCTTGAGCTTTCGTTTTTGATTTCTGTGGCTTCGTCGAGTATCATGAAGTCGACTGCGCATTTTCTGAACGGGATGACTTAAACCGCATTTACTTGCATTATTTGTTCTTGAATTTCGGATCCGTCTTCTGAGATGGAAATGGCGAATTTATCGTTGTTTAGCAGGTCGTTTTTCTGTTTCAGCGCTTGAATTTTTTATCTCTTTTCTTTTGCTTCTTCTTCAGCCTTGCGCATGTTCTTCTACTGTGTGTTGTACTGTTTTTCGGCGTTGTTAAATAATACGCGTATGAGCTCGTCGGCGTCAATGTCTGCTGTTCTGTAGGTGGTGAGGATGATCCCCTTCTTGCTCTCCATAAGTTGCGCCAGTTCGGCTGAGCGCTTTGGGCCGTTGTAAACGCAAACGTGAGCGTTTGGGCACCATATGTTTAGGTGGGACCTCCACTGCTCAGTGACCGTTTTTGGAACGATCACCATCGCGAACCTGATTTTATTCTGAGCAAACAGGACGGATAGAGTGAAGCAGGAAATTGGCGTCTTACCCAGGCCGGGTGAGTGGCCGCAGAGGAGCCCACGCACTGCCTGGAACGTTTTGAATTAAAGCGTGCAACTGGGGTCGTTGTTGTTGGCCTGACAGTAAGTGTCCGACAGAAGGAACTTGCTCAAGACCCAGTTCACGGTCTCCTTCTGATAGTAAAAAAGCTTGTTGAACATGGGCCTGAGCGACTCTGGAATAAAATCAGCGTCCAGAGATACACGTGGCTTGATCAACATCCGCTCTTGCTTCTAATCATCTTACTTTTAACTCATTGCGGTGTGGAAATAAAGGCTGTAGAAAATGAAAATACACATTGTTAAGGAGAAATGTAAAGTCAAAAAATATAAATTATACTAAATATTCAATCACTTTGAACGTTAACGAATTTCAATCTCCTTCTCAAATATTTTCTCAACTGCCTTCATGTCTATCCCTGCGAATAATTTACTGGACGCCTCTACTTCTTCCCTTGTTAGATTGAGGGAAGTTTAATAATGAAATTTGGACTCTTGCTGTTCTTACACTCCAACAACTGCCTGTTATACATAACTATTTATTCTTGTTATTGTACACGCTACGAATTGAACCCCCTTAATCAAATCGGTCTAACTTAACTCCTTAATTTTTGAATTATCAATCTAAATTTCCTTTAATGTTTGGATCATTTGCTACTAGAAGTTTTTCAGATTTGTATATTAGCAATTCACTTACTTTTAGCTCAAGTGCTTAAAATAAACATCATGAATTTACTTCTTATCTAACCTTTATTTAGTTACCTCTATTGCCATTCTTAATGTTTCATCGTTCGTCCATACATGGTGTGTTGTTTATTCTACATTGAGCTCTTTCTTTAATATGTTTGTATAAAAAGATTTACACTACTATCTTGAACGCGGAGGATACATCTCGCTCGATACCAAATCCCAATCTATACGTTTAGAATTATTTTATTTTGACACTAGCTTTACTAATTGATCAATGTCAGTTTATAACCATTTGATTCTAGTCTGCATGTTTGAAGTGGTGCTTAGATTATTAGTATAATTTAGTACAAAATTATCAATATCTGGCTTAAAACATTTTTTGATTATTTAAACACTTCAACTTTAATTATATACGTTAGAGCTGAAGTGGCATTGCTATAGTGGGATTTTTATAGTGGGATCGATGATGGGTTCATTTGGTTGCGCTTCTCGTTCATCACCGCATATTCCTGAGATGTGTGTTCTATATGTATAATATGGTTATATATGGTTATATTAAAGCCAACCAAAAGACGATTAAAATTCAAAATATACGATAATCGATGATCAAAACGATTATAAATTTAATCGTTAGTCTACGATTGATAACCATGCAGATATTGAATGGAAGTACTGTTTTTACCAAAAACAGTGGAGTGATGAAGTTGGAGTGGTTATTTAATTTTTAGTTGTTTATAAGTTTATAGTATACATATAGCATCAAAATTATAAATAGACTTAATCGAAAAAACGATTGAAATGGCAAGAACCCGATCAGATCATCTGATTGGCTTTAGGTTATATAGTACTTATATATCCCACTCACTTACTTTCGTTAATACTAGTTCGGTCTTCTGTACAGGAACTGTAAGTCCACGCGAATGATCATTAGTTTTAGATACACCTATGTACGTTAGACGCACCTCCGCAGCCAAGGCAACCAACGACTCGGGTCTTTTAATTATTGTATAGTTAAATGGACATATTAACAAATAAAGTCAAATGATATTTTTAGTTAATATATCTTAATTTGGTTTAAATTGCTATTAATTGTTCATTATTAAAATGACATAGTTTAAAGTATATCATCAACATGAGCTGCAGAGCATTATTTGCAATAAAAATAGTTACACGCCTTGCAATAACATGATGCACACTTAAAGCATAATACACAATTACTTTACGTAATTTTTCGATGTTTTATTCCTTTTACTGAATGTATCCGAATAATTCTCTATACTTTTGGTTAATCATATTATCCTTTCTTTTTTAAAAATAATATCCTGTGATATTTGGCTTAGTTTCGTAACTCGCTGGCTAACCAAAAATAGAAGTCTTTGATGCTGCAAACCACTTTTGGATTCTAGCTTTTAAATACTAGAAAACTGTTGAAAACTGATATTTGTAATAGTAACATAAATATTCGATTGCTCAGTTTACGTGTTTTGTGAACGAACTTGACTCTGTTCAGATGCTCTGCGTTGATTATAGATTTAAAACTTGAAGCTATGTTGAACGCGTTTTCGAGCGCTTCTGGCTTGATATAGTCATTTCCACCAGTTGAATTCAATTATATTCCACAGATGTAACCCGTAAAATTATTGCACGTCATATTTACATCGAATCCAGAAGGTTTATCTGAATTGAACGCTTAAAACAAAATGTCTCCGCTCAACAAGATTAAATGCTGGTCAACGTTCTGCATCAAATTTGGGTTGTTGCTCGCGAAACTGAGCATCCATAACTCTTACAGCTTCAGCCTAAGCACGTTTATTCTATTTATCACAGGGTCAACTTGGCGTTCTTTTTCATAGGATTTCGCAAATTCCATATAAGCGACGTAATCCCGTGTGTTGTATCCGCTTTCGTCTAAATCTTGGAGTTGATCTTCTGCTAGATTCACGTTACCGCGAGTGTCATAGTACCTTAGATTGTTCCAGAACAACAGGAATAGATCCATATCAAGCGTTTCTTTTATATAATCGTTGCAGACGTTTGGGTCATCGCTCCAGTAGTCAACGAAGTGCTGAACCGGGTTCGTGCACATTGTTAGTATGACGGAAATGAATCTGTATAACTTATCAAATGAAAGTTAAATTAATTTATCTCTACCATAACGTGTTCTCATAAAAAGTGATGTATCTAGAGCTACTTTTAATAGAATTTCTCTGCTATAATGCTGTTGAAATATCTTGAATATTGTATGTTAATGTTCACTATCGTTTAAAACAGGAAATACTTCTGACATTATTTGATGTGGAACAATAAATAACATTTTGCTAAAAATACTTGTATCAGTTAATATTTCACTATTATCACACTTATTTCTATATATAATCTTTCTCTCACTCAACAGAATTACACGTTGATGTTAATTTTATTTAACTGGTATTTAATAAAATACGGTCATTAATCAACATCTTGATATCATTTTTCAAATGAGTTACAAAGTTTGAACGATATCATCTATATGCACAGCCGAGCACTCTTTACAGTAAAAGGAATCACATGCCCGATAGTACTAACATGATATATGTTTTTTGAAGCATAACGCACATTGTCTTCTTGTAACTTTATTAGCCTTTATTCCTTTAACAGAGTGACTTCTTATGATTTTCTATATTTTAGGAAGATCATAATTTCCATGCCTTGATAGATAGCGTATCCTGTGATATTTGGCTTAGTTTCGTAACTCGCTGGCTAACCAAAAATAGAAGTCTTTGATGCTGCAAACCACTTTTGGATTCTAGCTTTTAAATACTAGAAAACTGTTGAAAACTGATATTTGTAATAGTAACATAAATATTCGATTGCTCAGTTTACGTGTTTTGTGAACGAACTTGACTCTGTTCAGATGCTCTGCGTTGATTATAGATTTAAAACTTGAAGCTATGTTGAACGCGTTTTCGAGCGCTTCTGGCTTGATATAGTCATTTCCACCAGTTGAATTCAATTATATTCCACAGATGTAACCCGTAAAATTATTGCACGTCATATTTACATCGAATCCAGAAGGTTTATCTGAATTGAACGCTTAAAACAAAATGTCTCCGCTCAACAAGATTAAATGCTGGTCAACGTTCTGCATCAAATTTGGGTTGTTGCTTGTGAAACTGAGCATCCATAACTCTTACAGCTTCAGCCTAAGCACGTTTATTCTATTTATCACAGGGTCAACTTGGCGTTCTTTTTCATAGGATTTCGCAAATTCCATATAAGCGACGTAATCCCGTGTGTTGTATCCGCTTTCGTCTAAATCTTGGAGTTGATCTTCTGCTAGATTCACGTTACCGCGAGTGTCATAGTACCTTAGATTGTTCCAGAACAACAGGAATAGATCCATATCGAGCGTTTCTTTTATATAATCGTTGCAGACGTTTGGGTCATCGCTCCAGTAGTCAACGAAGTGCTGAACCGGGTTCGTGCACATTGTTAGTAGGACGGAAATGAGTCGGTATAACATATCCACTGATAACACAATTGCATGTGTGCCGTATCGATATCTTGAAAACGTTATTGTATCACGCGACATTCTTACCAGTATTTCCATACTGAAATGTTCTTAAAATATTTTAAATACAGTTTATTGGTGTTCGCTATCACTTAAAACTTAAAACTCTTCTGACATTATTTGATGTGGTTCAAATATATAAAATATTAAAATACTATTAATAGCTTATAGTTGATT
>CAXDID010001233.1:0-100554 GCA_963988835.1 Hexamita inflata
GACAATAGCCACGATGAAGCAGCCATTCTCGAGAATTGTGCACCTGGAACCGAACGCAATCGATATCAAACTCAGCGCCGAGTAGTTGAATATGATTCGCGAGTAATAGCACTAGTAAAGGGTTGAAAAGAGGAAGAAACTTGGATTACAGGTCTGGATTCAACCAAATCAAAGGATGTGGCATTCCACCTGGACTGGTTATGGACGCAGTCGTTGAACTGACATCGTTAAAGAAGAACTAACTGAAAGCCAACAAAACCATGAAGTTGAAGAATAAATGCACGAATTCGAACAACAAGAAGGAGAAAATGAAGAACAAAATATCGATTCATCCGACTTTGAAGAAGAAGAAAATAAGTGACATCATGAATCTAATTTAAGAGTGTTTTATTTACCACTCGCCAACTTTGGTTACGTTTAAAAAACCTACCACCAGTTTATTTAAATATTAAATACATATTAAAATATTAAAATGTCAATATTATTCATTCATATTTCAAAATTTTACAAAGCTTCCACACTTTGCATTTGTTATTTACGAATGTACATTTCCACCACTGAAGCATATTAAATGCAAATATCCTGGATTAGAGTAACAACACTATTATAAATTTGAACAATACCCATCAATTATAAATAATTAAAGTTTGGAATATCAATATATACATACATGGGAAGTGTTGATACCATCTTACACCAAAATGCCCCATTTATATTTTATCCGGCTTAATTTTTCAACACTAAAATATCGGCGCTCTGAATAGCATTTAAATTATTTATATTGCTTATTTGCTCATTCACAGTGTTTATTAGCCCACTAATTCCAGAAATTTAGTTCAATAAACTAGAATTTAGCGAATTTATATTTTAATTAGTTAACAATAATTGCTATTTCTGACTTTCAAGCTTCAACACAATAGATGAATTAACATTTACACATAGTATTCTAGGCGAGGAATTGATTTTGGTCAAAATGATGATATAGCGATTACCAAGCTAGTGTTAATGTACACAAACTATCTGTAGAGTGCTTCTGAGTGATTATTTCACTCAAATTATATATTTTGAATTATGTTTTTAATCGTCATTTCATTGGTGTGTTAAAATAATATAAAATATTCACATAACAACAATTAAAGACTAATATATAATTTTGATTTCATGTGAAATATTTGACATGAAATTCTAACAAAAAATTCTAACCATAAATAACCAGCCAAAATATTATCAAAACTTATATTTAATAATATTTTATCGTAATTCTTACTATTTAGCTAGAATGTATTAATAAATAATTATTCATTGAAATATAGCTGATATATACATTATTAATTAAATTTTGTATAAATATATATTTAATTACATATTCTAATACATATTCTTTATTTATTCATTAAGTGATTCCATCAATTACTGGTAAATAGCTCTTTTTAAAGAAGTGGTATTATTATATTTCCATGTTGTATTATTATGTATATAGCATAAAACGACTTTTCATTCCACGAATGAATATGGTTAGTATCAATTTACCTACATCGTAGATTACAATGTGTTAAGTGATGTTATAGTTGATATTCTATTATCAAAATACTGTGATAATGATTAGTTAACAATATTAATTTACTGTGCGAATTATCAACCTTGTTACACTATTATATTATATAAATATGATGTATTACTCTGTAAACTATTTTCAATCTATTGCATATTTATGGTTTGTTGAAGCTAAATTTCAGTGATATTGCTCAACAGTTGTTGTTCTAAGTATCTGAAATAATAATTTTTATATACATTTCATGTCCTTATATTTGCAAAATGTAAGCTGTCTGCATTATTATTTCGCTTCAACACAAAAAGTTGTCTGCCGAAAACATAAAAATACCGTCGCCGTTAAACTAAAAGTTCACTGGAAACCTGCAAATATAACATATTTGCTAAGTTGAAATAATAGACTAAATTACCACGTCCATCATTAATTACCACGTCAGTTTAGCAATTCCCACGTATAATTACCTATTACCTATTATTAGGAGAGCTTTAGTAAATAATTGTCTAGTTGCTATTTTAGAGATAATCGCTTACCATACAGTCCTTTAAGAGTAGGGAAGGAGCATAGCTCTATGTTGCACTAGCATTAAAATTTTTTGGCTGTTGAGTTATTGGAGGCCGTTTAAGGAACAGCAGGTCTCCACTCCTCTTACAATACTCCAGCGCGCACGTCCTCATGATCTCCCGGAGCTCCGTCGCATCCTAAACACTGCTTCCACTCTCCATCATCTTTACGAACCGGGGCTACATGACGTTGTCCCCAGTGAGCTCCTCAAAATAATTTTCGTCCAGCCTCGTCATCAATTGTTAATTAGTGACTCACAATTTGGAGTGACATTAAAGAATAAATGGCATACTACATACATCATACAAAAATGAGAATATTCAATACCAAGTTAGTATATTTCGTATAGTTGTCAATAAGTTCAAAATACTAACTGCATTAAATTACTTTACAAACTCTTTCCACTTTTCTCATCTAAATATTCTCTATATCCAAAATATATTTTCATTTTCTTACTTACACTTTATTTTATAATATTTTTAATAACAAATATTATTTTTCTCACTCGCTCATGTTCCAAGTCTTCAATTCTCGACGGTTACTCCGAGCCCGTCCGATCCAGCGTTGCCTTGGGCTTCGCCTTCTTGCCTTGCTCCCACACCCTCGAGGCCTGGCGGCGCTCGTAGTGCCCTTCTTCCGGTAGCTTGACGGTCTCTCTAACCTTACTTCGTCGCGATGGTGCCTTCATGCAGAGCATTAGTGATCAAGCTGGTGTAATGCAGCTTGGCTTCTTCGTTAGCGCGCGCTACTGCAAGACAGCAGTGTTTGCTTAGGAAGGAGTCCGTGATCTCTGGCAGGAATGTTGTTAGCATATTCATGGATTTCTCGTACACAGTGCCGTTGTAGCGAAGAACGAGTGGGATCACCCGATTATCGTCATACGTGCCTCCGTATTTGAGAATCTTGCCCTTGAACGCGTTGCATATATTTGCTTCGACAGCGAACGTGACGTCAAGGACATAGGTTGCGTTTTTGTATTGGAACTCTATATCAGGTTTCTCCAATTTGTCGGATACTGGAAGATTACCATGGGCTTTGTCGACCGGGCGAGGGTGACGATGATGGTCTATCTTGGTCAGGATACGGTTCACCATGTAATCATGGCGCACTGTTCTGATTCCGGCGTTTCATTCATATTTTCATTTTCTTACTTACACTTTATTTTATAATATTTATAATTACAAATAATATTATAAATTAATATTATTTGTTATTATAAATTAAATATTATTGTAGATTCAAAATACCAATGGTCACTTCTTGCAATACTCAAGCGCGCACGTCCTCATGATCTCCCGGAGCTCCGTCGCATCCTAAACACTGCTTCCACTCTCCATCATCTTTACGAACCGGGGCTACATGACGTTGTCCCCAGTGAGCTCCTCAAAATAATTTTCATCCAGCCTCGTCATCAATTGTTAATTAGTGACTCACAATTTGGAGTGACATTAAAGAATAAATGGCATACTACATACATCATACAAAAATGAGAATATTCAATACCAAGTTAGTATATTTCGTATAGTTGTCAATAAGTTCAAAATACTAACTGCATTAAATTACTTTACAAACTCTTTCCACTTTTCTCATCTAAATATTCTCTATATCCAAAATATATTTTCATTTTCTTACTTACACTTTATTTTATAATATTTTTAATAACAAATATTATTTTTCTCACTCGCTCATGTTCCAAGTCTTCAATTCTCGACGGTTACTCCGAGCCCGTCCGATCCAGCGTTGCCTTGGGCTTCGCCTTCTTGCCTTGCTCCCACACCCTCGAGGCCTGGCGGCGCTCGTAGTGCCCTTCTTCCGGTAGCTTGACGGTCTCTCTAACCTTACTTCGTCGCGATGGTGCCTTCATGCAGAGCATTAGTGATCAAGCTGGTGTAATGCAGCTTGGCTTCTTCGTTAGCGCGCGCTACCGCAAGACAGCAGTGTTTGCTTAGGAAGGAGTCCGTGATCTCTGGCAGGAATGTTGTTAGCATATTCATGGATTTCTCGTACACAGTGCCGTTGTAGCGAAGAACGAGTGGAATCACCCGATTATCGCCATACGTGCCTCCGTATTTGAGAATCTTGCCCTTGAACGCGTTGCATATATTTGCTTCGACAGCGAACGTGACGTCAAGGACATAGGTTGCGTTTTTGTATTGGAACTCTATATCAGGTTTCTCCAATTTGTCGGATACTGGAAGATTACCATGGGCTTTGTCGACCGGGCGAGGGTGACGATGATGGTCTATCTTGGTCAGGATACGGTTCACCATGTAATCATGGCGCACTGTTCTGATTCCGGCGTTTCATTCATATTTTCATTTTCTTACTTACACTTTATTTTATAATATTTATAATTACAAATAATATTATAAATTAATATTATTTGTTATTATAAATTAAATATTATTGTAGATTCAAAATACCAATGGTCACTTCTTGCAATACTCAAGCGCGCACGTCCTCATGATCTCCCGGAGCTCCGTCGCATCCTAAACACTGCTTCCACTCTCCATCATCTTTACGAACCGGGGCCACATGACGTTGTCCCCAGTGAGCTCCTCAAAATAATTTTCGTCCAGCCTCGTCATCAATTGTTAATTAGTGACTCACAATTTGGAGTGACATTAAAGAATAAATGGCATACTACATACATCATACAAAAATGAGAATATTCAATACCAAGTTAGTATATTTCGTATAGTTGTCAATAAGTTCAAAATACTAACTGCATTAAATTACTTTACAAACTCTTTCCACTTTTCTCATCTAAATATTCTCTTTATCCAAACTATATTTTCATTTTCTTACTTACACTTTATTTTATAATATTTTTAATAACAAATATTATTTTTCTCACTCGCTCATGTTCCAAGTCTTCAATTCTCGACGGTTACTCCGAGCCCGTCCGATCCAGCGTTGCCTTGGGCTTCGCCTTCTTGCCTTGCTCCCACACCCTCGAGGCCTGGCGGCGCTCGTAGTGCCCTTCTTCCGGTAGCTTGACGGTCTCTCTAACCTTACTTCGTCGCGATGGTGCCTTCATGCAGAGCATTAGTGATCAAGCTGGTGTAATGCAGCTTGGCTTCTTCGTTAGCGCGCGCCACTGCAAGGCAGCAGTGTTTGCTTAGGAAGGAGTCCGTGATCTCTGGCAGGAATGTTGTTAGCATGTTCATGGATTTCTCGTACACAGTGCCGTTGTAACGAAGAACGAGTGGAATCACCCGATTATCGCCATACGTGTATTTGAGAATCTTGCCCTTGAACGCGTTGCATATATTTGCTTCGACAGCGAACGTGACATCAAGGACATAGGTTGCGTTTTGATACTGGAATTCTATATCAGGTTTTTCCAATTTGTCGGATGAGGGTAGGTTACCATGGGCTTTGTCGACCGGGCGAGGGTGACGATGGTGGTCTATCTTGTCAGATACGGTTCACCATGTAATCATGGCGCACTGTTCTGATTCCGGCGTTTCATTCATATTCATTTTCTTACTTACACTTTATTTTATAATATTTATAATTACAAATAATATTATAAATTAATATTATTTGTTATTATAAATTAAATATTATTGTAGATTCAAAATACCAATGGTCACTTCTTGCAATACTCAAGCGCGCACGTCCTCATGATCTCCCGGAGCTCCGTCGCATCCTAAACACTGCTTCCACTCTCCATCATCTTTACGAACCGGGGCCACATGACGTTGTCCCCAGTGAGCTCCTCAAAATAATTTTCGTCCAGCCTCGTCATCAATTGTTAATTAGTGACTCACAATTTGGAGTGACATTAAAGAATAAATGGCATACTACATACATCATACAAAAATGAGAATATTCAATACCAAGTTAGTATATTTCGTATAGTTGTCAATAAGTTCAAAATACTAACTGCATTAAATTACTTTACAAACTCTTTCCACTTTTCTCATCTAAATATTCTCTTTATCCAAACTATATTTTCATTTTCTTACTTACACTTTATTTTATAATATTTTTAATAACAAATATTATTTTTCTCACTCGCTCATGTTCCAAGTCTTCAATTCTCGACGGTTACTCCGAGCCCGTCCGATCCAGCGTTGCCTTGGGCTTCGCCTTCTTGCCTTGCTCCCACACCCTCGAGGCCTGGCGGCGCTCGTAGTGCCCTTCTTCCGGTAGCTTGACGGTCTCTCTAACCTTACTTCGTCGCGATGGTGCCTTCATGCAGAGCATTAGTGATCAAGCTGGTGTAATGCAGCTTGGCTTCTTCATTAGCGCGCGCTACTGCAAGACAGCAGTGTTTGCTTAGGAAGGAGTCCGTGATCTCTGGCAGGAATGTTGTTAGCATATTCATGGATTTCTCGTACACAGTGCCGTTGTAGCGAAGAACGAGTGGGATCACCCGATTATCGCCATACGTGCCTCCGTATTTGAGAATCTTGCCCTTGAACGCGTTGCATATATTTGCTTCGACAGCGAACGTGACGTCAAGGACATAGGTTGCGTTTTTGTATTGGAACTCTATATCAGGTTTCTCCAATTTGTCGGATACTGGAAGATTACCATGGGCTTTGTCGACCGGGCGAGGGTGACGATGATGGTCTATCTTGGTCAGGATACGGTTCACCATGTAATCATGGCGCACTGTTCTGATTCCGGCGTTTCATTCATATTTTCATTTTCTTACTTACACTTTATT
The DNA here is from genome assembly GCA_963988835.1 of Hexamita inflata. Classification (NCBI taxonomy): domain Eukaryota; phylum Fornicata; order Diplomonadida; family Hexamitidae; genus Hexamita; species Hexamita inflata. Next base: position 6,795 of record CAXDID010001233.1, read on the forward strand.
TTATAATATTTATAATTACAAATAATATTATAAATTAATATTATTTGTTATTATAAATTAAATATTATTGTAGATTCAAAATACCAATGGTCACTTCTTGCAATACTCAAGCGCGCACGTCCTCATGATCTCCCGGAGCTCCGTCGCATCCTAAACACTGCTTCCACTCTCCATCATCTTTACGAACCGGGGCCACATGACGTTGTCCCCAGTGAGCTCCTCAAAATAATTTTCGTCCAGCCTCGTCATCAATTGTTAATTAGTGACTCACAATTTGGAGTGACATTAAAGAATAAATGGCATACTACATACATCATACAAAAATGAGAATATTCAATACCAAGTTAGTATATTTCGTATAGTTGTCAATAAGTTCAAAATACTAACTGCATTAAATTACTTTACAAACTCTTTCCACTTTTCTCATCTAAATATTCTCTTTATCCAAACTATATTTTCATTTTCTTACTTACACTTTATTTTATAATATTTTTAATAACAAATATTATTTTTCTCACTCGCTCATGTTCCAAGTCTTCAATTCTCGACGGTTACTCCGAGCCCGTCCGATCCAGCGTTGCCTTGGGCTTCGCCTTCTTGCCTTGCTCCCACACCCTCGAGGCCTGGCGGCGCTCGTAGTGCCCTTCTTCCGGTAGCTTGACGGTCTCTCTAACCTTACTTCGTCGCGATGGTGCCTTCATGCAGAGCATTAGTGATCAAGCTGGTGTAATGCAGCTTGGCTTCTTCGTTAGCGCGCGCTACTGCAAGACAGCAGTGCTTGCTCAGGAAGGAGTCCGTGATCTCTGGCAGGAATGTTGTTAGCATATTCATGGATTTCTCGTACACAGTGCCGTTGTAGCGAAGAACGAGTGGAATCACCCGATTATCGCCATACGTGCCTCCGTATTTGAGAATCTTGCCCTTGAACGCGTTGCATATATTTGCTTCGACAGCGAACGTGACGTCAAGGACATAGGTTGCGTTTTTGTATTGGAACTCTATATCAGGTTTCTCCAATTTGTCGGATACTGGAAGATTACCATGGGCTTTGTCGACCGGGCGAGGGTGACGATGATGGTCTATCTTGGTCAGGATACGGTTCACCATGTAATCATGGCGCACTGTTCTGATTCCGGCGTTTCATTCATATTTTCATTTTCTTACTTACACTTTATTTTATAATATTTATAATTACAAATAATATTATAAATTAATATTATTTGTTATTATAAATTAAATATTATTGTAGATTCAAAATACCAATGGTCACTTCTTGCAATACTCAAGCGCGCACGTCCTCATGATCTCCCGGAGCTCCGTCGCATCCTAAACACTGCTTCCACTCTCCATCATCTTTACGAACCGGGGCCACATGACGTTGTCCCCAGTGAGCTCCTCAAAATAATTTTCGTCCAGCCTCGTCATCAATTGTTAATTAGTGACTCACAATTTGGAGTGACATTAAAGAATAAATGGCATACTACATACATCATACAAAAATGAGAATATTCAATACCAAGTTAGTATATTTCGTATAGTTGTCAATAAGTTCAAAATACTAACTGCATTAAATTACTTTACAAACTCTTTCCACTTTTCTCATCTAAATATCTTCTTTATCCAAACTATATTTTCATTTTCTCTTACTCTTACACTTTATTTTATAATATTTTTACAACAAATATTATTTTTCTCTCACTCTGCTCATGTTCCAAGTCTTCACTTCGACGGTTACTTCCGAGCCTGGGTCCGATCCAGCGTTGCTCGCTTCAAGCCCCTCTTGCCTTGCCCCCACACTCGAGGTTCGGCGGCGCTCGTAGTGCCCTCTTCCGGTAGCTTGACGGTCTCTCTAACTCACTTCTGTCGCGATGGGAAAAAGCTTCATGCATTAGGTGATCAAGCTGGTGTATTTGTGCTGGCTTCTTTCATTAGCGCGCTACAAAGACAGCAGTGTTTACTTAGAAGGAGTCCAGATCTCTGGCAGGAATGTTGTTAGCATATTCATGGATTTCTCGTACACAGTGCCGTTGTAGCGAAGAACGAGTGGGATCACCCGATTATCGTCATACGTGCCTCCGTATTTGAGAATCTTGCCCTTGAACGCGTTGCATATATTTGCTTCGACAGCGAACGTGACGTCAAGGACATAGGTTGCGTTTTTGTATTGGAACTCTATATCAGGTTTCTCCAATTTGTCGGATACTGGAAGATTACCATGGGCTTTGTCGTCCGGGCGAGGGTGACGATGATGGTCTATCTTGGTCAGGATACGGTTCACCATGTAATCATGGCGCACTGTTCTGATTCCGGCGTTTCATTCATATTTTCATTTTCTTACTTACACTTTATTTTATAATATTTATAATTACAAATAATATTATAAATTAATATTATTTGTTATTATAAATTAAATATTATTGTAGATTCAAAATACCAATGGTCACTTCTTGCAATACTCAAGCGCGCACGTCCTCATGATCTCCCGGAGCTCCGTCGCATCCTAAACACTGCTTCCACTCTCCATCATCTTTACGAACCGGGGCCACATGACGTTGTCCCCAGTGAGCTCCTCAAAATAATTTTCGTCCAGCCTCGTCATCAATTGTTAATTAGTGACTCACAATTTGGAGTGACATTAAAGAATAAATGGCATACTACATACATCATACAAAAATGAGAATATTCAATACCAAGTTAGTATATTTCGTATAGTTGTCAATAAGTTCAAAATACTAACTGCATTAAATTACTTTACAAACTCTTTCCACTTTTCTCATCTAAATATTCTCTTTATCCAAACTATATTTTCATTTTCTTACTTACACTTTATTTTATAATATTTTTAATAACAAATATTATTTTTCTCACTCGCTCATGTTCCAAGTCTTCAATTCTCGACGGTTACTCCGAGCCCGTCCGATCCAGCGTTGCCTTGGGCTTCGCCTTCTTGCCTTGCTCCCACACCCTCGAGGCCTGGCGGCGCTCGTAGTGCCCTTCTTCCGGTAGCTTGACGGTCTCTCTAACCTTACTTCGTCGCGATGGTGCCTTCATGCAGAGCATTAGTGATCAAGCTGGTGTAATGCAGCTTGGCTTCTTCGTTAGCGCGCGCTACTGCAAGACAGCAGTGTTTGCTTAGGAAGGAGTCCGTGATCTCTGGCAGGAATGTTGTTAGCATATTCATGGATTTCTCGTACACAGTGCCGTTGTAGCGAAGAACGAGTGGGATCACCCGATTATCGTCATACGTGCCTCCGTATTTGAGAATCTTGCCCTTGAACGCGTTGCATATATTTGCTTCGACAGCGAACGTGACGTCAAGGACATAGGTTGCGTTTTTGTATTGGAACTCTATATCAGGTTTCTCCAATTTGTCGGATACTGGAAGATTACCATGGGCTTTGTCGACCGGGCGAGGGTGACGATGATGGTCTATCTTGGTCAGGATACGGTTCACCATGTAATCATGGCGCACTGTTCTGATTCCGGCGTTTCATTCATATTTTCATTTTCTTACTTACACTTTATTTTATAATATTTATAATTACAAATAATATTATAAATTAATATTATTTGTTATTATAAATTAAATATTATTGTAGATTCAAAATACCAATGGTCACTTCTTGCAATACTCAAGCGCGCACGTCCTCATGATCTCCCGGAGCTCCGTCGCATCTTAAACAGTGCTTCCACTTTCCATCATCTTTACAAACCGGGGCCACATGACGTTGTCCCCCGTGAGCTCCTCAAAATAATTTTCGTCCAGTTTCTACCAGTTCCTTTCTTAACTCAAAACGTTCTCCTCCGTTTTATCTTCAAGTGGAATGAAGAAATCAGTCAAAGTATTTAGTTATTCATCAGAGATAGTTGTGAGTTAAAGTGGCTCTGAGAGAACGTATTTGGGCTGCTATAAGTGCTTACGGGCGTATTCTAGCGCTAACTAGTCACTTATGTTCAAAGCACGAGCAAGCTACGGGATCATGCGCAAGTACGCGCGCTTATCGCCAGGATTCGCACCAAAAGTCTGCAAAGCCGCACAAAACGAAGCTAACTGCATGTCACGATACTACCGACACTAAAGCATAATTATGGCTTTGAAGTGGCATAAATTAACTCTATAAACAGGGAAAATAATATTTATTGTAACGCACCACTTCCACCAAACTAAATGACCGAACAACAACCAATATAACCAGAAGTACAACCAGAACCAGTAGTACAACAAGAAGCTGCACCAATCAGAGAAAAGAAGCCAAAGAAACTGCACGTCGTCATAGCATGCGGATATGTCGGCACAAATTATAATGGATCTCAAATGCAAAATGGTAAGAATGCATTGGTTGCTACCACTATTGAAGGAGAAATCGCAAAAGTTTTGATTAAACTTGGTTACTGCCCAGAAGACGATTTGCGCTAAATTGATATGGAACGCACATCCAGAACCGACTCCAAGGTTTCAGCTGCCATGGCCATATTTACCCTTTGGTGCACAAACACTACCACATTACACGAAGAGCTGAATGAACACTTACCAGCTGACATTCGTGTTTATGGCGTCATGCGCACAACACCACGTTTTGATTGCAGAGCTATGTGCACCAGCAGACGCTATGAATATTTAGCACCTGTTTAAATGTTCTACTCAACCATTTATGAAGAGAAGAAAGCTTAATACAAGGCATTTTTAGCCGAGCAACAAGCTAATTTAGAACTCATCGCAAGACCAGAATCATTTGTTATGTAGCAAGTAGAATTTGTTTAGCCAGAAGCTGGTTTAACAAATGAATAACTTGTTAAATTTTTCAATGAAAACACAAGAGAAAAATTGAATTAATTCACTAAAATGTGCTATAGCGACTATAACGCGTATTACTATAACTTTACGTCTGAGAACAAGATCTCAACTATTAGCTCAACCGTTAGAAAATATGATCAATTCGAATTCAACGAAGCATTTTTAATCAATGGAAAAGCTTTCACTAAGATTAGCATCCACGGTATCGCATTCTTATACAACCAAATCAGAAAAATGGTCACGGCTGTTTCACTTGTTGCTAGAAATCAATGCCCACCATCATGGATGTCAAGAGCACTCACTGGAAGAGTTGAATTCAAAACTGAAATCCCAACTGCTCCAGGTGAATATTTGATGCTCCTCAGATAAGAATTCAAAGGTTATGAAAAGAGTGAGGAAATGAAGATTTATGGAGATATGTTGAGTAACAGAGAAGAAATCAAGCAAAAAGCTGAATAATTCAAGCAAATCATTCACGAATAAATTCTAGCGGTAAGTGACGAAATATGGTAGGGTTACTTAGCTCAAATGGACGAGTTTGCCACTCACGTTGATGGATATGAACTTGGTAAAGAAGCTGTTTTGAGAGAAATCAAAATTGCTGAAATACTCAGAGAAAACAAGGTATAAATGCAGGTGTAAATGGAATGAAATCTATATTCTATTATAAATATACAAAAATGAATGCTCAATATTCTGATGTGTTTAAAAGCAATTCTTCTCGTTTACAGAATATCATCCTCATACTTCTCTTCTTATTCAATGTTGCACATATTATCTTCATTATCAGAGTACCACCTCATTCAAGTGCTTGAAATGTTAAAATATATTCCAGATCTCACATGGACGCCAGAGATTCACTCTCGTTATAAAAATATGAGCGCTCAAACATTTTGGGTTCGTGCCCACCTGTTTCAACTGAGAAATGCGTTCAATACCGTCAGTCCGAAACAAAAGTTTGCCCAAGATTTGTGATGACTTCTCAAAAATTGAAACTGGCTTCTTGACGTGTGCAGACGAAGAGTCAATTAAAAATGCAATTACCTAGGGTTCACTCCAAATTGCGTTCACCATTTACTCAGACCATTTACTCGGACTTCATGTATCTTCATGTACTACAAAAACGTGGTTTATCAACACAACTACGGATATGGAGAAGATAACGGGCTCACCAAGTACTGGAGAAACACATTGAGAGAGAAGGGACACTTCAACATCAGACGCAGAAACAACGAATCCTCAGGAAGAGGAATATGATCATATCAAATATGATCAAATAAGTATAATATGATTTTGAAACTATGATTTGGAAAGATAACAGATATTAAATGGTGCCTTGGCACATGTGGTTTTCAATAATATTTTTTACTATTTTAATAATTCTTAAATCTATACATATCATATACATGTATCATAAGAAAGATAAATGTGATATTAAAATTAAATGCAATTTAAATATAACACAATCAATCTCTTTATAGATATTTAAATTTTACATAATTTTCAATATTAATATGATACTACATAAGTTTCATTTAAGACGTAGTAATCGTATAAATTATATGATACTCAAACAGTATTGAACTATACTACCCAGTCAAAGCTGGAATTATCACAAACAACTAAATATATATAATATAAATGCAAGTGTTAGATAATTTGTGTGATATGTTTTCTGTATCTGCATTGTAATTTTTACAAATCTAGATACGTATTTTTAAAAAGCTACAATTAAACTATGTTAAATTTCTAATGAAATATTAGAATTTTGTTCCACACCACACAATGAAATCAGTTGTAGAATATAAGTTGTGGACTAAGGAAGAAATATAGCAACTATCATATTTAGCATAACAGTACAACAATGGGAAAATTTAGTGGACGTAAATTTAATCTCAACTTAAACAACATAGAAGCATTCAACAATGCAAGTCTTACTATCACAACTACATCAAGAAGAATTGTGACTGCCACGATGCATTAACAAACAAAAACATTCAATAGGTGGCTATTTCGACACTAGAATTCTTGCTGATTGGAAATTTGAATGAAGTAAAAGACTTGGAGAAAGCCGAGTATTTTAACAACATTGAAGCCAAGATAATGTTAAATATTTACCAAATCTAGAGTAATAATAGTAACTTCCGATATGACCATAAATTTCTGGAGTTGATAAAGAGAAGAATCTTATTACATTATGAGAACATTAAGCAAATAACTGATGAAAAGATACAATATCACGGAGAGGCTCAGGTCGGGAAGTACAAAATTAATAAGTAATAATGGAAAAGTTTAACATATTTCATGAACAGCATTAACTACACTAATTTAATTGATGAAATAAGTGGCATACTTAGTAAAGAGATATTGGATTGAAATAGTATAACATAATAATCAGAAATAGCTACTCGGACTAATAACGCATTAAAATGAGGTTTTCTTTTCAATTGTATATTATATATTTTGTATAATAATAAAATATAATAAATATTGAAATAATAATATGAACATGTAACTAAAAGAACCGTAAACTGTTAACCATTCGCGAACTGAACTTATATTGGCACCTTTTGACATCCTCAGAAACGATAGAACGATAACGGTTTCGTTTTCACTTTGAGTATAATACTCTATTCATTTATTATAATCATTTAGAACTCTATTTTAAATAACTAGTTGCGTATATTACTTTCAAATTTCAAAAGAGTAAGAGTGCTTTAAAACTCACAAAATCAAAGTTTTTTTTTAAATAAAGTATTTTCTAGTTTTTTATACGATAGATTGTGTTTAAAATGTATGTGACTATATTTCTACACAATAATTATTAATATAATACTAGTTAAAAATTCACCGAATGATTCGATTTATAGATAAACTGGATTCTATTAATAGCATAAATATCATTAACAACTTAAATATTTATAATGTAATTAACATAAAACAATAATCTTATAATTAATACATATTTACTAATGTGCTTTATAAATCTGAACGCAACTCAAATGTTTTAACGTAAAACTAAAATCATGACTAAAAGCTCACCACTCTTTTCAAATGCAAAACGCCAAGTCTTACAACCACTGGAGCCAGGCGGAAACACGGTATCTGATGGCCTCCGTCAAAAACTACAAGAACAGAAAGATAGACTGGATTCAAATCCAGCGGAACCTGCCAGACAGAACCGTCCTCCAGTGCAAGTCTTTCTTCCACAACCACACCCAGAAGTACGAGCTAGCTTACCTGTTGTCGCGCTACGACGCCACCCAAGTCGCGTACAAGCTGCTGGAGTTCTGCATGAAGAAGGGGACGATAAGTGATGTCAAAGACACGAAGCAGAGACAGTACATTAACAACCTCGAGGCCGACTTCCTGATGAATATCTACGAACTGGAGCGGGAAAACTCTTTCTTTCCGTTCAACTTCCAGCTGCTGGGGCTGCTACAGGAAATGATCCTGATCTACAACAGGCTTATATCTGACTATCCCAGTTCGCGGGAACCCGCTTCCACGAGGCGACAAATAGACTCGCTGGCGAGTTTCATGAAAAGCATCGACAGTGACTCGTTGCTGAAGAAGTTGCAAGTGCTTCTAGCAAAGTTAAAGTGAATCTTTGTTCTCATAAATATATCTCTCAATGAGTGAATTATTAATATCATTGTTGTTGAATAATAACAGCATTGCAGTGGCGCACTAACGAAAAAGCCAAGCTGACACCAGTTTGATCACCAAAGCTCTGCACAATGAAACAATCGCAATAAAACATGGTTAGAAGAGAGACCGCCACAGGAAGAAGGGCTTTGGAACAACCGCTGATAATTGATAATTGAAGATTTGCAACATGAGTGAGAAGATTTAATAACATGAGTATGAATATTTATTGTAATTAAATTATAATTCGTTTAATTACTGAATGTTTGTTTCCATATTATATATTAACTTTAACTATATATATTTATTGTATATAAAACAAAAAATGTATAAATATAAATATATAAGTACAATAAATACTCCAGCTTCTTATGGCGAAGCTCAAAGCAACGCTAGATCTAACAGGCTCATTAGTAACATGAGAATTATTAAATACATACGTCATTCGAAACTATTTGCGTTTTCTATCAGCCTTTTTAAGATTTTCTCGTCGCCGAGGTTGTACAGTTCGAACAGGTTTGGTGCGAATACGACTCCAAAATTCTTCGCGTCCATTTTGTACAGTGGGTTTTGACTGAAGTTATTCAGTTATTTCAGTAGATAGATCAAATTCGCTCTGTACGGCTCAGTCATTATTTGTATTGTTTTAACGTCCTCTTCAGCAGATTTTCTGAACATAATGCTCATTTTCTCGCTGATAAGCGGATTGTTCAGCTTCCGATAGAAGTACTTTATGAGAGAGCATATTTAATCGACCTCCAGATTCTGCATTTCAAGATTTCCGTTCGTTTCAAGCGTTTTCTGAAGTGGTTTTTACAGTTCGTCTGAAGGAGACATTCTGAATAAACCTTCTTGAGGCGTTCTGAGAGTTAAAATGGAGAAGGCATTTATTATGAACTGGGGAATTTCTTACGTTGCTGTCAAAGCGATTAAATCAAGTTTTGTTGTTGGCTATTTTAAGCCAATGCAATCACTGGTGTTATTGGAGAGTTTTCCGAGTTTAAGATCCTGCTAAGTGGTTTACGCTTAATTCAGGTTGAATAACTTTATAGGCTCCTTGTTGTGAATAAAAGACGCGTTAGACCTCATTTTGATCTTCATCAAATAATCGGGCGATAGCTCCATTAGTGGTGCGGTAACTATTTTTAAATATTTGCCACTAAATGGACAGCATTCGCACAATAGCGATACAATCTTAAAGAAGCAAAAATATGAATTAATATCTTAGCTGTATATACAGGAGAGAATATATATTGTAACAACGTAGTAAACTTGTGTATATAATTGTTATATATGCTTTTATTGGTTATTCCCCCCAACCTACATATATTGATATTTAAAAATATATTAAAATATAAAATTGTCATTATCACTAGTTTATATAGTTTTAACACGATACATGCAAATATTTCATCTCAATTGTTACTATTTATCTCAAAATGATGAGTATTACAGTAAATGGCTAAGGAAAGGTCAGACAGTGATTTTTGTAAGCTTAAAATGTCGTGAATGACAATATTTAAGCAATTATCAGCGTCAAATGAACTTTTTCTTTGAAAGTTACAATTTTAATAAGTATTAATTGCCAGCATTTATTACTAAATCTATAATAATACATATGAGTCAACTTAAATTGCGTTCTATGTCAGTAGTTTTCAAGAATTTTGTTTCTAAAATGCTGCTTTAGTTTGCTTGATGAATTATAACGATTCCGCTTTCATTATAATTGAAGTGTGAAATTGAAAATATAGCACATATACAGGTAAATAAGTAGTGAAGGGAATTTAACTCAAAAACGTGGACTACTAAACTGCTGCAATATTGAATATATGTAGGTTGGGGGGAATAACCCTTTTATTAGAGCATACACAGAATTCCAAAAGTATGTGCATATGAAATGTATATTTTATGAGTGATTTGTCATCAAACACAAATTCATTGAAGCGAAATAATTACATATTATATCCACGGACTAAATTATAATATTATGAAAAGACGTAAAATTGATAATATTTACTGCTAACCAAATTCTGAGTACTCATTACAACACGAGACTTGATCGCTCTTCTGCTAAGAGTACTAGTAAATTTGTGTACAGTATAATACTTGACATTAATTTGGTGCAGATTTAAAATAGTTGAAAATAGTGTTGTCATTCTAGACAATAGTACGTTCAAATTTCGTTCAACATATTAGGCGATACTTTCTTTGTGACAATTCTTAATGGTCATGCTATTGCAAAAATCTTGTCAAACTCTTTAATGTGTTTTGAAGTGATACAAAATTTCATTGAAATATAATTTTGAACTGTTGAGATACAAAAACACGCTTCAATAATTGTCATTCCGTATTTATGTAAGTGTGTTGCACTTTCAAATACTGTAAAGGTCAATAATATAATATTATGCAAATATACACGAACACCTCACTATACTAGTGTTTGCAGCTACGTCACCAGAAAGATAATTTCGTTTTGATCCATAATCGGATGTTGGTTTGCGATTTATTCCTGACCAGCTTTAACTGAGCAATCGCACGACTATTTGGTTATATTTTAGTCGACATGCGTGTTGAAATCTATTCGCTACGCTAATCTGTCATATGTGTGAGTCAGCAACTACCTGAGAGAAATTGTGTGGAAGTTTTTGTCTGGGTGTTCCAGCTGGATCTGGCCGATGAGTTGGTTCAATACATCGCTCTTTCTCATTTTAGACTACATCAAATTTAGAAGTTGTTCGTTGAGCTAGTCTTTGTACTCTTCGTAGCTGTCGCAGAACTGCTTACTCCATGTGTTGTGGTAGTAATCATGCGCCTTCTTTTCCGTAGCCCCGCAGAGTATGGCCACCTTATTCCACATACCGTGTTTGCTTTTCACCTTACTCAGATTTTGATACGTTTGCGCATCGGATTCTGACTGGATTGAGTGATCAATATACAAGTATTTTCTTAACCGATTGTCTTGTATGAGCATTATCGGTTTTTTCACTTGCATTATGTTTTATTAATTTTATACATAAATTAGTCTGATTGGTTCAAACCATAGGCTATTTTAATATTTGACTGATTGAAGACATCAACTTTTTGATCATATTTGGAATGGTTCATTTTTAATTGAAATTAAAAGTGATATATTTATGTTTAGTAACATTTTAATAAGTTTCACTCCATCAATCAAATTTGAACAAGTTTCAAACTTCTAAAACAGGCTGCTATCTAAGTAATTCTTATTAATAGCAGCAACAATCTACTCAACAAAATAATTATAAACTTAACTTATAATCTAAATTTCAATTTAGTTACCAATATTTACTACTTTTTAAAAACTAGCTGAGCAACAACTTAAATGATATCGATTTTACTATTAAATCAACTTAAGATTAATTAAACTCATTATATTGGAGTCGAATCATGCAAATAAAATATCAAAATATTTGACATGTTCAAAAACAATCGCAAACATAATAATAAATTTAGAAAATGTAATACATAGTAATAAAATTTGAACCAAAGCGATACTATTAATTTTGACTAGTTTAACGTGTGCTGTAAATATTAAACACACTTTAAACACCATAGATATCTTAATTAATTCATAATAGAGGTATTTTCTGCTTTCAATCACGATTAAATTTGTGTGTTAAGTTTATATTCTACTGTTTGTGCAATTGCACTTAGAAGTGGAAATAGGTGTCATCCGCTACTGCTTTTATTGGATAATAAACACAAATCACTTAACATATTTTTAAAATTTTAGCAGTCAAATTACACCTCAGGTGTCATTTACATGAGTATCGGTTAACGACTGATCGAACTAGTGTTTCCACATAAATGGAGGTGGGCAAGAATTTATTTACACAATTGTAAACTGGTTGATCAAGTGAATTCACAGCTTTTTCAGCAGTAGACTATGTGATCAAATATTCCTAAAACATTGATAATCTTAGAAATTATAATATTACCTTAATGAAATACCATATTATATGACTGTGATTCAATAATTAATGTTCAGAAATATTAGATTAGCTTAGTTACCTACTATTTAAGTACACACAACAGTATGAACGTAGCTTTAAGTTAATGTTTTCGGAATGACACTGGTTGCGTCTTCTACTAGCTTATCCTTTAGTCTGTTTAATTACCATATATTTATTTCCATCATTTTGAAGCGGTTGCTTTGACATATAAATTAATTACTTTACACAGAAAGCATTTAAATTTTCACTTCATAGAATTATAGCATCATTTAAATATGTTTCTGCTTATGCTACATATGTTCAGATAAATCGTTAATAGTATTATATAGTGTTTATTAAAAACAAAATCATTCACTAAACGAGCTGTTTGAGCTGGGCCACCAAGGCAGCCACGTCGAACTGCTCCACCTGCGAGAGACATTGGAGGAAAACGGGCTGCTGTTCTTCTCGGTGGGTTTGAGTCGGGTCATTTCTAGCTTTTCTAAACGTCTACGAATGCTCGTGTTGCTTTTTCTGGAGGCGTTCGTAGGCGTGAGCCAGAATTTGTCTGAGCGAGATCGAGTGGAAGTTCTTCTCTGGGTGCTGCTGCTGGAGGTTGAAGATGATCTGGTGCAGGACCTCGCTCTTCGGCATGCTGGTATTTACCAGGCGTTCGAGCTGGCGGAGCATCTCCGGCTTGTACTCCTCGTAGCTGTCGCAGAACTGCTTGCTCCAGGTGTTGTGGTAGTAGTCGTGGACGTTCTTCTCGGTCACTCCGCACAAAACCGCTACTTTGGCCCAGGTGCCGCTTTTGATATATCTGGAGTGAATGAACTGGTACGTTTGCATATCGCTGACTGCCTACACCCGGAATTCGAGTTGCAGGTACATTCTGAGCTGTTCGCTAAAAGAGTCTTTCCACATAAATAGAAGTGGTGGTGAAATATATTGTACAAAGTTTACTATATAGCCTGTTTATTAGGTATTGTTTAAACAACAGACTGTTTATTCATTCTTTTTAAATCTTGATGTACAAAATTAATATAAATTTAGCCACAATGCGCTGATGCAACTGCATAGATATATTCTAACAAATACGCATAAATTGTGAGTCATTAGAAAAATTGCACAATGCTGCTTAAATGTTTTATAGAAATAAACAAAAAATTAATTAAATATGTATTTCGGACTATCGTATATCAACTGCAGTGACTCTTAAAATATTCTTACATTCGAACTAACAGAGTTAATATAGTGCACTAAACTTCACTCAACATGATTGGAAGCAATAGTTCGGAATTGACAAATAGATATGCCAGGAAGTGTGTAGATACAAGTACGATGAGTAAACATAGTTAGTGGGTCATTTGTTGACATAAGTATATTTCATTGGAGCGGAATCTATATTTGTGTTATAGCTGCAATTAAGTATACTATTAGATGCAACCGTATAAGTAAATTTTTGGGTTTTATAACAATGGTTTTAATTTTGATAAGACTTTTTGGTAATACCCCCCCAACCTTAAACATTTTATTATTCAAAAATATTCAAAATATCAAACGCTCTAATCCATCTATATAGTTGAAAATAGGATTTGGAGTGAAGGTGGTAATTAAATCATTTTTTCAATTACATTACTCTATAAAATACATTACTATAAAATAGAAAGCTATGCATATATCTCCATCACTCTAAATAACAATGTCAGTTGATATGTATTGAGATGACAGGGCAGCTTTTGGTTGAGTGTTAAAAACCATTTTCTAAAGTATTTACTAAATCATAAAAGTGTTATTCGGTACAAAATAGATTATCAACAAAATCATTTATGAAACTATTTATAAAAAATTTCTCCATTTCTAAATTTAATGAGCACTAAACGCACATACCACAGATGGACAGACCAGGAAGTTTATTTATTGTATCGATCAGTAATTAATTCTAATAAAAACTGGAGAATCGTTTAACGGGAATTTCCTTAGTTTACATTACTCCAGTTGCAAAATAAGTTCGCAATGATTGAAAAATAATATTTGATGCATTAGAAGAGCAGCATCGATTAAACCCTTCGGGTTCTGATGGAACTATTGAATAATTAACAAAGTGAAATAATATGAAATACAATAATTTGAACAAAATATCAGAAATTTTATGATATTAAGTAAATTATTGTGATAAAAGCATCCAAGGCAGTGGTCGATGTGTAAGATTTAACCCGGGCTTTTATTCTGTCTGCTAAGCTGTTACTATAAAATTCTCTTTACAATATGGCAATCAGGGTTATTCATACTCTGTGTTCAATTCAACTTTTAATATTTGCAAATAATTTTATTTATCACAAAATATAATACACAAAATATACCTATTATCCACTTCCAATGTAATCTCAAACTGACTAAGAAAAGATAACCCAGCTATTTTAAGCTGTTGGCGAGGATCCCATTAGCTAGTATTTTCGAACTAATTTAAATGATAATAAATAACCCACACTTGAGCAGTACAGCCAATTCATTAGTTAAATAACTATTGAACCCGAAAACCCGCTTTAAACGAAGAGCAAAATAACAATTTTGAACGTTTCGCACAACGAATCGCATTCAATTGAAGAGCAAATTGAAAGAGAAATACACAGCTGCTCATTCGAACAGAGAAACGGGAACATGAGAGTTATTTGTGAACCAGAAAAAGTCAAAGTTGTTCTTGAATAAATTAATTCAGAACTAAAAGTTCAAGTTGAAGAATTCAGAGTGTATTTAATTAAAAATGAAGAATTGGAAGATTTGAGCTTCGTAAACTCAATGAATGTGCAAAAACTTGTTGTTAATAACTGTTAAAATGTTAAATTCGAGCGTGCGGCCAATATACAGATACTAAGCGTTAATGACTGCAAACTAATGAATATAGAGGGGATTTAAAACTGGAAAAGTGTAAATGAAATCAATTTTGACAGAAACCAACTTGAAAATGCGCAAGAACTTTAAACACTGAATCTTTCGTACCTGTCACTACACGGTAACAATATATCGCAGCTGGATCCAATAAAAGGACTAAATAATCTCACAACGCTATATCTGTCAGCAAATAAGATATAAAACCTAGAGCCACTGAGAAACCTGAATCTCATTGAACTTTACCTCCATGAAAATTATATCCAAAATCTTGAGCCGCTGAGTGGACTTGTCAACCTTTAGGTTCTTGCGTTGTATACAAACGAAATTTAAAATATTGAATCGTTGCACGGACTCATAAATCTCACAACACTGTACTTGTGTTCAAATCAGATTGAAAATATTGAAACATTAAAAGGTATGGAAAGACTCACTTTTATTTTTATATCATAAAATCAAATTAAGAGAGTTGAACCTTTGAGAGGGCTTGTGGGGCTCAAGTTTCTATAAATAGGTTCAAACTTAATTCATGATTTTTCTCCCATCAAAAGTCATCCCAACTTCAACAATTATTCAATATGGGGTTAAAAATGATTTCTATTTCTAATGTATTATAATATGTATTAAAATATATAATAAAATGATTTATTAAACTGTAACCTTATCAAAAAATAACATGTCTCACTCAAACAATGGTGCGATATCAATGATGCATTAGAGTATTTTCTCGTCCCCTGATTCGCATCCGGTGAAAATATCAGCTGCGAGGCTACTTGCGATACTTTAACTGCATACTTCGTATTCAGGAATGTTTGTAATATAATTCAATTTTTGAACAATGTAGACTAAATCTTCATTGTCTGCTAATTCATTAATAATTTTCTTTATTGAATTTACATTGTTTTTAGCCCTTCTTAATTTTTTCACCACGTCTAGAGATATTCTGTTTACTTGACATTCGGCCTTTATAAGTGCACAAATGTCTTAAATTTTCAAGAGTTTTAGATCATCGTGATATTGCTATCTTTAGGGCTTGACATCGAAAAATAGTGGTTAAGGATGTCTATTCAATAGTTCGCAGAAAAGTTGTTAGGGCGATTACTTTTCATCAGATGACTCATCCGTTTATACTGGCTCCTCTATGCATATTGGATTAATAGATATCGGAGCGCATTTACGAGCGTAGATCAAATTTATTAACATGTATTCTTACAATTCCATTGGAGTGAAATAAGATAGTCATATAATAACTGAACTATTATAAATTATCTTTTAATACTATATTATGTTATATTATTACTTGTACAACACTAAGGTAAAAATAGAAATGTAAGATATAGATTAAAGTGTTAAATATAGATAAACTACATTTAATTTTAGACAATATGTAAAGATTAAATGTATTTATAATATGTTTATTTGATGTTCTTAAATGTTAAATTCTTAAAAATTTAAAATCAATCCAGATTCATATTATTAAACAGTATAACTAACGTATTTTTTAGTTTATATAGTTGTAAAAATATTATTAAAATTTATTGAAATATTTGAAAAAGATGGTCACTAAAACTAATATGCGGATTCGATAAGAACGGATAATATTTTTTCATCTCCAAGTTGGTACTACCTGAAAACGGTGGGGTAAGTTCAGGTAAATCTCGCAATTTTTGATGGATGAGCAATGTATCTAGCTTGTTCATTCATATATGACAGTACATAGTTGACAACATCATATATTTTACTGTCAATAATTTATATTTAACATAAATTATTATTAATAGTGTGTAACGTTAAACCAAAACAAATCACATATTCTCTACCAGTACTATCAGCTGCTGCAGGATCTTCTCGTCTCCGAAGGCGAAGTCCTCGAACAGGTTCGGGGCGAAGCACACGCCCAGGTTCTTCGCGTCCATTCTGTACTCGGGGACCTTCGCGATGCCGTTCAGCTTCTTGAGGAGGAAGACCAGGTTCTCGAAGTAAGAGGGCTTCAGGAAGACCAAATCCGTCTTCATCAGCATAGGGTTCTGGGCGTGCTCCCGGAGCTGCTTGCACACGTTCTTGGGCAGCAGAGGAATAGTGAGCTTTCTATAGAAGTACTTGATCAACGAACAGATCTGGTCTGTCTCAAGCGGCGCTGGGTCCACGTAGAAATGCAGGTCTATTTGTCTATTCAATTCTTACTAATTAAATGATTATGTTATTTTAAATATTCCTGCCTATGGTGTTCTTAATTATAATTCAATAAATGCATTTGTAATAAAATTTGGAATAGAATATAGTTTATTATCTAAATTGTAAGTATTAGACCCCTTATTCTCTATGTCTTTGTCTATATCAATTTTCATTAATTTCTGTTTTATACGGTTACATATTTAATTCATTTTGAAGTGTTGGAATTATTTCTATTTTGTGTATTCTTAGCTTATAATCTGTACTGTGTTTTAAACAACATAAACTATTTTTAACTTTTAAATATACATCTATTATAAAAATACATATTTCTTTAGTTAATAAATGTATAGTATCATTTACTAATTCAAAACATAGACTTGTCTGAATATTTATTATAATCAGTTCTCACATTCAATATAAGTACGTTATCAAAATCTTTCCGCATGCGTGCCCTCATTCGAACTCGTAAGCGAATTCAATGAGGAATTTGATTATTTTCTCGTCCCCCATTTAAAAGTTCTGCAGCAGATTCGGTGCAAAAACGATCCCCAGATTGAGCGCGCTCATTTAATACCCCGGGATGAGCGAGATCCGGTTAAGGTTCTTCAACAGCTGAGTTAAGGTCTCTCGTTCATTTTCTTGCAGTTAATGTAATACAAAAGCCGTTCCCGTGTACTTGTTCTTGTTCATTCTGAACCCGTTCTCAAGTGAGATTGGAATCAGGGCGCTCATTTTACAGCAGTTTTTAATGAGTGAGCAGAGGAGATCCGTTCTGAGCGTTTTGAAGGGGATTTGTTAACGCGAATTTAATTATTAAAGGAGGTTTTCAAGCTATTAATTTTAAGGGGAGGTGAGGAAGAGTTAATCGGTTGGCGGGCGCGAAAACAGCTCCTCAAACGCGTTTTTGAGCGTCTAGTGTATTTGAGAGTCTGAAATGCTGTTATTTGAGTTCTGCTCGGTGAGCTCCTCGAATGTATCTTTGTCTTCCGCGAGGTTCTCGAGATTTATCTCAATCAGCTCCTTATTCAGCTTCAAAAGGCATGTGTTCTGCTTATTCAGGATTTTTGCTTTCACGATCAACTATGTGTACTCATCTGATAACTCCATAAACTGGAAGTGGTGTATATTACTGAATTCGAAGAATAACACCAAGATCGGCTCATGTCCCAATTTGAGTCTTTAAATGGAAATAACATGATTTAAATCTATAAATTTCTGTGTATATATTAGAATGGTAAATTATAAATTATATAGGTTGCGTAAGCATATCTTAAAATTTAGAAGGTTCAATCAATCATTCATTTTACAATATATCTAGATCTTAAAATAGTATTTATATAGCCCTATCTATTTCCAAAATTAAACCAGAATCTCATATTTCAAGCTAAGATACAGAAACCAATAACAAATCTGATATAAATTTCGTTATATACATTTTCTTTTTTATTACTAAGGTAATAATTATTGATATAACATTGGAAAATTGATAGTCACACTCACTTTATTTCATTTTCAATCTTCAAACAAACTCGAATGCAAATTCTATTAAATACTTCAATATTTTCTCGTCTCCAATTTCAAAACCCTGGAAAATGATTTCTGCGAATATTTTTGATAAATTCTAGCTGCTCATTTTGTACTCGGGGATATTCACTATTCTGTTCAGGCTTTGGAGTAGAAACAGAACGTTTTCGCGCAAAAGCAGCTCAAAATCGAATATAACCCTCTTAACATCGTTATATTTGTTCTTACACAGTCTTAGCTCAGTTATGAACTCATTTGGAATTGAGCACAAGAGTTTTGACTGGGATTTTACAATTGAGCACAAAGTTTCAGTTTTTAGTTTGAATTGAAAGCGGAACTGCGTCCAGTGGCTGAAATTGAAACAAAAGTGGTTCTGGAGAACGCGAAAACATCTCAGAAAACACCTGGGATAGCACTGACTCAGTGATTGAAATTGAAGACTAACACGAAAATTCTTCCTCCACTGGCGAGTACGTGTTCTCCTAGTTAGAAACCAAATTCGGAGTTATACAACGTGTCATGCTCTTACGCTGCGTCATTAATTTGTGTATAACATTTGTGTGCAACTCCATTAAAGTGGATTGAATTTTGAGTTTAATTGATGAAATATACAGAATCAAAACATTGTAAACAGCATTACAGGTGTAGTGTAATATTAATAATATTTTGTGTATGTGCTTAAAGTTTAGAGTTTAAATAAGGATGTAACTGCATTTTTGCTGTATACTTTGATAAATTCTAGACAATTTTTTATTTTCCGAATCGATATAATTTGATGACATCTCAAAAAATTAACACTAAAAATATAGAGCCCTTTATGTACATAGTTACAGAAGTAAAGAACGCATTAAAAAGAAAATATCATTTTAAAATGTTCCTGTGATTGAAGTAATCGATTATTGAGTGGATGTTTTTGAGATGTACCAAAAGAGTGAGCCGATATATAAAATTCTAGACTATTGATTTCCAAAGCGTATTCGTGAGATATCTAGTTTAGTCTTATTTGCCAACCACTTTGTTCTATTTGTGATAACCTATGTAATTCATCTGTTTAATCAATTTTTATTTGTTTAATTTAATAATTGCGTACCACTCCTTACTTGATAATGATGAGAAACCGTAATATTTGAGAGAATACAATGATTATAATGGATTTAGATGCAAAAATTTATAAGAAACAATTCAACTTATACGTTTTTGAAGTTTTAAGAATAAGTTCATAAAAAATAATACTATTATTATTGAGTGAATTGTTGATGATTTTATGTTGAGTGATTTTAATTGAATATTAACAAAATATTAATAAAATAAACTTTATATGGCCTTTATCAGGTGGTTCAAATTCTAATATTTATTTGTAATTAGGTTTGGTCTTTTCGTCATCAACTCTGTTCTATTCGTGAGATATC
The DNA here is from genome assembly GCA_963988835.1 of Hexamita inflata. Lineage (NCBI taxonomy): Eukaryota > Fornicata > Diplomonadida > Hexamitidae > Hexamita > Hexamita inflata. The sequence continues at coordinate 27,188 of CAXDID010001233.1, forward strand.
TCAAAATATCTGAAAACCACATGAAATGACAAATAAACTATTCATTTTCCCTAGTACTATTCGTGAGACTCGGTACCTAGTGTACTTGTGAGACTTTACCGTAACAAATATTTCGGATACAACTTAGTACATACTAATACTATGTAGTATAGTATAAATTATTTACTAATATCGCCTTATTATGTTTGAACTTCTACATAATACATATTCTTCTAAATTATACAAAAGTTAGAAATTAACTATTGACAATAAAAGGTTCTCTGTAAGAATTAAAATTATTTTTTGTATTTATTAGTCATTAATTACTTATTTTTATTATCAATTACTAACTAGCTTCACTCAAATTCAAAAGCAAATTCTATCAGAAATTTCAACAATTTTTCGTCCCCTATTTTAAATCCTTAAAATATATCAACTGCAATGTTGGTAGACAGGCTTTGAATATTAATTTAATATTCTGGTATCTTTGAAATTTTCTGCAACATTTGGATAAAATACAATATATTAGACCTAAGTACATTATCTAAATCATATATTAACGTCTTAACTTCTTAATACTTATTTTTACACAATCTCAGTTCAATAACTTATTTATTAGGAAGTTAACATAGTTATTAGCATTAGGCTTTAATTAATGAACATAAAGTCTCAATTTTCAAACATTAAAGGTTAATTGGTATCGAATCCAATACTGAACAAGAAAATGTTAATGGTTATGCAGGGCGTGATAAGAGTTCATTAAATACTTTAGATAACAATGAATTACTAGCATACGTGGGTTCTATACAATTTAATTCATTACATTGTGACGACTAACGAGTTATTGGTTTTGAAATGATATAGTCTATACTATTTTAAATTTCTTTACGTTATGCGATAAGATTTTATATAATTGAAGAATGTATCTCCATTGAAGTGGTAGTATCTTAAATTTATCTCTAATTTATTGTTGTATAGTTATAATATTAATATAGATAGTTGACCTTTATATGTTATATTTGATTTGTATGTTTGACTTTGTGTTTGTTTGACTTTATGTTGACACATTTATAACGTGTTTAATTTCTATTAAACAAATATCAATCAACAATAACACATATTTATTATTATATCTAACAGTTTAGTATTTATAATTACATACATACTTGTGAAAATACTGTGTTATGGTCATAAATATGTAAGTATAAATATTGGAATAAATCAATAATACGATAATTCTATTATATCATATTATCATCTTTTTTCTGGGTTTTCCTTTTTAACAAAGATCAAGAATTAATATTTGCTAAGAAGACGAGTTTTCTATAAACTATATTGAAATTTTTGAATCATGTATCTTTGTGAAATGTACATGTTCACTAATATAAAAATAAGTGACTAAGTAATACAGTAAGAATAATATATATTATAGAACCTCGAATTGAGTAACTTGTAACTGTCTGCAACCTGCTACTTACAATGTGTCTCACTCTAACTATTGTGCATTATCAATGACGAATTTGAGTATTTTCTCGTCTCCCAGTTTGAATCCGGCGAATAAATCAACCGCGAGGCTGCTCGCGAGGCTTTGGCTGCTAATTTCGTATTCTGGTGTATTTATTATGAAATTAAGTTATTTGATCAGGTATCTAATGTTATCTTTGTCTTCCAATTCGTTTATGATTTGGTTTATTCTGTTAATATCATTATTTGTGCTTCTAAGCTCCTTAACTGTGTTTTGATGTATTCTATTCACTACGCACTCGTTTTTAATCAGTGAGCAAATATCAGTAGTTTTAGTGTGTTTTAAATAAACCTGATTCGGTTTTAGTTGTTATTTGTTGAAAACGAGAGGTTCGGGGCTCCTTTTGAACAATTCGGTGAAAAGATTCATTAATGAATAATTTTCGTCGGAGGACTCATCAGTTATATTCGGATCTTAAATTATAACTTGATTCACGTGAATTGGAGTGAATTTTCGCGCGTTAATCAGATTTATCAAAAGGTTTTCTTGCAATTCCATTGGAGTGGAGTATATGCAAAAAAATGAGTGAAATGTGAAAATATGTTTAAATGATAACATAAAATAACACTGAACTTCAGTGACTGAAGTAAAAATAGAAAAATGAAATTACATATGTATAGATATTTATAGATTTACAGAGAAATAACTAATCTTTATTAAAAGCACAGAAATATTAGCATTAAATGTATTTTAGATTATGTATTTTGCTATTTATACACAAAATTTACTTATATACACTAGATTTACATAATCTCGAATCAAACCTATACTTTCATAATTGGATTCCATTTAGTTACACACATTATTAATCACAATGTAGCCTATTTCAACATTATGTTTTAAGACATAAAAATTCGAAGCGAACCTTACTATTTAAGCAAATAGAGTCTAAGAATACTCTAATGATTCAAGGAAACCCAAACCGGAACTCATCAATATTGCACACATGAGTTTATTAAGCAGTCGAATCTTAACCAATGAATAATTCGATTTAACATGCCAAAGCATTTTTACACCAGAGAAATTCTTCAAACAAAATGAAGAAGGAATACATATTTTCTGCCCCTGCTGTAGAACTGAAGTTGTTATGCAAAATCATCACATGTACTGTAAAGGTATGAACGGTTTGACAAAGTAAATACACAATGCTCAAGTAAGCAATATCATCAATATAATTGATAAAAAACACAACCCAATGGTATGTAAAACAGCCAGACAAGTCAATGACGACGAATAATCCAAGTTATAACCAGATATAGTCACCAAAGATAATCAAACCTTTGATTTCTCAGCAAGAACCCACTTGCTATGTACAAAACAAAAATCGAGAAATATGGCAAGATCTTTGACAACAAAAACGTTATACCAATAATAATAACACCATGGTTGTAAATGGATCCACGTTCAGTTATTGAAATGAGTCGATACTGCAAACCTGATAAATTGTTCAAATTTTTAAGCTTTTGGACAATATACATGGAATCATAAAAGCTTGAAAAGTACAGTAGTTACTCAAAAGAAAACAACTTGAATCACTTCGACACTGAAGTACAAAGAACAGCTTAAGCAGTCATCTGCGAAGAAAGCGCAAACCAACAACGATGAAATCGTTATAGAGATTGAACTTGAGGAAACCCTCAACAGAATCTCTCAGAATGAAACCGTCCCTGGATAGAGTCAATCCAAGGGACCCGTGACATTCTGAACGTATGTCGGCTCACTCAGGTACGTCTTAAACATCTGTACAATAACGGTAACCTGAAAATCAGATATCATGCATAGGATAAAACACAAAAAATGAACAAATCAATAAAATATGTGAAAGCAACATGTTTTTGATAGTTTAGTCTCATAAATTAAGATAATTTTAGAAAAAGATTATAAAAAGTATTAAAAAATTGTTTTATAATTTGGAAAAAATAAATAAATAGTGAAATATAAACATATATAAACACTATAACTTCACCAGAAATAAATTCTAATTAAAACAGACCGCCACCTTTAACGACAACTTAATATTATATTGTAAATATAACATAATATAATACTTCAGAGAATGCAATAAATACTACACCTTAATGAATATATTTTAATAAGAATAAGTATACAGTAGCTGTAACATCTTATAACCACCATATCCACAGCCATCATCTCTGAAAAGTTAATAACCTAGCATGTAATAATGTTATATAAATATTAATAGCACAGCATTAGAATTAATTGAAAAATGGATGGATGTGGATAAATTATTATAAATATATGTATTATATTGATAATATTGATAATCTATAATTTAAATTTAATAGCACAGCAATAACACGATAAAGTATAAAACAATACTATCATTTCCGAATCGATATAATTTGATGACATCTCAAAAAATTAACACTAAAAATATAGAGCCCTTTATGTACATAGTTACAGAAGTAAAGAACGCATTAAAATGAAAATATCATTTTAAAATGTTCCTGTGATTGAAGTAATCGATTATTGAGTGGATGTTTTTGAGATGTACCAAAAGAGTGAGCCGATATATGTTTTAAGACATACATATTGATCTACAGAGAAGACAGAAGCGAAAAATATCTCTTGCAAAAACAAGATTTGTAATCCATGTTCATATATTTTAATCAATATTCCCCGAAATAATTAATAATATAACACTGTATCTCATTCTAATTATGGTGCTATATCTATGATACATTTGAGTATTTTCTCGTCACCAAGTTTAAATCCTGTGAAAATTTCAACAGCGAGGCTGCTCGCAAGGCCTAAACTACAAATATCATATTCAGGTGTGTTAGCAATGTAGTTCAGTTTTTGAACAATGTAGATTAGATTTTCATTGTCTTCTAATTCTTAAATAATTTACTTTATCGATAGTAAATTATTTTTAGCGATTCTTAATCGCTTTACTGCTTCTATTGGTATTCTGTTCATTTAACACTCGTTCTTTATGAGTGAACATATTTCAAATGTTTTAGTGTGTTTCAAATCACCATGATTCGATTTTATGGGTTGTGAATTGAAAATGAGTGGTTAAGGGTGTCTTTTCAGTAGTTCGCAGAACAAATGCTAAAGCGATTACTTTTCGTCCGATGATTCATCTGTTTATACAGGATCTTCTATGCATATTGGATTAATAGATATTGGGGCGAATTTACGAGCGTTGATCAAATTAATTAAAATGTTTTCTTACAGTTCCATTGGAGTGGAGGGAGAAAAGTAGTTTAATGGTATAACTTTGAAAATTTTACTTCATATACATGTAAACACCAAGGTAAAAATAGAAATATAAGTAAAGATTAAGTTGTTATTTTGTTAAACTACATTAGATTTTCGATTACTTGTACAGATTAAATGTAGTTTTAATTTAGTATATTTGATATTCTTAAAATGAAATGCAAAATTCGATTAAACTATACATATTTTTTGTATTAAAACTATAATATAATGTACATACACATTTCTCTGGAAAAATATTGTAATCAAATGACTTACTTGACTCTAACCAACAGTATTAATATGAATAACAATACAAATATTTGTCTCACTCAAACAACGGTGCTATATCTATGATAAATTTAAGTATTTTCTCATCCCCTAGTTTGAATCCGGTGAAAATATCAGCTGCAAGGCTACTTGCGATACTTTAGCTATGTACTTCGTATTCAGGAATGTTTGTAATATAATTCAATTTTTGAACAATGTAGATTAAATCTTCATTGTCTGCTAATTCGTTTATTATTATCTTTATCAAGCTTATATTATTCTTAGCGTTTCTTAATTTTTTCACCACGTCTAGAGATATCCTGTTGACTTAACATTCGGCCTTTATTAGTGAACAAATTTCTTCAATTTTCAAGAGTTTTAGATCATCGTGATATTGCTATCTTTTGGGTTTGGCATCGAAAAATAGAGGTTAAGGACGTCTATTCAGTAGTTCACAGAACAAATGCTAAAGCGATTATTTTTCATCAGATGACTCATCCGTTTATACTGGCTCCTCTATGCATATTGGATTAATAGATATCGGAGCGAATTTATGTGCGTAGATCAAATTAATTAACATGTCTTCTTACAGTTCCATTAGAGTGAAATAAGATAGTCATATAATAACTGAACTATTATAAATTATCTTTTAATACTATATTATGTTATATTATTACTTGTACAACACTAAGGTAAAAATAGAAATGTAAGATATAGATTAAAGTGTTAAATATAGATAAACTACATTTAATTTTAGACAATATGTAAAGATTAAATGTATTTATAATATGTTTATTTGATGTTCTTAAATGTTAAATTCTTAAAAATTTAAAATCAATCCAGATTCATATTATTAAACAGTATAACTAACGTATTTTTTAGTTTATATAGTTGTAAAAATATTATTAAAATTTATTGAAATATTTGAAAAAGATGGTCACTAAAACTAATATGCGGATTCGATAAGAATGGATAATATTTTTTCATCTCCAAGTTGGTACTACTTGAAAACGGTGGGGGCAAATACAGTTATGGGAGGTGGAATTGCTTTTTCTTGTTTACTATGTGAGTAATTATATATTAAAATATTTTGCCACTTCTAATGCGGATGACAAATTCCAATAAATAATCTCAAGTTGGAGATTATTCATGAACTACTCATTAACACAAGAGGGCCAAAAATATGATTTCGATCGTATTAGACCATAATCGACTATTCAAAGTCGGTATTTAATATTCCAAAAAGGAAAAATAGAAATTACCACATGCAATAAAAGGACGGCAATGACAAAAATAAACGCGGTAGAAGATGTTTAGGGAAGGTCAACTAATTCACTTAACAAACTTAGGCAGTTCTGAAGCGTTTGTATTCTCTTCATTTCTGGGTCCAACGGATGAATTCATAAAATATTGTACCAATCTGAACTAGTTATATCACTTGTTTAAGATGTCCCTGTGTAATTTCTACGTTTTAGTCAACAAAACTAATTTATGAAAGATTTTATCTCGAAAATATATGGTAGTTAAGCCTGATTGGAGAAAAGAATAAGAGGATCCAATGATTGGTATACGGACGCAATATGTAATTTATAACTAGTAGCGCAAGCACTGGACCTGCAGAGGACCTCGGTGTTCATCTTCAACTGGGTCAATCTGAACGATTTTAGGTATTTCTTAATCACGAAAAACAATGGAGGACTTTTTCTTTCAATCTCAACCGGGAGCTCAAGATGAAGTATTGGTACTTCGCTTAATTAGAATTATAATTCAGGTAGTTACAGTCGCTTTCATTCTCAATATTCAAATAATGAATGCATTTTGTTTCTTGAAGAATGGAATCAAGTGGGTTAGTCGGGCCCAGCATTAAATAATATATTGATGCTACTCTAAAACAACAGTTATTTTACTTATGATCTTCCACTTCCATTTCATAATGAGAAATCAATTTTCTTGATTGTTAAATTATACAACGTTAGGTAAAGTTGAAACTTATTATTGAAGTATATACAGAGTTATATACGTTAATTATTGTAGCACAGCTATCCAAGGCTCAACCAGGCCTTGATGTGATTGAAGCACTTTACAAATCAATAGTAAATAGAGTTAATGAGTGTATTGATGAGGAGGGAGAACACACTCATTATTGAGCCGGGCAGTGATATAAGTAAGATTCAAATAATAAACTTCATTCTTCTTCCTAATTCAAAAAAGCATTTCGAGGGCCCACCACTGTACGATACCGAGATTTTTAGCATTCATTTTGTACTCTGGAATGACGCTAATAGCGTTCAGCTGTCTCAATATATAAAATAGATTCTGAAAGTGGAAGTTTTATTTGTCAAACAGGATATTCATTGATTTACGCAGCGAGGATGCGATTTAAATTGAAATGAGTGGTTCTGACAGATCACGCAAGCAATTTTTGATGCATAAACAAAGTAATGTAGTATCTAGTAGTTTAGGGTTTACGTACATGGCTTATTCGAGTTTGAGCATGATGGCTTTTTATTTGTCAAGTTGTGGTGGGATTCTGAATACACCTTCAGTTGGTGGTCTATCGAACAGTTCTTTGAATGCGTTTTTGATGAATTGTTGAACGCATTCAGCTTTTTCTTGCTGGAATTGTTCTGAGTTGTTTCTGGTGATAGGTGAGTCTTCATCGGACGACTCAACTATTTATTATTGTTGTAGTTTTGATCTTCCGGATGTTTGGGGCAAGCTTTTTCTTATGAGCATGTTCTGCATTTGTTCAGGTAGGAGTTCCATTTTGTCTGGAGTGGTGGTAAAGATAATGTTATGGATTTTTTGTTGATAAGTGTGTTCGGGGTGGTCCCATTGCCCGTTTTTAAAACTTTATTTTAATTTGGCTCAAATTCAGATAAACGAAACACTAAACGACACTAAATTTGACATAACGAGTAAAATGTTTGTTTAATGTGTATTAAAGAAATGTATTGAAGAAAGGATTAAGAAAGATACAATAAAATATTATTAAAATACTAGAAATGTAGTTTGAAAAAATACAAATAAAAATTGATAGATATGTTGCAAATCTGGTTGAACGGGAAGATAATTAAAGGTTTTGCAAAATAAGGAATGTACGTTTACTTGTTCTTATCTTTCATTTGTTTAGAAATAGAATCAAAGGAACGTAGATTCTTTAATATAGAATGAAATTGATGTTTATTTTATGAAATAATCAATCAATCATTTTTTCTTTTAAAGAATTATTAATTATTGAAAGATATCATTGTAAAACACTCAAATCACATATTCTCTACCAGTACTATCAGCTGCTGCAGGATCTTCTCGTCTCCGAAGGCGAAGTCCTCGAACAGGTTCGGGGCGAAGCACACGCCCAGGTTCTTCGCGTCCATCCTGTACTCGGGGACCTTCGCGATTCCGTTCAGCTTCTTGAGGAGGAAGACCAGGTTCTCGAAGTAAGAGGGCTTCAAGAAGACCAGATCCGTCTTCATCAGCATCGGGTTCTGGGCGTGCTCCCGAAGCTGCTTGCACACGTTCTTGGGCAGCAGAGGAATAGTGAGCTTTCTATAGAAGTACTTGATCAACGAACAGATCTGGTCTGTCTCAAGCGGCGCTGGGTCCACGTAGAAATGCAGGTCGATCTATTTATTCAGCTCTTGCTGTGGTTCTGAAGGCGGAGACATACGGAATATCCCCTCTTGAGCTGGTCTCTAACTAAGTTCACCAAAAGCCGTTCTTATAAATCTAGGTATTTAAACCGAGTCTAAATCAAGCTACCGATTGATAGTACGAGGTCTGTTATAAAGTGATTACTATACTTAATACTTACTATTTTTAACTTATAGCATTTTAATGAGTGCTTCGTTGTGTGCAACAAGAGTCATTTTAGTATATGTGAAGTGTGTATAAATAATTGAATAATGATATGAATTTATGTTAATATTAACCCATTAATTTTACACCAGTACTTTAAGATTATATGGAATTATGTAAAAATATACATTCTATAAATATAAACATAATAAATATACATACAGATTGTGTTTGTTGTGTTATAGTGTTAATTTACACTGGGTATTAACATGTTTTATAATTGAATGTAGATACATTATTTGACGTCTTATAATTTGTCTATCTGTTTACATATTCATAACAAGTCTCTATCAAAGAATCTATGTTTACATTTTAATAAATAATGGTTCCATATTTAGTTTTGCATTCAGTCTTTTAGTTTTTACCGGGTCAACTCTTAACCCTCATCCATTACATAATTATATACTGTCCAAATCAATCTCAAGTTATTGATTCCAGAAAACAATCATTTAATCTATGTTTTATCTCTATTTTCTTACTCAAAACATATTTCACTCATTTCCAAAATATAGCTCAAATAGCCGATGTCAATAATGTTAGTTCAAGTGAACTCAGATTGTCTCAGGGTGTGATAATCCTTGAAAATGATGTGTGATATTGAGATTAGTTTGAGGTAACATTTCAGTACTAAATTTGGATTTGTGGATTGTCATGATTAGTAGAGTGATTATATTTAGCCTTAGTACTATAATGATACAGTTAAGTGAGTTATATGTCTTATTATATGTCTCAAAATGAAACAAACTCCTTAGGTACTTGTTCGATAATTCTATATAATTATCCCTTAAAATCAATTATAATTAACATATAAAGAAAATAAAAAAGCCTGTAAGAAGTCTAAAACATTGAAGATGTTCTGAAACAGACATCCCTACCTCAGTAGGAAAATAAGTAAAGTCAAAGCGAAAAGAAGGCCAAGAAGCGACAGCATTAGACGGATATTTCCATCGACGACTGGGTATGAGGCCGGTTCTCCAACATTGAGTATGTTGCCCGCGAAGACATGCGCTTGAAACGTAGACCATGCAAGTATAAATGAAAGTTAAGTGAGTGGGATATATAATTAACATATAAATAATAACAAATTTCTCAAAACAAAAAATTTCACTCAGAGCGCGTCAGCGTTTTCTATCATCGTCTGAACGATTCTCTCGTCCCCGAACTGGTAAACCTCGAACAGGTTCGGAGCGAAACAGACCCCAAAGTTCTTCGCGTCCATTTTATAACCGGGAACAAGAGTGAGCTCTTTGAGCCTCTTCGAGAGGAATTTGAGGTTCTCTTTGTACGTGGGTTTGATTTGCTTCACGTCCATCCTGATCAGGTTTATGTCAGTAGGATGCGCGCGGAGGTAGGTGGCGATTTCGGATGAAATGAGCGACTAAGTTAAACGCCTGTAGAAATACTTAATCAACGCGCACAGTTAATCGGTTTCAAGAGGTTTCGGATCAACATAGTACAGTTATGGGAGGTGGAATTGCTTTTTCTTGTTTACTATGTGAGTAATTATATATTAAAATATTTTGCCACTTCTAATGCGGATGACAAATTCCAATAAATAATCTCAAGTTGGAGATTATTCATGAACTACTCATTAACACAAGAGGGCCAAAAATATGATTTCGATCGTATTAGACCATAATCGACTATTCAAAGTCGGTATTTAATATTCCAAAAAGGAAAAATAGAAATTACCACATGCAATAAAGGACGGCAATGACAAAAATAAACGCGGTAGAAGATGTTTAGGGAAGGTCAACTAATTCACTTACAAACTTAGGCAGTTCTGAAGCGTTTGTATTCTCTTCATTTCTGGGTCCAACGGATGAATTCATAAAATATTGTACCAATCTGAACTAGTTATATCCTTGTTTAAGATGTCCCTGTGTAATTTCTACGTTTTAGTCAACAAAACTAATTTATGAAAGATTTTATCTCGAAAATATATGGTAGTTAAGCCTGATTGAGAAAAGAATAAGAGGATCAATGATTGGTATACGGACGCAATATGTAATTTATAACTAGTAGCGCAAGCACTGGACCTGCAGAGGACCTCGGTGTTCATCTTCAACTGGGTCAATCTAACATTTTAGTATTTCTTAATCACGAAAAACAATGGAGGACTTTTTCTTTCAATCTCAACCGGGAGCTCAAGATGAAGTATTGGTACTTCGCTTAATTAGAATTATAATTCAGGTAGTTACAGTCGCTTTCATTCTCAATATTCAAATAATGAATGCATTTTGTTTCTTGAGAATGGAATCAAGTGGGTTAGTCGGGCCCAGCATTAAATAATATATTGATCTACTCTAAAACAACAGTTATTTTACTTATGATCTTCCACTTCCATTTCATAATGAGAAATCAATTTTCTTGATTGTTAAATTATACAACGTTGGTAAAGTTGAAACTATTATTGAAGTATATACAGAGTTATATACGTTAATTATTGTAGCACAGCTATCCAAGGCTCAACCAGGCCTTGATGTGATTGAAGCACTTTACAAATCAATAGTAAATAGAGTTAATGAGTGTATTGATGAGGAGGGAGAACACACTCATTATTGAGCCGGGCAGTGATATAAGTAAGATTCAAATAATAAACTTCATTCTTCTTCCTAATTCAAAAAAGCATTTCGAGGGCCCACCACTGTACGTAGAATCAAGCGTTTTGTTCAGAATTTACTGTAACTCGGCCGAGGGCTGCATACGAAAGATACCAACCTGGCACGGACGATTGCTCAACTCGGCAAACGCATTCGCTATGAACATCGGAATCGGCATGTCCACACAAATCAAATCCAAATTAATCGGATTCAAATGCACCTTCGCTCTCTCGGATATAGCCTGCTGAACTTTAAACTTTGAATTTTTAGCAGCCAACATCTTAATCAACGCGTCATTGTCATGTAGCATTGGCATTCGTGGTGCGGAAGCTGAACTTTCGCTTATTATATAATAAATACACATATCAATTAAAATCCAATGTTATAAAAATTGATTGCGTTTTATCTTTCGTTTATTGTCAGTACATTTATGGGCCTCTTGTATAAGTATATCACATCACTCCTGCTACTTCAATCAAAGTTTTTAATATCTTTTCATCCCCAAATTAATAGTCCTCGAATATATTTGGGGCAAAGCATATTCCCAAGTTGCGCGAATCCATTTTATATTCGCTAACAGTGGTGATTTTGGAAAGATTTTGAAGTAGATATATTGTATTTTCGAAATATGAAGGTCTTAGATTTACCAAATCGGCTTTGAGTAAAACTGGATTGTCCATGTGAACTCGCAGTTTTTTGCAAAGTTCGGTTGAAAATAATTAGTTTTGTAAACGTCGGTAGAAGTATTTGATCAGGGCGCATATTACATCCGTTTCTTATTGCTTCGGATCAACGTAGTAGTTTTCGTCTATTTCTGAGCACAGTGGTCTATAAATTTACTCAGCCGGAGATATGCGGAATATTCCGACCTGTGCTGGTCGTGAATGTAACTCAGTAAAAGCATTCTGTATAAAAATGGGAATTGGCGTTATGATGCATATTTTATCGAGATCTATTAAAGATTTTTACTACTACCTCTTCGCAATTTACTACTAAACTGCATATTTATTGCTTTTATTTTGAAGCATCTCTGCCAATACTTCCTGCTTGGTTTTATTCATGGTGGATATTAAAGTGGTATTTACATTATTGTGTTAAATAATATTGAGAACGTAACAAATTTCATTTTTCTAAGACAAGCTGATTTATAAGTGTATTCTTTTACATTTTTGGTTTTTTGTAATTGTTTATATCGAAATATTGTTAAACTATCATATAGATAAAGTACGGTTACTCATGTATCTATTTAAATATTTTGCAAATAACTAATTCTTAATTATTTTGAAACAATAAAGACAAGTCAATAAAGTCATCCTGTTAACCATTTAATTCCTTCTTTAATACCTTATTTAGTAATAGTACTGCACATTTAAAGCAACAACTAACCTTTATAACTTTCCAAGTTTAATTCTTCATAGATTTAATCTTTGGTCATGGCGTTCTCCAGATCGCATTTATTAGCCAGAATCAATATCTTCGACTTTTGGACTTCTTACTGCTTCATAAATAAATCTAGATAGTATTTAACGTCAGCATAGATGCAGCTTGAGTCTAAAACAAATATTAGTCCTGTGATATCCTTGCAAAACATTTGAAAATGATCACTATGATAATTACCGAATAGAAAGTAGGACATAAGATAACAAATATTACTATTTAATTTGATATTCTGCACCGGGAATTTAAAGTTTGGGGCAATTATTTTGATAATGGAGCTTTTGCCTGAGCCACATTTTCCTACCATCAGAAATTTTTTTGTACATGCATTTGTACCTACATTTGTTGAGACTGAGCCCATTTTTTGTTTGAAATGAAAAATATTAGTTATTAGCTGTTATAATTTTTATTTGTACTTGTAATATTGTTAAATATTTACATCTTATTTTTAAATATTATTAAATTTTTGACAACATTATTATCCTCCTCTAAAATTCACTTCATTCCATCGAAAACTGCTCAGCATAGTCTCCGATGAACTTAACAATCTCCAAATCCCCTTCTTAGTATTTTTCGAACATCGCCTTGCAGTATTCCTCTTTTCCCTAATTCGCACTTATAAACTTGCTCATAAAAATCAAATTTCTTTTGTATATTTGGTCCATTGCCTTCAAAACCTGTTTTGTGGCCGAAAAGTTATTCAGCGAGTAACGGAGCTTCTCAGAAAGTTCAACCGAGATTAAAAACGGGCGGAGAAAACGGAGGAAGTGGAGGAGCAAAAACTGAACGTTTTAAACGCTCAAATCGTTCTCCTAGAATTGCAAATTATTCGAATTCAAACGGGCGAGCAAAATCTGGTCCTAAAGGGGCTCAAAGGGTTAATCAGCAATTAATGTTGTTGCGTCTAATATAAATTGTGGAATTGGTTATTATAAAGTGCATTAATGTAAGGAGAAATAAATGGGAGTTTCTGGAGGGTCCATGGTGGAAACGAGCTCGTCAACGACGTCCGCGAATTTCTCGAGCAAAAACTGCTTCGTGATGTTCGCGGCCTCAAGGGACTTCTTGAATAAAGTGATTGACTTCTGCTGGAATTTTTCAAAATTCATGTTTGATTGGAGTGAAATAATTATTTAAATTGGTGTTAAAATGAGTTAAAATGATATAAATATTGTAAATATACATTCAAATAGCATAACTGTTAAATAAAATAAATAAGATGATAGTATTATTTATTTTTCACTCGTCACGTTATATATCATCCATTTTTCTTCTTCTTCATGACCTTAATGGACTGCTTGAAACGTAATATAGAAATGATAACATAAACCAATAAACCAATTATAATTACCACAGAAATAGCTATCGTTACAGCTTTGACTGTCTTGAAATCGTTTTTCGTAACTCCAATAACAAATTAACAATATGTCTTCCCTGTTGATCTTGATGCATATGTAACTAAAATTATGGAATCAATTGGCGGATAAATAACTTTAGCCAGTTTGCAATTTGCATTAGTATCTGGACAACTTATACTCATCGATTTGGTAGAACTACTCCAAGTTGCTACACCAGTAACTGGGTTAGCATTTGCAGCTGGAGGATTAGCCATTGTAAAAGTCCATGTCATTATTGTTATATCGTAAGTATCGGATGGCGCAGTTGGACCATAATAAACAACATCTAAATCAATTGTTTTGCTATTTTACTACAATAATAAAGACTCAACCGGTGATCTATAATAAGTCATTTTGGTCTTTTAAACGAAAATTGGATTTTCTGATTTAATTACTAAAAATTCTAACTATACTGATTGTGTTTCATTTGCTTTTACAGCTTTATATACCTTCTAACATAACGCTTTAGCAACACTATCAGGTTCATTTTCACATTTAAACTCTTGATATATATTCGAAAAAATTGCTGTGCGAATAGTCTTTTAAATAGTGTAGTTTTAGTTAATCCAGTTGACACGAATAACAAAAGTATCATATGTGCCCAGAGAAGTGACTTTAGTTTGGTATGGAGCCATTTTAACAGGATCTGGAAAACCCAGCACACAAAACATTTCATCACTTGCAGTTACAAAAACATTAGAATAAATATCGGGGAAAGAGTCATACGAAACTGAGCCAAAATCAAATCGTATAGAAGATGTAGATCCAGTAATGTAAATTCTAGCTTAAGCAGATTGTGTATTCCAAAAACTAGTAAAGTCTCCTGGGAAAAACAACTAGAAAAATAAATCTGCGTCATAATTAAGTTTAAGGTCATTCAAGTCAGTATTACTGATTGTGTAAAATGATTTAATTGTATTCGATATAACAATATCCATTTGCACCATGGTGTTTATCTAAATTTTACACAATCCTGTGGCGGTTACGTTTAAATGGAAACCAGTTATTCCAATTGAAATCGATGTGTTTGGATAGAAGCACTGAGTTAATGATGATCTAGATTCCTACATATTAAAAATTTATACTTAAGTTATTTCTTGGAACGAGTATATTTCAATAAGGATGTTTTGAATATCATATGTTGATAAATCTGGAACATTTTTAAAAACTATTTATTTAGTCGTAGAATAGTTGAAATCTTTTACGGTAATTGTAAATGGTGGAATAACTGCATTTAATTGTGATAATTCTGCAAATGTTGCATTAACATCTACTTATCGTGGAAATACTGAACAATTAGGATTGCTTGCTGAAATGAGAGTTACCACTAATTGATTTAAGTTTCTTCTATATTCAGCGGTAGTTTTTGGACTATAGCACCCGCTTATATTGTTCATAACAGGTGGATTTATGACTAATAATACTTGGTTAAGTAGTTAAATCATTCGTTGAAGTGGAATTAAATTTAATTTAAAAAGAATTAGCATTTATTAATGAATCCGAGTATTATTTGTTTATTAACTGTTTAAACTGTTTAATAAATTTTGGATTGTGGATTTAGAATCGTATTTGGTAACTAATAATGTGCTTACTTACTACTGTCTAACTTACGGTATAACAATGATAGATATTCAAGAACGGCTTCAAACCAAAAACTATCGCAAAATCGCGAAGAAAGTCAAGAAGATGACGCCCAAGGTAATGTTAGATCGGACAGTATTTGCCTCGAGTCGATAATTGAAGACTTAATAAAATCATTTTACTAAAATCAATGAAATATCTCTTTATATTTCTCTCGTTTCTTTCCAAAAAGATAAAGAATATATTATCAAAGAATATAATAGAATATTTAAAACTTGAGATTCTAACAGTAGTGTGTTACCTGTAATTAGTTAAATACAAGTTATGACTCTATGATATATCCTACATTCTTCTCAAACAACTATTTTCAACGTATTCACAGATCACGAATTCTATTTTTATCTATTTTCAATATTCTAAAATTAGAGTGTCACTTCTTCAGCGCATTTCTCGTTATGTATTCATTCCCGCTCCAAAATGAACGTTTCCTACGACGAGTCCTACTACAGCTACGACGAGGTCTCCGCCGTTTCTTCCCCTCAAAATTTCATGCGTATGTCTCAAAACCTCTAAATGAGCGCCCAATCCCGCTCAGAACTGAAGCTAATTCCGGTTAATTACCAATTCTTCGCCCAGAATTGCATCCGAACGATCGTTCCAAAGCGCAAAAATAATAATTATGGGCCGAAATCCGCCCAGATAATCATCGTTTTAACGTTTATTTTGCAAATGGTCGCGTTTTTCCTCAGTTTAATGGGCGAATTCAACTACCAAAGATTTTGGGGGACTGTAATCGCCCTTGGATTTGGAGTGAGCGCCAGTGTGAATCAGTTTAGCGTTCCCCGGTTCAATTTGCTCGTTCAAAAGCATTTTGGGATGCTCAACACATTACAGGGTGTTATTGTTGTGTAAGTATTATTATTGTAAGTGTTCAGTTACGAATTCGACGCGAAGAAAATAACGGTGTTCATTGCAACTGTGATAATGCTGGCTAGCATCGTTGGCATTACAGCATTGATCGTAACACTAGTCGTACAAATGCAAATGAACAAAAAAATGCATAGCACCGACTACGCAAAATAACAGGAAGAACTAGAATAAGTTGAAAAAATAGTGCAAGAAGACCAAATGGCAAAAGAAGAAATCAAAATCGTTCTCCAAGAACGAAAACAACACATAGAAACCGTTGAAATGGACGAAAAAGCCAAAACAAACATCACAAACGATGACAACACAGAAGACATCCAACTTACCGATTTACAAAATTCCAAAATCGAAAAATATGAAGCGCCAAAAATTCATTAAATCTAAAAATAGACCAATGGCAAATAAGAAATAGATCGCGATGCGATACTAAAATTGGCACAATCTAGCTAAATGTCTAACGATCCACTCCAACCAATGAGTATTACTCTAGGTAACTTCAACAGTAGTGGAATAAATCAGTGCAAAAACTCTAACATTCCAAAATTCATTCTGAAAGCTACAACTATTATTCTAGCCAACGCTGATACTGAAGGAATATTCAGAGTGAGCCCTTAAGAAACAGAACTCAAAGATCTCAAGGCCGAACTACAGCGGAAAAATGATATTACTGACATAAAATCGATTAAAATTCATACACTTTGCTCATTACTTAAATATTTTTATAGATAAATGAAACCAGCTCTGATAAGTAACGAAACGATGCAATAATTTAGAGGAGCTGATAATAAAATAGATTAACTAACATGGGCTATCGTTGAAATATCTGAGCCAAATAGATCAAACCTGCTTTATTTACTCAAATTTCTGAACACTATTGCTCAGAATCCTAATAATAAAATGACAGTTCAAAATCTCTCAATTGTATTCATCCCAAATATAACAGATATATTCATGCAAGGAGACCAAGGAATTCTGGAAAATCTAATTACAAATATTGATGAACTAATAGATAACAGCAAACATCATACTTTCTGATTATAATGTGATATATTTTTATTGGTTTTATATTTATGATTAAAGATGTATAAATTCCCACTTCAATGGCATTGCAAAATAAATAAAATGAAGTTGAATCTTGGATGCTCAAAGAAGCCGAAGAATTGAAACTTGATGACGCTGCTATGCAAATAGTGAAACAATATAAACAAACAGAAAGCGAAATATTCTATACTTTGCAATATCAAAAGCAATAATTTCCTGTGCTGCCTCTTCGTGAAGAAGATTTATTTCTATCACCATTTGAGATGCAACTCGAAAAATGTCAAGCTCAGAAGTATGAAATTGATTGGCCGGAATTACCAGAATCAGATGAAGAACACGACGAACTTGAAGACGAAAATATCGATTTACCATTAGATTAAATGACAAATACATAATCGTAACGTCCAACAACTAATACTGACGTTCAATAGCCTAATGAGTAATAAGAAGAATAAGAGGAAAACGAGTTAAATTTAACTAATACAACAACATTGAATATATTCATTTAAAACAGAAATCCAAGAGAATTGCACCTCCAACAATAACCATTGGCACTGTTTGATATGTGGCGTTCCGCAATGGACTAATAGTTTAGTTGGGTTTAAAGAAGAGATTTTGAGTGAAATTTTAATCGCTATCCAATAAATTTAATCGAAATGTACAAATTTTACCACACCTCCAATGAATTCTCGTGTTCGTCATTCCGATACTCGTTAAAAAGCGACGGTCAAATTTATTGGTCCGATAAATAATTAGGAATTTTATGGTATTTGTTATGATGATCCATCGGTTGGAAAGTACGATGGTACTTATGAAAATGTGCGTTATTTTATGTGTGAGCCGAAGTAGGGTGCCTTTGTGAAGTCGAAGAAGTTGATCACTGGTATTGAATTATATTAGTTAATTGAGTAGAAGTATCTTTTGGATCGTAATGCGTAAAAGATAATGAAGTTGTCTGATGGTCAGTTAACTAAGGATTTGGAGTTTTGTGGGATGGAGATGGTGGATCACTGGCACAAGCAGATTTAGTTCATGCCGTGCATTGGCTTTGAGGATTCTGACGTAGCCTATGTGAAAAACTTCGATCGCGTGCTATAGTTGATTCCTGGCTGTTAATCTTTGGATTTATCAGATTCGCTCCTATCTGACGTGAATGTGCTCAGGCTCGTGTCAGTGCTCCCAAATCTGACTGAGATCAATCTCTCCAAGAACCTGAACATGCGCCTCTCTTTACTTTCACCCGAGGTCAAATCCGAACTGTAATAAGTTAACCGTTAGGTGAAGCTTTAACTAAACTCAATCTTGAATTAGGACACTTCAGATTTGAACGCACTAATTGACCTTCCCTGTTTTACAATCGTTGAAATGAACGGAATCTCTCTTCAAATGAGCGAAATTAAAGAGAATTCTCATCTTTAATCCCTTTCAGTTACAAACTCTCTCTAGTTCACCAAAGTGAAAGAACTTGAAGCGCTGCTTAAGAAGTTTCCGAATTTAACGGCCTTCTAATCACTTGATATTTTAAATGAGAACTACTTCACTGAAAATGAAAATATTGATTACGTGAGTAAACTAACAACCCTGAATTTACAAAATTCGGGCGTTTCCTTCGATTCGCTGATGCACTTGAGATAACTGGCTCCAAATGTAGAATACGCTAAAATAATGAAAATATTCCACTCAAAACAGTCAGGACTCCAATCAATATTCCAAAGCGATCAGGTCATCCCACTGATGAGCGCAATTTACTACTAGAGTATCAAACAAGTGAACGCAGTCGAAATACGCAAAAAGCACCTTAGCGACTACTGCACATTCTACTTAAGATATCAGTACTCACTCGAAGGATTCCAACTCGCAAGCAACACATTCTTCACAGACCTCGCCATAAAATACAAAATGCCTGTAAAAGCTCAATAATGCGTCGGACTTGACCCGAACATTA
Organism: Hexamita inflata; assembly: GCA_963988835.1. Taxonomy (NCBI): domain Eukaryota; phylum Fornicata; order Diplomonadida; family Hexamitidae; genus Hexamita; species Hexamita inflata. The sequence goes on from CAXDID010001233.1 coordinate 46,973, forward strand.
AGAGTAAACTTGAACTTCTCGAAGAACAAAAAGATGAACAAAAAACTATATCAAGCGAAATAGGCGATAAATATAAACAAAGACTCCTAAAAGTAGTTCTTCCAACTGGAAAAGAACTGAGCGTGCTGAAATCAACTCCAATCTGGAAATTCTAAAAACTTCTCAAAGAAAATGGTATTGAAGGAAAAGAAATGGTTTTCGAAGATGGCAGAATTGTTGACCTCGATAATGTCAGATTTGGTAGCTTACTAGAAGAATTCAGAGAATACTACTGTAGTGTGAAATGAAACAATATTTATAAATCACTTTTCCACAAGCGCCTTCATCATTCCAAGTATTGTATTTAAGTCTTTCCCTATGATATCAAAACCTGATAAGACTAGAAGAATTTAAAATGTAGGATCTGCAATAATCGAGGCGGTAAATGTGGTTATGTAATTTAATATATTAGTTCTAGTGTTTGGATCATTTTTGATGAGTTATTGATTAGCGCTTAAGTCTAGTCCCATATTTAATCCTTCAATAAAGTTAATCAGGTTATAGCAGTTAAATTTATAATTTATAGATGATCCTTCAACTGAAAACTTTTTAATGCTGATGGCTAGGTAAGTTAAAAAGCATGCGGTGTCCACTTCAGCTAAGAACTATTCGTTAATGATTTATTTTTGGTTGAATTGTAACTCGAATAGATTTTTGTTTGTTTGTTGGTCAATAACTTTGTTTTTAAACAGGAAACAAATCTAATCATTGAGGTAATATGGTTCTACGCAGATCATATCTCTCGTGCTTGATTATAAAGTGAGTTGCATTTTCTACGAGTTTAATATCTTGAATCTCTCTTAAATTTATTCATTTTCTACCTTTTTGTATCCTTATTCAGAGTTATATAATTTGAAATGGAGTACAAGTCTTTGTTGCTCATTCAAAGCTTGTATTATTTAGTGTTTTGTGAATTGTCCGTGTTAGGAAACGAATCCAATACCTATATAATTCAATTTAAAGTTCTTCAGAAGAACTTCTTTGACTGTTTCATTAATTTACGTGTACAATGGCTGATTAGGCTGAATCTATGTTCCAAATATTGTTTAATAGTACATTATGTGGACATAATCAATATTTGCCACTCCATTCGCTGTGTTACCAAATAACTAAACGGTGAAGAAATGATTGAAATATGTTTTTGCAATTTGGTCCTGAATCTTCTTCATAGCCTATTCGGACAGAATAACGCGCTTAATTGGAATCTCCTCTTAAAAACTAAGTTTCAATTGATTCATGGTTTACAATTTAATATCCTTGATTCCTGACACATTGTCTGCGCGAATCTCTTTGTCCATTTCAACATTGCGTCTATTGCAAAACTACTGCCAATCAAGTTCGGCAATTCCAGCGACCTTAAGAATCTTCTTCTCCCAGTGTTTGAGGCATTTCAAGCAATTTAGCTAAGGATTGTGAGCACAATCTGGCGATAACTCTTCTGGACGTAACATCACCTGATATATCTCTTCTTTCGTCATTTTTTAGATTTTTTACTCAATAGATTCATCAACAGCTTCTTCAGTTTGTTCATCTTGAAGTTTAACATAGATAATTTGCGCATTTTACTTCACGATTAAAGTTACTTTGGTGTCAGTTGCGAAATTAGCTTTAATCAGACGTTAAGTACAACTTTAATCTGTAAATAGCTTTGTAGCGAACTTTCCTGGGGCAAATCCGTATAACGCGGCATTCTTTGTTAAAAACTCGGACAATAATGTGTCAGCGGTTGTCTTTACATTATTCTATCCTAATGAAGATCTGAGTCTAACAGTAAGTTCAGTCATTAGAGGTAGGTGTGGAACAATAAATGTGATATAATAAATATTAATTATTATAAATATTTGAAAATATTTATCTTTTTTACTTTTAAATATATTTCTTAATAACATGACTCACTCAACGACAACTATCCAACAATACATCTAAACGCAATTAATAAATATATACTAGTTATTTTACTATGACCAAGTAAAAATAATTTATATTTTAATAATTCTTGTGGTTAGTAATTTTCCAGATTATTAAAATGTAATAATTAAAATTTTGTAAGTTCATTAGATATTATTTATTTATTGCTAATTAAATATATAAAATTAAATATATTTCTTTCTTTCAAACCTCTTATCTCTCTTTGTTGATCCATTTGGCGACGTAGAGCCAGTCGTCGACCATTTTTTCGGTGAGTTGTTCTGTGAATGGCAACCCAAGCTATGCTAAAAGTTCGATGCATTTGTCTTTCATTCCGGGTTGTGCTCTGAGTTTCCCTTTAAGTTCTGAGACCTTTTTCACCATTTGTTGAGGGGTGTAACTTACGTTTGGTTATTTGTAGTTACTTTCAAGAAGCATTTTAATTATTAAAGTTTGCACTAGGCTGAACGTTTTGTATATTTTGAATTTGTCCGTTAAAAGTTCGTAAATGCGTTTTGAGAACTGGAACGTTTATTATTGAATGGGAGTGGTGCAGGAATCGAACGCAACGGTCGCGAAGTTGAAATCGAGCGAATTTGTAATTATCGTGAACAAATCAAATACAAACTGAGACAGCGTTGAATACCCGTTCAAATTCTATTAAATTTATGAGAGACCAATCGGGGAAGGAATCCGCTACGCGTAGAAGTTGCGCGTTTGAGGCTCAATGTCCAAATTGTAAATCGGATTTATCCTGAAATCGGGGAACTCCCTGAACAACGCATTCACAATGTACTGCAGATCCGGACGCTAGACTGTTATCTTTTTTGATACGGAGCTCACAAACTCCTTCAAAGTGTTCGGATTAGTGAACTCCTAACGCTCGAAATTGAACACGGGCTTGTAATTGTTCAAACGGAGTGATAACGCGTTGTCAATCGCGGTTGACTCGTGGTACTCCCTGTACTACTTCAATAATTGCTGCTTAAGAGACTCTAATTACTGATCAATGTTCATTGGAGTGGACTAAATTTTAATTTAATTTACGGATATTAAACAGAATGAAATTATAATAGAGTATTTGTACTAAAAAGCTACTAAATGTCTTACATCACTCAAAATATTTCAAACTTCCCAGTTTTCAACTCCATTAATGTTACTAAAAGTATGTGAAACTTTTTTGCTGAATATTCACTTCTAACAGCAATGAAATCAAAGCTACTCAGCTATGAGTAGAAAAATAGCGGTGATATCAATTAAATTGAAGCTCTACAGACGATAGATAATTTATCTGAATACGACAAGTCAATGATACAACAGTATCAGAGCGAAATCAAAGATGGGGCACTTAAAATCATATTAAATTTAGATCTGTAAAGCTTAGGCTTCATACAGCTCTTAAATATAAACTAATTAATACTCGAAGGCTGTAAGAATGTTATTCCTAAACTAGAAAATACGACCATAAAAAGGTTATACTTAATATAATGCAGAATTTAAAGTGTAAAAGAATTTCAACTCGAATATCTCGAAGCATTGCGAATTTATAATATTTCTAAAGTAGAAGAATCAAAGACGCTCGTAAAAGAAATAGTACGGTTTTAAAAACTGAAAAAATTGTATCTGCATAAATGGAAAATTGACATCAGTCCACTTTCACAGATGACCGAACTCACTGAGCTAAGCTTAGTTAAATGCGAACTTCGCTGTACTAAAGTCTTAAAACCACTCGTTCACTTACTTGAACTAAGTCTCAGTGGTAATGAAGAAATTGACATTTAAACAGTACAATACTTAACTAATATTACTAAATTGGAGTTGAGTTCCTGTAAATTGGTAAGTGTAGATATTCTAAGACCACTTACTTCACTAGAATAATTAGATATATAGTGGAATTCCATAGTACATCTTTAACCTTTAATGGAACTGAGCTAGCTATAAACATTGGATGCTAGAAATAACAAAATTATTAATTCTGAAGGAATTTAACAACATCCGAACTTTTATTAATTTGATTTGAAGAACTAAAAACTACCAACAAAAGAAGAACTTGAAACAGCCAACATAATGAGAGATATCAACAATCCAGTTATTTCTTTAAAATTAATTTAAAAGGAATCAAGTCATGTTAAACATTAAAATATCATTTTCAGATAGAAAATAACTCAAAAGTTACAATATTTATAAATTAGTCATGAACGATTTCTTACTCAAGTTGCCTTACTCTTTCTAAAGATGAACACTTTTGAAGATTGCCAGTGAAACACTTATTTATTTACTCATAGTTAATTAAAATAACTTCAGACAACATTAGCGGGTTAAGAATTGGAATTTGATACAAAATATTTCTCACTAATCATTTTCAACTACGTTAAAGCCGACGAACTGTGTTGAGTATAGGTGATACTGCGATAATTGCTTTGTTATCAGCGTTTTAATGATGTTTAATTTGCTATGTGTCCGCGCAGTGAGCAACTCCAACTATTTGTCACTTTTATTATACTTCAAATTCAACTATTCTTTATAGTACTTAATCATAATATCAACACTAAGTAGATTTCGCATTTAAATCATAAATTAAGGGAACTACTATGTTTATTCGTTTATGTATTTTTAGTAAACTGAAACCATTTCGTTTTGAAACTCTTCGTCGAAGATCTCGTTTAGGAATTTAGTCCTCAGTTGTAATCCAGTTTCGCCCAGAGCTTGAATTGAGTCGACATTTTTCCGGCCGTAGATTTTGTCGTACCACACTTCGGAGATGTTCGAGTTTGGCCCGTGCTCTTCCTGCCTGACTTCGCGGATGCTCATATCAACTAGGTTCACGAACTCGTTCTGGAAGTTAAAACCGTTTAGAACAGTCTAAATAATAAGCATTCCAGATTGGGCATAAGAAACGTACTCGATAACGGGAAAATTGTGAATAAGAGTGAGAGACAAATCAGATTGCACTCTGTACACCGAATTATCCTGAATTGCAACCACTCTGTCACAGAATTAGAAGAAATAACGAGCAACTAAATTCATTACGTGTATGAACTTTCCATCAACCAACTTAAACAGTTGACCGTTGTTATTGTGCACGTATAAGTCGTTATTCAAGCTGAATATGCGGCCAAAATACGAATTCTCGTTGTCTTTGCGTAAAAACGGGATTTAAGCCACAAAAACAAGCTGTCGGTTCTCTAGCTTCACCACATTTTCAAAATATTGCAAATAAATAACGCCTCTACATATATGTGTTTGGAAATACTATGAAAAATTAACAACAGGCTTGACCTTACAGTAATTAGTATACATTGTTTAAAACGCTAAATTAAAGTCAACAGGGTACTACGCTTGGACTTCATTCTATTTGTTCAAAATGTATATAAAATTGTTACTAACACTCATGTAAAGCTCATAGTTGGGTATCTTTTGCACATGTAACAAATGTTTCATTGGAGATGGATTAAATCTTGATTATATTTAAATAATAATTACGTATTTACAATTTAACTTTAAAAATAATAAAAAATATAATAAAAATATGCCGACACCGAGAGTCGAACTCAGATTAACCGGACCACAACCGGTTGTACTACCGCTATACTATGACGGCACATTATAAAAGAGATTATATTTAGATTATTAACCTAAACATAAATCATAAAATTAACAAGATCCATACCAAATTATAGATAACTCACATTATATATAATTTATTAATAAAATAACTCACTTAACTGATCATCACTATAATAATCATTAATATATAATTTGTCGTTTTTAAGAAATTACAGTTACTCTGTTAATTTATAACTATGTTTTTTCTGTATCATTATTTTGTTTCGTAGTATTTAATTTACTTTAATTTATAAGTTGATTATAAACTTCTTAAACACTAGCGAGCTCATAAATTTCATTAACTGACACATGTTTATATCCTTACGAAGCGATTTTAACAATCTCACGGCTTAGTTAATCACTATTTTCTTTAGTATAGTTTAAGTCTGGTATTTCATAGTACTCTAAATAATATGCTATCATTCCTAGAGCCCAAATATCATTTTGTTTGGAAGACTTTAATACTTACTATTTTTCAATAGTTATTATTTACTATGGTGATTAGAAAATACTTGAATCACAGTTTTATAAAGAATATTCAAAACCATCTTTGTAGCATTGTCGAAAATTAGTTAATCTAATCTCGACAATCTCATCGGTGCCACCATTTAAAACTCCTGAAGAGGCTGTTTTAAAGATAGAATACAAATCAATTTGATTATAAGCTAAGTCCTGTGAATGGATTTCTTTCAAAAATATAATCAATTATATCAAAATTCCTTATCGTTTTTTAACAGATAAGTGTTAATTAGATTTTTGAATGTTATTTAAATATTAATTTAGGGTTACATCTTTTTTATCGAAATAGGAAAAAGTAAACATTAAATTCTACTCAATCCATACTTACTTGATTTTTCTAACAAAATAAATATACTAAAGCTCTAGTTATTGTTGTATTTAATCTTGTAATAACTAAAGTTATTAAGTGTACATATCCACATAAAATACTTCTACTGAATACCTATTTTTATCTACTTCGTTTTTTGACATTACTAAACAGTAAAAGCAGTCATTTTATGGTCTCAGCTAATTTAAAAATTCATAATCTCGCTCTAAAAATGGAAGTGGTGTTACAGCTTACGCTTTTAGTTTTTGATCATTATCAAACACTAATTAATTCCTATAAATATCACTATTGTCAGCATCGCTTTATTCATTTATGTCCATTCTTGGTTAACTGTGTTCCTTTTATCTACTGTCAGAAATGTACGATTCAAAAAATAAATCTAATAATTCAATAATTTCGTCAATATTATATCGCTAATAAGGTTTTTCTGATAACATACGTTAAAGTACACTTATAAATTAATAACGAGATTTTTCAATACGTTTTTAATCGGTATGATTTTAAAATACTTCGTTGTATTCTATCTATATTTATTAGAATCCATTTTAGAACGGATGGTGCCCTACCCACAATTAGTAGATAACAATCCCTAATTAAAAAATATCTGATTCAAATGTCCATTCCTATTATTATTATATTTCAGGTGGTATGTTAATTAAGGTTGTGTTAGGTTAATATTTTTAATTTGTTTGACGTATGTTTATAGCTGAGCCGAAGTCACAAAGTAAAACGTTATATTTTTTATTAGTCATATGTAATAGAATATTTTCAACCTTTATATCGCAATGCATTATCATATCGTGATGTAGTTTTTATACTGCATAAAGTATTTAAAGCGTAAATGATTTTGCATGAGCTGGATTAACACCATTTTATTTCTTGCACAAAGCAATATACCAACCCAAATCCCTTGTATTTGCATATTTCATTTCAAACATCGAATAATTGCCTAATCTTTAAAACTACCCACATTTGATAACATGTGTTGATTATTCTTAATGCAATATATTATATTCATTTAGTAACTATTCTTAATCTATAGAGTGCTTTAATACAGCTATTTTCGTACCCTATACTACCAAACATACATTTTTATTAAACCAATTTATAATTAATATACCCTTTTCAGCTAACAGTTATGGTAGTTTTATCATTGAGGAGTGATATATACAATAAATCTAATATTATCATAATATGTAACCCACTTCTATTTAAATTAAATGAGCTTGGAAGAAAAGTATTTCTAGAAAAAAGTTTAAGAACCTAAAGCAATCAGAAAAATGCCCATTCGTTTGGAGGATGGTACCGTAGTTTATGTGAAGGATAAAGCTCCAGTAGAAGAACGAAATGAGTAAGAAGAATAAGTTCAACAGTAACCACGTCAAAATCAACAAAAAGCAGTACCATAAAATGATTTTTCAGACACCGACGCTGTTCGTTTGAAGATTGCTACTTATTGCCAATCGCTAATGGCTAATCCTGATGATAAATCGACAATAAATGCACTATTCAAATTGGTTGATGAGTTTGATGCATCAACAATTAAAAATGATTAATTAAGAAATGACATAGACACATCTCTTGAAATATTACTTAAAAATACTAAGGATGAAGGAGCGTTGTCTTAATTAAGAGGTTTGTACAATTCTCATATGGACAAAAAATTTTAAGAATTGATTAATAACTGCTTCAAAGGTCATTAAAACTCTTTTAACCAACTGCAAACTTATTTAAAATCAGATTCGTTGTTTTTGACACATGCGAAACTTGTAGCTATTGCGTTTGAAGTTTTACAAAAATGCAAATATTCAGTGCAAAGTGGAATCTTTTTCAACTTATTCAAGGATTCTAAAATTACTAAAGTCTCCAATTTAGTACCAAAATAAAAGCAAAAGAAATAACTTATCAAAAAGAAAGATAAAGAACAAACAGTTGATCAATTTACTCAAGCCTCAACTGATGAAGAACTCAAAGAAAACTAAACAAATTTTTTGGGTAATCTAATCATTATTTCTACTAAAATAATTCGTGAACATTAAAAATCTATATTATTAAGTTAAGCATTTGAAATGATCATAAGATTTAGTGGGTATTTAAATAAATTAGTGTTCGATGATCTCATGTCTGTTATTAAATTATATTTTTATAATTGGTATGATGAATAGAATTTCTCTTCTTTGCTCACAATGTTGGGTGAACAAGATGAAGGATTATTTAGTCTTAAAATTAACAAAAGTTATAGAATACAAGCAGATTTTAATACTATTGGAAATTATGTCAAAAACCATAAAGATATTTTGGTACTTTATGATTATAAACATGTCTTTTCTAACTTTGATTTAGTTATGAAAATAATTTATATGGTTTCAAATCCAGTAGCTAGTGATAATGAAATTAATAGGGACGATTCAGTGTTGCTTATATATCTTCTCTCTCATATTTACAAACTAAATACTAATTATAGACTACAAACTGCACTCGCCTGTTTCAAGAATCTTATGCTAAGAATGCCTGGTGTACAACAGGCTGGATTAATGAAAAAAGTATCAAAAATTATTAATAGTTAATAACTTATTTAATTTGCCAAAGCTATTTGTTCTAAATACTGTGTGGATTGGGAAGATGAAGACGACAAAGAATGAAGAGTATACATCACTGTAGTTTTATTTTTAATTACTTTTCATTTAAAAGTTAGTTGTATTATGATTCCAAACTTTTAAGAACGTCTTAAAGATAATTATCGTTATCACAAATGTTAAGTTGATTATACATAATATCGGCTTTTAAGCGTATCATTCTGTGCTTTTCTAATTCTATGTCAAGTTGAGCCTTTTCCTATAGTAATTCATCTAATTATTGCTTCTTCTTTTTGTTATTTTCAAGCATCTTGCTTACATTATCAACGGCTTCTTGAACTTCCCTGTCTATTTTTTAATTATCTATTTTCAATTAAGAATAAGTCTCTTGAAGAGACTTAGATTTGTTCTATTAAAAATTTTGTTATTATTTTTTGTTTTCTATTTGCATTTATAACTCATAAGATTGAGTCTCTAAATATGCATTTTCAGATTGTAAAATTTTATACTATTTTTACATAACTAAAAGCTATTCTTACATTTGTTTCTATTCTATCCGCAACTCATGTTCAGTTCTTTTATTCGTTATATCAGTGATATTACTCAATACAGGATCAATAATATGTTATTATTTAGGTGGAATAGTTGGTTTTGTTGAAACTGTAGAAATAATATCAAATTTTTGGGAATTCATTTGATGTGAATAATAAGATGGCTAAAAATAATCATATTAAATATGACGATGACTTTATATTTACCACTTCACCTCTCAAATTTTGATGCAACCACGCACAGCAGCAGTTGCTTCTTAAAAATAAACAAGAAAAGTAGCCAAGCCAAAAATTACTGAAGAAATGTAACACGAAATCCGAGAAGCATTTGAGCTTTTTGATTCTGATCGCTCTGGTAAAATTGACTTCCATGAACTGAAAGTTGCTATGAGAGCTTTAGGTTTCGATGTCAAGAAAGAAGAAGTACAAAAAATAATGGCTGAGTATGATAGAGAAAACTCTGGAGAAATCACCTTTGAAGCTTTTGAAGAGGTTATGATTGAAAAAATCGCCAACAGAGATCCAACTGAGGAAATTCTCAAGGCTTTCAGATTATTCGATGACGACAACACTGGTAAAATATCATTGAAAAACTTAAGAAGAGTTGCCAAGGATCTTGGTGAAAATATATCTGATGACGAATTGATGGCTATGATTCATGAATTCGATCGTGACGGTGATGGTGAAATCGACGAAGAGGACTTTATTGCCATTTTGCGTAGCACAAGTGCATTCCAATGATTGGTGTATTAATTTTTGGTATTATTATTATTAATTTACTAAATAAATAATTAATATACTATTAATTTTACTGATTTTTTACTGCTATCAACAGTAATATAACTGGATTATGTCAAATTTTACATTTATAGCCCTGTGATGTACAAACAACACCAACTTTTGTTCTATTTGACCAAATTTTTTAATAATCTTTTTTACGAGTTTACTTTTCGAACGTTACAATCCGAGTTAGTTCAAAGTTTTCTAATAACCTACCTAATCTCTAAACTAACATTAAACATATACACAACTATTAATATAAATATAACAACCGCTCACTCCAGCTCCTCGAGCAGCGCCGAGCACTTTTTGAACAGATCTGAGAGATTACTCGCGTTCTTATAAAGAGCTGGGTAGTCTTGAAGAAAGCTTTTTTCGTCCTTTCCGGGTCTTCTCATGTGGTCGTCGAAACTGCCCATGAAAACTTTCATTTACTGGAGTTGTTTCTTCAAAACGTTCGTTTGTTGTTTTTGCTCCATTTTTATCACCTGAACGGTGGAGAGGTTTTGAATTGTAACGGCTTCGGACTACGTGGACGAATCCGAGATCTTTTAACTCTGTAAATTATTCTGTCTGAGGAATGAGTAGAAGCAGCGGTTGAAGGTGATGAACTGCTCGTAGAAATCCTGGAAGAGGCTGAACTTCTCCTTGTAGTCGTCGTCGGTGGACTTGGTCGTGTAGTTTATCTTAATGTTGTACTTGAAGTCGTCCGTGTTCTTGTCCGCGAATATGTTGCGGAAATCAAGCGTGTCTATCTTCTTCATGTTGACCCTCTCCTGAATGGTCTGGATTTTGAAGTCCTTGAAGGACTTTTGCGGTAAGGACTCAACTTTAACGTCCTGCTGCTTCACATTCATGTTGAAATAACTAGCTGAGATGTGCGTCTGCACATTCCTGTTTTGTGGAGGATGTGGATCCGGAATCACGTTGTTGCTCAGCGGCTTAAGCACATTCATGCTAAACGAATTAATCTAACGGATTAAATGGAACTACTCATCACTGGTGTAAAATTAAGACTCGTCAGGAGACTTCCCGTAAAATTGAGTTGGAACTATTGGCTACACTTCATTTACATAAGACACCTCGGGAATCGAGACACCATTCGCTATGTATTGCTTCTGCATTAAATTTGGCTTGCCATCATTAATTTTAATTACTTCATTAGACAAATCATTGTTATTCTTTGTTATATCATAAGAGCAACTGTGCCCGTAAGAAAGAAGTAGATCTCTGTGTTTTTCACGGTCGCTAAGACAATCGGATAGTACTTTCTACAACGGTGAGAATTTATACGCGATTTATTGATACAAATCTTTAATTAAATTTCTAGCGTCTTTGTGCTCATCTTTGGCTGAAAAACCTAGTTTTTCTTAACGCAAACGTTGTTCTTCGTTGGCAGCACATACTACATGAGACCAAAAATCGGTTTAATGATGTTTTTAATAATCAATATAGCATCTTTCAAGTGATGGAGAGATTCTAAATAAGTGTTCTTGATATTCAGGAGAAATTTCAACTATAATGTCCTAAGCTTTGCTTTTCCCCTATTTTTCTTGCACCACAGGTCTTTTGAAGATTCTTAAAGATGCGTCGTCTTTTGTGGATGGAAATAGCGTCAGAACACATTCTTTTAATGGCTTTCTTTAATTATTTGGGTTAAACATTTCCTATTGTTTATTTATTTCTTCAATTTCTAAATATATTTCGCCAAAAATACTTCTCATTTAATCATATAGTTATTCTATAGCTTTCATTATTAGATTAGTGTCTTAGGAGTGAATTTTGTGTATAGTAAATAATTAATGCATTTAAAGCCACTTTTTGGTATTTTTCACATCACGTAGTGTCTAATGGCTGAAGTTGTACTTGATAATGAAATTCGAACGGCACGACAATTTTAGAATGCTATTGCCCTAACTTAACGCTGTGACTGCTTATTGCAATTGATTGGTCCGACTTCTGAAAATTATAAGCTACGGTAGGACACGTTTAAGCTCATTTCTTAATAAATTTTGTAACGTCTTCCGTCTGCGTTATTGGTTCCATATGGTTCTTTTGTGTCGAAATGTTATTTGTTTAATTCAGATATTGATTTTTGCTGTTGGGCTCCGTCTTAGGATGTAAAGGAGACCTTCGTAGCTGTGTAGAAAATCCTTCAAAGTATACCAGATATTTAGTAAATCCAGCCTATAGATGCGGAGGTTCCGGTGATTAAGTGCTCATACATGGGAATCGGCTGTGATATTTCATTCTCTCAACCTGCTGGTATATTAACCGCGTACATGCTAGAGCTCTTAGATTAAACCATTCAGAAAAATCACTTGTACAAGCGCTCTCTGGTTCTGATTCAGAACTACTGCCTGAACGAATCGCACACACTCGGTTCGCACAATTTTATGCTCTCCTCGTACGCGCTCAGGACAATGGTAGCTTTTATATTATTTTAATAACCCCAGATTTCATCTCCACTCCAAACACTGGTTGCATTTCTTGACTTTTTCGGTAATTTCGACTTCGAAAACAACGTCGTTACTTTATTCGGGGTCATGAGCCAGTCATAATTCTAGTTCTTTTAATCTTCGTAGCAAGCACTTAACGAATTGCAAAAATAATTCGGAGAGAACGTAAAATAGAATTTATAAATCGTTAAACTCATATAATAAATAAATCACCTAATCGGCCTGAGAGTTAGCTGCGACGATAAATACCTAAGGCAAAATGGATACTTTGATGTGGTACTAAGTCTACTAGACGAAGATAATAAAACAGATTTACACGAATTCTTCAAAAACTAAGCAACCACAGTGAGCGAGAAATAATTTGGAGTTAAATTTGACAGCTAACTGGATTTTGCACAATAATAAGAAATCACAAATAATATTGTTGCAAAATTCATCAAATCAAAAGATGTACTACATTACTTCAAAGACGAATCCAGCTTCAGCTTCAAATACGTCAACGTCTCAGATCCTCTATTACCGTCAAATAACCTTGGAAAATCAGTATCGAAACAAAATTTAAATAGAATGTAACGAGCAATGCAAATGGGATGCCTCTAATTATAGTAACTGCTTCATGATGGACTATATGGCGATTAAACTGTAGTTCAATGTCTTGCAGAATTTGACACCATGTTTGTAAATACTTTAGCATTAGTTTCGCAGTCTCCCAAGTAAAATGATTTCTAAGTAGATGATTAAGAACTATATTAAGCAATATTAAAAGTAGTTAGCGTTGGATTCGGGCTCAAAAGCAAAGGAGTAGTTTGGGACAAGTGATATTTAATTCATCAGTCTATACTTTAAATTTTAAAAACTACTCACTTGACTAACTCGATAATCTTATAATATCCCATTTGGTGAGACGTTCTGAAATGCACAAATATACCCCTTCACAAATAAGATAGATTCAAATGCGAACACAGATTTATATAGATTTATCCAACATTAATGAAAATAAGTATTATTTTTGTGGTATTTCAACCTAATTTCAAAAAAGATAGATATGAATCTTAGAACAAAATTTACATATAATTTACAGAATTTGATAAATATGTCATACGAATATTAATAACAACTAAGATATAGACCACTTCTGAAATGATGAACTAAAATTCAAACATGATCAAGGAAGTTGCTGACTTACTAAATAAAGTACAAAAATTATGTATAAATACAAATAATCCATCGTTATCTTCAATACAATCGTAAATACCAACATCTAACATTATTGTTGGGACAAATGATCATCGAATTCGATGGAAACAATCTGAACACGTATTATTTCTTGATGCCATTGAAAAATATGGCAGAATTAAACATTCTTAAATTTCAAATCATATTAAAACACGTAGTACTGATTAAGTAGTTTCTCATTCATAAAAAATGTATGAAATGATGGGTAAAATCTGTGTATCAGTTCTATCTGAAACAGATTTTTATATCAAATACTATTAACCAGTTTCTCACCAAATAGACGTTCCAAAACTACTGTAAAATATTCATTTAACAGGAGAAGTTGATAATGTATCGTTTTAACAAATATAATAACCTATTATCATTGAGAAATAACTAGTGATACCTCTAAAATATTCGAAATTAGGTTTGAGTGCGAAAAAAGTATAAATATTATATTGTTCACTATTCAGTTATGTTTAAAGGAAATCGATTGTTATCAAATATATTGTTGACAAAATAGAAATAGAAGGATGGTTGGTAGAACTGTGCTTACTTGCAAAATGAAATGCTATTATCTTTGAATTTTCATTTATGAATTACTATTTTCAAATACTATCACTGTCTTATAAACTACTTTCTTACTATACAATTTCTTAATCTAAATCAAACATTTCAAATACCATATCTAATTCAAACTTGTTTTTCGTAAGCTTAGAATTATTTTCTACCAACGTCTTAGTTTATATATTATGGTTAACATATTCACTACTTATTTAAGAATCAGAATATATTGTTGAGCTTAAATAACTAGATTTTTCTCGTTAACCCAAAAGTCTCTAGTTAAAAAGTATTTTTTAATCAATATTAAATTGAATAAACATTTTAGCAATATCTAAATAACGTGAAACGAATTATTTAACATAATCAAGCCTTTGAACTTAACAACGTTCTTTCAATAGTTAAATTTTTTGTTTAGAATAGTTTTAAGCAAACGAAGAAACGTAGAAATGCTATATTTTTGTATCTTCTAGCATAATTATTTAGTTTTATCCAGTAGGACCTTACGATTTTGGTTTTCTAGCACTTTACGATCTTTCCTATTTCAACAACTGAGATAAATGTAAATATCTTTAAAATAGCCAAGGTTATATTATTTATAGCTAATTTACTACCTAATTCATAGAATTTAACCCATAACCCATAAAGTTTTCATCTATATCCTCATATACCTCATTAATCCAATTTTTAAATATTGTATTTGAAACCAATAGTAAAGATATTTATCCTTTGAAATCATTATTTAAAGCAGGATGAATTAATACTTCGTTTAAAGAATATCTCAAAACACAATCGGGATTTATCATCCAATATAGTAAATCAGTAATTAATGGGCCATATCTTTTAGAAAATTCCAACAATTAAGCTTATATATTTGTCCAATTTATTTTTGAGTTAGTTAAACAGAATAGTAACATGTCACCTAATTAAAATACTTAGTGTTTTTCATACATTGCGTAACCATCAACTTAATCGAAATTTAAGTTGAGAGTATGTTCAATTTTGTTAGTTTTAAATAATTTATATTCTTATGTTAAAAAAGGATCAACTGAGTACATTATGCTTTAAGATGGCTATATCATATTGTTAAATTCAAGCATATGAACATCTTTTGAATTTGATAATATTGTTTATGAATTAATTTTTATTGTTATCACGTTCAAAGTATTAAGTTTTATGATTATTTGTATAACTTTGATAAATATTCCTAAAATATTTACTACTTAATCCTATTTAAGATAAATATCATTTGTTCCTAATTGTGTAAAACTACACATTGAGCTTTCTTAAACATATTTTGTGAATAATTATTAGTTAAGTGGAGTATATTGCTATTATATCTCAAATATAACATGAATTTTATTACCGACCAAGATATCTTTGTACTAATTTATATGTATTTTATTAACTCGTGCATAATCTATTTAGTTCACTTAGTAACAATCAAATATTTTAGAAACATTATTTATTGTTTGCGCTTTCAGATTTAACTCGATTTATTCTTAAATGTGTTCAGTATTTTCAAATATTTAAAGTATCCACTATTTATTTTCATATTCGATGATAAAACTTAGTTTGTGTGAATTATATTATGTTTAATTGATAATTACATATTAATCGTAAAGAAATTATTGCTATTTACTTTATAATGCTATTTTTAAACACTTCATAATTGAAGTGGGTTAAACATAGTAAATATTTACAATTATGTATTCTCATATATTGTCGTGTTTAAATTGATATACATGTATTATTGTTTTAAAAACTAGAATTGCTTATTCAATTATAGGAATATACCATTCACTCGATAGCGTCAACTTTCATGTAGAGTGCTTTTTGAACTTCTTCTCTGTCGACTTTGGTGTTGAGTCTTTTTTCTAGGTAGTCGTTAACTTCTTGAATTTTGAGTTCGATTTCCTTTTCTCCAGCCAGCCTGTACTGTGTTTCCCCTTCAGCAGCTAGCCTGACCTCATCCCCGAGCGTTTTAAGCTCAATTAGCTGTTAGTCTACTAGTAGCTCCCTTTTTCTCCAGTCGTTTTCCCACATGTTCTTCATGTTTTGGCTTATCTCTTAACTTTCTCTTGCTTCGTTAACGGCCTTGTTGAGCATTCCCTCAATTTTTCCGCTCTATTCATTGATTTTGTCATTCAGAAGGTGAACGTAGTGCTCAGTGTTCGATTGAACCTGCGAAACGGACTCCTTCCACTGTTTATCGGCTTGTTTGAACGTGTTTTCGAACGTGGTCAGCTTTGACACTTAAAGCTTTTACTCGTTGGTTGCGTTCAGAAGTTCATTCTGCGTTCGTATTATTTGAGTGTTGTGCTCGTCAATCATCTTCTTGAAGGACATCCGGATCTCGTGTAGTTTAATATCCACGGTTGCTTCAGTTTAGTCAATTTGATTTTTTAAAGTGGTTTTCTACTCCTTCAAAGTTGAGTCGCAAGAGGTTAGTTTGTCCTGAATCTGCTTTATTATCTGAATGAAGTAATTCTGCTCCAACTAACGGCGCTGCTTTTCCTGAATCACAATTTGAGAAATTTCAGCCGTCAAATCGGACTTAGCCTTCTGCACGGTCTTCGGAATCTCATTCACCACTTTCTGGATCATCAAATTCGCCTCCGTTATGTTCCTATTAATCTGCTCGTAATTTACAACCAAATTGTCGCGAATCATATCCGTCTTCGCCTGCAACTGCTTCTAGTTGTCCTCTATTATTTTAACCTGCTTTATCATACTTTCCACATCAGATGAAAGCTGCGTGAAGGTTTTATGAATGTACTCCTGCTCAGAACGATAGTCGGTCAGATTTGACGCGGCCTTTGTTTAGGTTTCCTCACCAAGTCGCCGCAATTAATTGATTTCCTTCTTCATAGTCTCATAATCACCTTAAAAGTCCATCAACTGCTTCGATTATCGCTGGAGTTAAAATAATTAATTTTATTGCTGTGAAATTTTGTCAGAAAAATCTTTCTTAAGAGCTTGTTACGCATCTCTTGACGCTTGAATTTATTCATTTAATTCTTGCACTAGTTTTCGTGCCTCTTCTATATCAATCTTTTGTTCCAAATATGGTATAATTTCATTTTTTGATGGGGTGTCATATAATGTTTGATTGACCATACTTCCTAGCTTTTAAAGCTGTCGCAATTCTCTTTGAATTTTTTAAAAGAACTCCTTTTGTTACTAAGGTATTTCTATTTACCATGGAATATCATTTACATCAGAAAGCTCATTCATTTTGGTGAGAAATGTTTATCATATTTAACATTTAGGTAAAGTTGTAATATATAATATTTCCACATCAAAGATGACTTACAGAAATCAAGCTAAACTGGTGTTGTCATTGAATGAAATTAATGATAATTTAGCTTAACAAAACGGGTAATTGTCTGCAGAATTAGAATAATTAAAAAATTAAAACGCTGAGTTAATTTCTGAAAATAATGAGATACACTTAAAACTAGAAGAATATGAATAAGAGATTAATGAAACAGGTGAGATATTAGAATAAGCTGCTTAATAATCACATTTATTGCAAAATAAGGTTTCTTAACTCGAAGCAGAAAACATGTAATTGAAAAATGAATTAAACAGAAAATAATAGGCAAAAAGTACAACTGAGCGTGCTCTTGAATAGACAGTAATTAAACTTAATTAAAATACATAAATTTATAAAGAAACTGAATAAAATTTCGATGTGTCTGTATTGTAAAAGCAATTAATGAATTTAAATGAAGAAGTTGCATCATAGAAAAACTTAATAGCTGATTTTGAACATTCTCATTCTCTTTTATAACAAAAAATCAAAGAAATCGAGATTGAAAAGTTCGATTTATAAGCAGCTTTAGATCTTACAAAACATGGTTAATAAGCTACATAAGATAATTATGTTTAAGCCTAACATGAAATACAAAAACTGAATGGTGAATTATAGGATTTACATCTTAGGATGAACTTCAGTTAAATTTCTGATTCTAATTCAATGATTATTCAGAATAAAAAGAACCCATATGAAAAGTAATTTATGGAAATGTAACTCACTCAGTTGCAATAGAATATTACAAAAATGGAGGTAACTATAAATGAAAAGGAATAGGTCATTCAAGACTTGAAGAAGCAGATATTAATTTCATAAACAGACGCATCTCAATTTGAGAAATAGGTTAAGGATTTATGTGCGTAGTAGTAAATGAACGAAAAGCATCACCAGTAGGAATTAATGATAATGCAAAAGCAAATATCAACATTGGAGTAAATTCAGGTCAAGTTCCAGAATCAGCAGCAGCCTCAACTTAACGATTTGATAAGTCAGTACAAGAATTTTGTGATGGAAATCCATGACAAGGTTGATAAGCAGAAGGAAGTGCAAATTGTTGACCGTCCAAAATCCAAGGCTGAGAAGCACGACAGGCAGGAGGATTCCGAGGAGTAAATAGTAAAGAATCTGAAAAAGTACAACCCGAGTAAGTTGCAGAATCAGTTCACTGAATCCCAAATTGAGATTTATCAAAAAGAAATTTAGAATTTGAAGGATATAAATATCTAATATATTGAACAGGTTAAAGAACTCATGAACAAAGTATACACATTGTAAAAAGAAATAAGTGAACTGAAGGCCGAGCAAAACAACGTTCAAATTGAACAGGAGAGGATTAAAGGAATTAAACAAGACTACGAACAGAAAACAAAACAATTAATTGATCAGGAAACAGCTTTAAAGGAAGAAAAAGTTAAATACAAATAACAACTTAAAATGATGAAGGAGCACTACGAATCCACAATTAGAAATTATCAGCATTTATTACAAAAATAAGTTAATAGCAAAAATTATGATGTAACCGCAGCGCAAAAAAGAATTCTGGAGCAGAAAATGACCACAGAAATCGATGATCTGATGTCAAAAATACACGGGGTCAAACAAGTCAATATAGACACTGATATTCAAGTAAAAATTGATAAATATCAAGACATCTTAAATAAGCAGAGGGCTAAATGAAATTATTTACTTACTAAACTATTAATTAGCTAATTTATTATTATGTTCATATTATTAAATCACATCTTGTGGATCTTGTGAGTAGTGACGCTGACTTCGAACTTTTGGACGGTGAAATCGATAGCATCTTGCTTGCTGATCTTGTGGGCGCAACCAACAGCGGTTTAGTTATGTTTACGAACAGCAACACGCTTACCTGGACGAGCGAGGACGATTGTGAAGTCCATACCGAAGATACCGATAGCTGGGTCATACTTGATACCGAGATCGATGTGTTCAGTGATACCGAAACCGAAGTTACCATTGCTGGAGAAGCAGGATTCTGGGAGGGAATAGGACTTAACACGGAGAGCTTTTTCGATGATATCCATGGCTTTATCACCACGAACAGTGCACATAGCAGAGATCTTTTGACCACGACGGATACCAAAACCACGGACTGTGAGACGGGATTTACCGAATGATGGAGTTTGGTCTGTCAATTGGTTAAGAACCTTGGCAACTTTAGTAAGTTGGTCGCCTTCGCCACCGATGCAGCATTGGACAACGAGCTTTTCAACTTTGATTTAACGCATTACGTTTTCTTTTACAGCCATCACAAAAGAAAAGATGTGAAAAACTCAAAATAATTAAAGCTAATCACATATACGACCAAATATTTCAAAATTATTTTCTAACTTTTAGTTTTTGAAAAGATTTTCACATGCCGTTTGGACTATGATTAGTGATGTGGTGTCACAATGGAGGTAGACAATACCGTTTAATTAACTAAATGTTTGGCATAATAATAAAATTTGATTAAATTCTACAGATTATTTGAAAATACACTTACACTAAATTGTTTAAACGATACTGTCCTTCAAGCTCAAGTATCTACCAATTATTGTTCCTTTTAATACTAAAGAAAAAATAAAATCAGCTAAAAAAATTAAAAATATAATGTTATTAAATGAATAAATAATGTATTGAATATAATTGAGACAGATATTGCAGTTTCATTTATTTCATATGAACGAATAAGTTTTGGTTGAACTTCAGGGATGTTGAGATACCTGAAGTAAGGCATAGCTGAATGTCAAATGAATTCATTACATACATAAGGAATTTTTAGTTAAATAATCTATGCAGAAACACTACATATAAATTTTTGAATACAAAGACTTTATTTTATTACAAAGACTTTAACTCATTATTAAAAGAGTTTATTCTAATATAATGTAATTTATTTTAAATATTTTCTAAATTATTTAGATCTAATATAGTAATATTCTAATATAGTAATCTAGTAGTTATGTTCACAACTTACGTGTTTAATAGTGTTCCTTAATGATTATTGTCTCGTTCTAGCATCTTATTGGATCTCTACAACTCAATGCACTCTTAACAGCTTATTCATCGTCGAAATATACTATTACACTCTTAAATGATGGATGATTAGTAGGTAAATCTTTAATTCTTGTTGGTTATTTAAATCTACTTAAAGCTTCAGAGATATCTCTTTCATCAGCTTGTTTAGGTACATTTGTTAAATAAACAGATACTGCTGAAAGTCTTCCTTTAGAATAATCTATTTCTTCACGTTAACCCAATTCTCTTTATTAATAACTATCTCTAGGTTAATACTCTCTTTAGAAAGGTTTTTATTAATAGTCGTTAGGTTTAGTTTAGTATGAGCTTCCATATGATTGGTAGGAATTTGGATCAGCGTAGCTTGGTTATCCGTATGCGCTTGCTTGTGGTTATGTGGTTTGTTATCCATAGGAAGCACTTGGTTGGAAGTAGTTGGTGGTAACTGGTTATCCAGTTGTGTTTGAAGCTGGTTGATAGCTTTGTGGTTAGTATGATTGTTAGTAACCAGCTGGCTTTTGGAATTATTACTAACCTTGATAGGAACCTTGTGAATAGTTTTGTTGATATCCTTATTGTCCTTGATTTGGTTAATAGCTGTTTTGGCGTGGCTCGTACCCTTGTCTTTGGTCATATCCATTTCTTTGATCATAACCTCCAGTTCTTTGCTCGTAGCCTCCATTTCTTTGTTCATAGTTTCCTCTTTGTTCGTAACCACCTCTTTGTTCATATTAATCTCTTCTGTTATCAAATTGAGGTCTGTCTTGGTTGTATCTTTTTTGGCTTTCAAGTTTTTAGTTTGGGTTGTAGCGAGAGACTGGGATCTTGAGGATCTCGCCCTTGTTCACAATGGTCTCTTTGAATTCGTGTCTCCTTGAAGTTTCTTCCAAACTGACTAATTTTGAGTCTTCACCGTTGAGTAAACGGCCAACTCTGAGTGTGAACTCATCCTCCAAAAGGTACTTGTAGGCCTCCTCCATGTCCTTCTCAAGGGCGAATTGCAAGGTGGCTGTGCACTGGCTTCCTCTGGTGGCTTCGAACACGGCTGGGGTAACGGCCATTTGTCTACCAGTTTTTTCCTCTAGGAATGGGATCAAAACGGATTGAAGTTGAGCAGAAGTAGTTGAAAGTGGGATTCTATTCAAGACCAAGCAGCTCTTCTCCTGCTTTGGAAGTCTGATTACAGAGTTGACACCGTCTGGTTGCTCAAATCTAAGATCAGTGTGAGAAGCGATGAATTTAACCAAGTCAAGTTGGTTTTCGAAGTACACTTAACCTTCTGGTTACTGTGTCTCGTTCTTTCCTGGTGAAATTCTAACTAGCTTAATTGACCCATAATTTGTGAAGCAATTGCGTAATACGTCTTCAGTCATAGTTGCTGATACGGGACGCACCACAACCATGTTAGAACGGAATTCTTGCGTTACACCGAATGGTGTTTCAGATATTTGCTGGTCTTACATATAATGAAAAGAAGGAAGTGGTAATAAAGTGCTATATAATTTTTATAAATTGATATAATATAACATTTTCGTTTATATATTTGTAAATATTTTATTTATATTCCTAATGCATAAAAATCTATAATAATATCAATTAATAATAAGACTTAAAGAAAATAACATTTTAACTTTTGTTTATCTGTGTTTTAACTTTTATTAAGCATTATTTTCTAAAAGTTACGATATAATGATATTTTAGTTATTATATTTATTATTTTTATTACTATTATGTCAAAATTTTGAATATATTGTAGCCTTTAAATAGTTTTAATCACATCACGTCCATAGTAAAAGAATATTATAAATTCTAGAATTCAACACTTTGAAGTGGAAATATTAATATTAATTATTGTATTATTAATAATTAACTCTTCTTTTACTCAAGGCACAATTCAATCCATGTTTTCAAATCGTTGTGTTGCGTTTTCTTTTAGTTGTTTGAATTAGTCTTTAACTGCATTGAAGTTAATTTTCCGTTTCAATGGAACAAGAAAAATTTACGCTAGCGCTTTATGAATATCTGTTGACCAAAAATATAAAACCAATGAATAATGAGCCCAAAACATTGTATTATTAACTGTAAAAAATAACTTCAAGTTAGCGACGTGGAATTTGGGAATTTATAGCGAATAAGTTGGGGGTACAACAGTCATAGTCCCACAACTACTACCACAACACATGGTGCACTCAGTTTTATGATGATATCTCCCCTTACAGACAAGTGATAACGAACATGGTTAAACAAACTCCATTCAAAGAATCCAGCTAACTCGTTCAACAATTTATTGACAAATACCTTGGCAAGAACTTCTCGAGGCACACCGTTCAACAAATTGTGAACATTCAAAAATCAAGAATACAAAAAAAGATAGTGCCCAAATGTAAGACACTAAATTCAAAAGAATTAAAAGAGCCCTCCATATTAAATTGCTCCATGGATGTAGATGTACACTTTTCAGATGCTGTTAAATGAATTTAGTTATAACAAATAATACTATTTGTATTCGTTGTAAAATAATACGCTTTAATAAGTATAAAAAGAGAGCTCATGCTATACAGGCTTTATTTATAGACTTTAAACGATATTTTTTAATTATTCATTTTAGTAATATTATTAAATTCAGTGTTATCTGGGAGTGGAATACATAATATAATGACAATATTATTGCATGAATAACAATAAATAATTGAAATACCAAAATTATTACTCAAGACCCTATTCATTTATCTTTGTTGATACGATATCATTAATTCCTGTAATATTGCCAATATTAAGTAATAAGCTCTATTTGCAACATTTATCATGTTTTCTAAATAAATCTTTTGTACTAACCTAACCTTGGAAAATCTCTCGTTACCATGTATATTACACTATTACAACAGCATTCTCATTTATATTATTTTACCACATCTTAATGAACTCAGAAAAATTCACATAAGCCTTATTCGAATACTTAAAAAGCAAGAACGTTCACGTAGTTAATGAACCGAGAATAATTCAATATGAACTCCTTCAAATGACTCAAACTCAACGTCGTGGTATTTGGGAGTTCACAGGAAATATTTTAGGAGCCAACGCAGCACAAACACACAATTACTACCATAACACCTGGTGCATGCAGTTTTACGACGATATAGCTCCATATAGACATCATATCACGAGCATAGTGAAGCAAAACCCATTCAGAGATTCTAGCGATCTCGTACAATAATTTTTAGACAGATTTACAGAAAAGAATTTTTCTAGGCACACCGTTTAACAAATTGTTAACATATAAAAATCAAGACTTTCCAAAAAGATCGTTACTTCACAATCAATTAAGCAATCAACATCATCTGAAGGATTCTCAATTGATATTGATTCATGCTTACGCTTTTCTGATGCTGTAAAGTGATATTTAGAGTTAATAATTGTAATATAAATGATTCTCAATCATATTTGAAATTTTGAACACAAGTATCATATGTAACTTTATCAATACTTCTAAGACCGCACATATATTAGGCTCTACTGGGTCTATACATGGTATTAGATTAACTTGTCCACACAGAATAAAGTTTTTCATCTGTTTTCATTTTTTAATTTAATTTTTAATGTGTTTTAGCATTTGGTTAAGTTTCTCCAGTAAAAACTTCATATAGCTCTGAAAATTTGTATTAGTGTTCGAATTGCGGTAAATCTTGTTTAGTGTTGGCCTCTACTAGATCAATATAACGTTACTCATAATCGCTGACAACCCATTTATTATCAACTAATGATAGTTCTGTTATGCGGTAAGCTGGATTGTTATGATTCGACGGCGAAATACTTGGTAGCAAATAACTGACTAAATGCGTGTCGCGTCCTTTCGAAGTAAGTCTGAAATCGTCATGATGATAATGTCCCATTTGTTCAAATATAATTATATCCTTGAATTAATTTACTATTTCTCTATGTCTAATTGTAAACTTATCTATTGCTGTTACGCTGCCGTCAAATCCATTTAAACCAAAGCAATTATGATATGTTACAATAGCTTAATAATTTTTGTTACGGCAATCTTATAATTATTCAATTAAAAATTAAAATTAATTGCCTGGATCATCTGGTATTTCGATAGTTGGATAGTTCTTCTTATACATTGATGTAGTATAAAATATTGAGTTTAATCCGATCAACTTTATTTTATGCTCATCTAAATCATTTGAATAGTAACCAAACTCTAAAAATTTGTCGTTGTTTATCAATTGTTTCATCGCCCCGTTAATATAAATTTCTTTTAAGTGTTAATCATTTTTTTCAAGTGAAAAATTATAGTTACCATTTCCATCATTATTTCCGAGTACTGCGTGTTTAATACTGTCTGGAAAATTAGTTGAAATAAAATCAGAGATTGTTTTAATAGCTTAATTTTGTTATAGTTATACACCATGAGATCCGAAATCGCCTAACATAAACACAATATCGAATTTTTCTTTCGCGTTTTATTGTGCAGCATCATCGAACATGGTTGTTAACAAATCTAATGGAGTATCACAGCCGTATCTTCCATATTTAGCGATATTTTGACTGTCTTCTTTTAATCTGCAATAACTTTTGAGACTCCCTTGTGCGTCATATGCTAAGTCGTAATGGATATCTGTAACTTGCATCATTCTTAATTTCGTTTGTTATATAGAAAGAATGAAGGTCAACATAACTGGAAGTGGTGAAATTTAGATTTGTGTGTTAAAATATATTATAATATAGATAAATTTTGATCACATTCTTGTGGTCATCTTTTCCATGATGATTTGTCTGAGGACGCTGATTGGGTCATCTCCTGTGATTCCCATGCTGACGGCGAGTTGTGCGGTGTTTTCGCAGATGAGTGTGAGTAGCATATCGTAGTTTTGGTTGAATGTGAAGAGGTCTTTTGCAACTGGCATGATTTGTTTGATTGGCTGGTTGAAAATCTTGATTGCGTCTCCTGATTTGAGCAAATATAAGCGTTGTCTGTGCTCGTCGTCTCTGGTGTACTCCGCGCTTCCGTGAATGATTGGGAGTCCTACTGGGATAGTGGTTCCAGATGCTGCTAAATGTGTAACCATGGTGTGGAATCCGCCGGCGTTCAACGGGTGCTTCAAAGGTGTGTGCAAAAAGTTAGCGATGTAGTTCTGGAGCAAGAACGTGTGCAAAATGGCCGTTTCGAGCACATAAATCTGCCCCTATTATGCTAATTATTAAATCTCAGCTGGCATCTCATTAAATCTGGTGTCCTAGCTTATATCCGAGTAATTATATCCTTATTTGTCCGTTTTAAACTCCAATCTTTAACTGACCATTAACGGTAAATCGTTTATCTTTGGGCTCCCCTGTTTTTAACTTATGTCAAATAAGGAGCTCAGTTCCAAAAAGTGGGCGATTTCGAGCGTTTTCACTCCATTTTATTAACTGTGATTAACCGATTCCTGTTTAATTATGGGAGTTTAAAAGGTTAATTAGGCGAAATCGTAGTTACGAATGAGCTTGTTCTGGAGCTGAACGCGCTGATTGCGCAGGTTCTTGGCAGAGATCTCGTCCTTGTAGGCCTGGTCCAGCTCCTTAAATTGGTTTTCGGAGAGGAGGCACTTGGTGCGGTGCATCCCATCAAGAGTCTTCATCTCAGTTTGCAATTGTTGTTTAAGTTATTTTACGGTTGAGAACACGTGCGAGTTCTGAGAGATGGACTTGCGCAAGGACGTTAGTTTCTGCGTCATTGACTGCGTCCAGGCCTTGTTCTAGTGCTCCATTACCTCATTAATTAACTTAAGAGGTGGTGTGTCTGACTTATAATTCACTTTTATTATGTTGAACACGCTGAAGGCGCTCATGGACACTTACGTTCCGTTGAAATAGGAAAATGTCTGATTCGGCATCTCCTTCAAGATAGTCTCAGAATTATACGCATTATTCGTCATAATAAACACCTACGTGCTTTCAGGCTACAAAGGCAACTACTCCAAGGTAGAATTGAGCTACTCCAACGTTAACTACGCATTCGGATAATAGAAATACACTCTGTTCAAAATAGCTAGCTTCCACTTCGGCCACAAAAGAGAGTGATAGTTCTGCACATTCAACAAACTATATATCATCACCAAACCTTCAATTGAACTACTAAATTGAGTCGTTAAATACTCAAAAGCCTCGTCTATTTCCACCTTTAAGTTAACAATATCAGTTTGCTGCGATAAGCTGATTTCATAATATGCTTTAGTCACCTCAGCAAGTTACTTGGAACATGGCTGAGGTAATGACTATTTAATAATGAAGTGCTCTTGTGTTACAGTTTTCTTAGATTTTATAATAGTGTTCGTATATTCAGTTAATCTATCAACTTTTTTATTAAGTAGAGGCAATTTAATCAGCATTTCCTTCAAATTTGTAAAGAAATCTTCGCATTGTAAACATAAAATTCTGTTTTGTATATCATATAAATACTAGTGAGAATCAAATGCATCTATTTACTCAATATCAATTTTAACATTGACTAACTTACCACACCAAATAGCAACTTAAATAGATTGAACAACAGTTATTAAATCTTTCACCATTCTAAAATTATTGACAAAACAGGTCAAATCATCGACTGTTAACTATTTCTAAACAATTTTTCTTTTAAAGAACCTAACTTACTTCTTAAATTCACTTGCAGATTTTCCTTAAAATTAAATAAATAATAACCCATGATCAAACCGAAGATTTATGGTATCATTAATTTTATTTAGTACAAATAGTATGTAAGGAATATACTGTTACAACTCTGGCGGTATAAAATTAAGATCAAAATAGAGTTTAAGATCATAAATAAATCTATCTTTAAGTGAAATTTCAGACATTTTTAATTACTGGGTTTCTAAATATTTTTAAAATTCGATAAATGTTTTAGTGTTATTCTTTTTGAGAAATACTAGAAGCATTTAAGTTAAATCTGCTTGTTCATTCATAAATTCAATACTTTAATTCATATGAGGACTCAGTTGTTTTTATACTATAAACATTTATGGGTTTGGTAATTGGAATTATTTTTTCATTTAATCAAACATTGTTTTAATCATAACTTCACAGTGTTATTTAGCATCAGTTAGATTTGAAACTTTTACGGATTATAAATATAAATCTTATGCACACGTTAAAAGCGTTAATCCGTCTTTAATTTGCTATGATGGTGCTTCGACTTCCTATGAAGTCGTTTTAGAGATTATATCGTTAAGTGAAACAGATTTTTCAACGCCAATAGCATATTACTCACAAAACATTATAGTTTTCTTGCACTCGTAGCATGGTTTAAGAGAAATTCGCTTATAATCGAACTCATTGACTCCACTTCTAGCCTTTTCATAATGATCGAGTACGGTTTAGAATGGTTTTATCGCATTAATATCTACCACGTGTGCTTAAGTTTGTGAAGGATCGTTATTTTCAACTTAATTTTCATCAATACTGGTGTTTAATCCAGAAGCATTACATTAATCATTCAACTATTAAAGTTAGGCACGGAGAGTACAAATACGAGTTGTTGGATTGAACTAAGTATCCGCTACAACCTAAATTACTATTTAACTACAATCAACAAGTTCTTTAAATGCAGATTTGAGAAAATTTACGTGCTCATAAACTGTTTTCTAAATTTATAAAATTACACGATCTCTTGCTCCAATAACAGCTAATAATTGAATATTTTTGCCCTCTGACCAATATTCTCCTGTTTTCTTAGCTTTAAGCATTTTCTATACAGTGACTATTTAAGAAGAACCTGGCCCTTCAGATTTAAAATTAATATACTCAAACAAAGTCATTTTATCTTATTAAATGAACTTTTCGTTACTGAAATTAAACTTGGGTTTGTCTTTTAAATTTTCTTATTCTGGCCAGAAATCAGTGAAGCGCTTCATTAAACCTCTATCTAAAAATTTTGTAGGACCATAAATTTCATGCGGTGTAGAAACTTGCTCTTATAAAATATAAGGAAGTATATCATTAACAAGTTAATGATGAAGTGTCCCCTTTTGTATATTCGAAATAAATTCTATAAATTATAATACCAGATTTTTAGGAAGAACTTATCCAAAGCAAGTTTTCAATTCGTCATAAATACAACTATGAATAACTTCTTCATATACTTCTGGAATATCATTTATTGAAATAGTATACAATTACTACCCTTCTAATATTTCTGTTTCAATATGCATTTTCAATAAGTGATCAGGAATAACCTAATCACCAGTTTAGGTTTAAATATTTTTAAGCGCCCATCTAAGTGGACCTGACGGACTAGCCACCCAGTGCATCAATAATTTTTACAAATTGCTTGAAAATACATTTTGTATATGACATCCTACACAAATAACTTGAACATTACAACTTGAAATATAGTTCTTTGAGCTATTATAGCGGGGTGATTTAAGTATTGTAATTTATGGTCCATTTAAATTTTCAATTTTTAATTATTTTGTTTATTATTGAAACTTGGTTAATTTATATGTAAGAGCCTGTTTTACTAATAGCTCAGACAACTATTTTTCATAACTTTTAATAGGTCCAGTAACATAAATGATAAATGCTGATTAAACAAAATGTTATTTGTAGAATTATTACATAAGACGCTCAACTTACGAGCCCAAGTCTTACTGGGTAAAGTTTGTTCCTTTATAATTCTTAAATAATTATTACATTGCGTTTTATTTTTCTTAAAAGTCGTGAAGAAGATTAACTAATTAACTAAGTTAAGTGTATGTTAATCGTTCAGGTTTTGCTTGATAAATTAAAGATAAAACCGATTTTATGACAGTATCGAGAACTACTTCATTAACAAATGCTATTTATATGGTAAATAGCGCATAATCAGATCTAAGTTCAAATTTTTCAAAGTAGCTTCCGCAGCAATTCATTTCAGACTAAAACTTCGAATCTGGGTTTTCTATTTAATCGCGTAGAAAAGTTTAATAAAACATGAATTCTAAAGACTTGGTGTCATTATTCTAAGTATTGGACAATGGTACTGCAATTGTAATGTGCATCTTATTTTATTCGGCGCAGTGGTTGTAGAACATCATGAATGATTCATCACGCGAAATATTTATTTGCTGTGATAGATATTTCACGTCGTATAAACCTAGAGGAGCAGATCCTATTTGCATTGGAGTGTGATTATAAAACAATAACTAATTATAATTCATAATATACTACGAATTGAGAATGTTATAATGAAAATTACATCTTTTCCTTTTTATTTGTACATCTGTAAAATAATCGATATTAAGAGCTAATTTAAAAGCCCATCTATATATTTAATAACAGTTTTCTCACAATTTGCCCCTTACTTGCATAATAACCAGAACTCCTACTACGAGCACCACCATTCCTCCGAATATGTATCCCACGTACTATATAGTGCCGCTAACGAGCGAGTTGACCAGTTTCGTGCAGTAGTACAGTTCCGTATCAGTAATTAACGGTAGCGTATACGATATTTTCTCCTTCAGAATACTATCAGATAGCCCCTTCATCCTCTTTGCAAAACCACCACCCACCTTGGTACCCTAAAACTCTCCTGTGTCATCAGCGTCCGTAAAGCAAACCCTCTAATAAGAATTGAACCAGGAACTGGGTAGTTTTTTATTAACATTCATCCAGAAATACGTTTTGCGTTTCGTTGGGTCAGCTGGGTCCGGGTCCAATTTCCCGCTGAAGGAACCGATAATTCCAGTTGAAGAAAGTTGGGCCCTACAAACTGGGTTGTCCTTCGTGAATATTTTGAGGCAAATCTTGTTGTTGTAGAGCTCGGTCGTTATGTCGTAGTAGCAGGACTTCTGCGCAATTCCGGAGTAATAAAGGGCCTGGAGCATCTTTCCGCTGGCATCGCGTAACTCAATCATGGCCGTGAAGTAATATGTTCTAGACTCGTTAACGTGAATAGTTGTAGCGAAATAAAAGGGGATCCCGAGCCTGGTCCTGAATTTTTATAAAGCGACTGTGAATATGGAGTGGTCACTAACCACTTAATCTACGTCGTAGGTGTACTAACGCGCGTAAAACGTTTTCCCGCCCGGAATGGACTACAGGCAATCCACAATCAAATTCGGATTCAAAGTCGTGTACGAATACCACGTTTGCAAATTAGCCCTGGCTGCTGGAGGATGACAAGACTTTGAAAGCGCATTCCCGAACTTCTCTATGTCAATTTGATAAATTTGCTTTATACTGAGAGCGGGATCCGATTCATACACTCTAAACCGCATTTTCGTATTCAAATGAAGCTTCAAAAATTTAACAAAATTTATTATCAAATCTGCATTTGTGGTATCCACACTAGAAGAGGTGTTGTAGAAAAAGACAGTTTCTGTGTCAAAAGCTCCAGATTTGAATCCATTGAAAGCTCCTGTTGGAACAGTTGGGATTATAGGTATTTAAATCCATGTATCGTTGTAGTATTCTAAATATACCAAAACCTAAGAAGAAATTGGACATGACAGAGGAGTGGCTGAAATATTGAATGCGTAATCATAGTCAATTGAAAATTCAACGTTATCCCAGCAATGTCTACTATCAAATGTTGTATGCTCAATTACTGGAATTGTTCCTGGATAAAAGAACTAATCACCAAATGAAATAACAAATTCAGCAGATGGATTTTCCATGACACTTTCGTATTCAGTTTTACCTAATTAAAATTATACTTGTAATTATCCACTTGATGGATCAAAAGTTTATGTTTTAGTAACCATAGACGATGGCAAAGGAGTATCTTAAAATGTTAATACTGCTTTCAGCTCTTATCCTGCGTATCTATTACAGTTTGTATTAATACTTGTTGTAAGGTAAAATTAACTTTCCGCTTTAATTCCAACTAGTTATACATCATCATTGAAACACTCGAATTCATTCGTTTATATAATTGCTATTATTAACTATATCATAATAGAGTGAAAATAATAATATTGCTATATAATTCTTTAGTTAATAAACATACAATTAGTAATTCAAATAAATTATTGGATTATAATTACATTACAAGTACATAACAAAATGTAGTATTCATACTAAATATTAAAATTATAATGGTTATTGTATTCATTTCAATCAAATCCAAAGATTTGTATTTCTAGTGTAATAATTTGTGTGTGTAGTGTTAAATGTTATTGCAATATTCTATGTATGAATATATAATAGTTGATATACTTTAACTTTCCAAAAGTAAAACAAATGACTTTATCTTTTATCAAAGTTAAAATTCCTGTATACTTATGAAAGATTATATTATCAATATATACGACATTTTTCATTCAATTCTGTCAAATTCTTGTATTTCCATTTAGGACCAACACCCAAATCCTTTAATTATGTTTACGGCTTCTTTAGGTTCTTTTTGCTTGAATACAGTTTCCCTAACTGTATATTTTCCAAATTTTAGTGTTTTGAACAACTAATTGTCTGCTTTCCAATTGAATGTGTCTTGCATAAACTTAAAGTCTTTATAACCGATAAATATTTCTTTTTGCAACTTCAGATCTTATTGATACTTTTGAAGTGTTCCTTTTCTTTCTTCTATTTTTTCAACCTCTTACTAAATATTAATGTTAACATCATCAAACAATTATCTAGGAGTGTCGAGTTCTTTTTTAAGTCTATCAATAGAAGCGGCAACAATACTCAACTATTACTCTGATTTGGTGAGTGACATTAAAACGGCATCTTTAAGCAGGTCTGGTTTGTTTTTGAGTAAGAACAAAACGATATCCTCGTTAATAAATGATGTTGTAAATTGAATAATTTCTTTTATTAATAAAAGGATCTTTTCTTGAGTAGTCTCTTTATTAAGTAAATAGAATAAGAACATTAATGGAAGATCTGTATTAATTTCGAACATGGATGTTTTTGAAACCGCTGCTGTCATGCAATTAATTAAATTTTCGGTGCATTCCAGGGACTTGAGATCCTGAATAAGTTATACTGGCTTTTTTAATCTGCTAAAAACAAGATTAAATTCAGATGGTTGTAAGAGGGCAAGTGACTGTGCATCTGCTTTTGATTTATGATATTTGGATAAGTATTATAGCGCTTATAGCCTGATGTTTTCAGAGCCATTGATTAATTCTTCTAAATTTAATGCCTGAGCTGCGATAATATCGTTTGAGCTTAATTTATTGTTTTAGTAATAATTTTCAAGGCTTTGAGTAAGTTCTTCTTTGTTCTTGTAGTAAGCTATGCGTTAGCTCATGCCTTGGAACGATTCAACGATTTATTGAGCCCATTTTTTAGGTAACAGGCGGAGAGCTCTGCAGAGTATAATTTGAACATCATCTTCTTGTATTACAATTTGTTTCTGTGTTTTGTACTTTTAGAATAGGTAGAATTCTATTTCGTACAAACTAGAACTTGTAGTATATCAATTTATTATATTACATTATGCAACCCGGCTAGTCTAGGCTGCTTGAATTCTAAAATGTCAGAATGATTGCATTCCAATGGGAACATGAATGAAATCACAAAACTAGCTACTATTCATGATTCTATGCGTACGACATTCATCCATTACTTTGCCCATTTTTACCGTAGAATCGTAGACCGTAAAGTCTAGAATGCTCGTAAACGAGTTCCAGCTGTACAAGGTCATTTACGACCACCTAGAACCGGAATACCAGAATGTGTTCGCGTTGTAGAAAAGAGACGTAGATAGACTACTTTAGGGCTGTCTGCTTCTGAACAAGCTGTAGAGGTAGATCCTAAACTACCAGATTCAAATCGTGCAGATCCTCCTCAGGTAAAAAATACAGCTAGTATAAATATGTAGAAATTTATGGAAAATATCAACGATGCAATTCAGAAATACGCAGAAAACTATCAACAGCTTCTAAACAACACTCAAGTTCAACCGTATTCGAGAGCATTGGGCAAATGCTCAGAGCGATGTTGAAGGTCATTTCTAACGTGGGTCACTTGAATCCAGGATAGCTGGCTGAATTTCAAGAAACGCTCTTAAACTGCTCGACTCAAAACATCTTACTGTACGAACAGGACTCGTTGTGATCTTATTCTTTCAACTTGAACTTATTAAGATTTTTATATTTTTATCCTTCATTCATTCGTTAAGTAATAGAAGATTAATCATCTAGGTTACGCAGCTCACTTTTTGACCCTTATCTTCCCACACCAAATGCCACACTAGTTTTTGGTTTCTTTGAATTTACGCATCACTGCCGCCGCTGTATTAAATTAACTTTACAATTCTCTTTACATTTGGCGATTTTTTCTTTGAGAGACTAAATTTTCTTGTCATTGCCTTTCGTGTTGGGGATTACTTTGGTCTGGGTGGGTTTGTCAGGTTTTTTCTTTGTAGACGTGTCCTCCAGTTTATCGTTGCCTTTTTCTGCTGTTTGCGTGGACTTCTTTTTAGTCTTTGTTTTGTGGGCTTTTTCAAAGTTTTTCTGTCTTGGCTTTGCAACTTAGGTCTATAAAATAAGTGTAAAATCTAATATTTTTTAAATGTAATAATTGTATCAATTCTTGAGCTTATTTTCTACCCCAATACAAATCATCAGGTAAAAATATGCACGTTATGCTTACATGAGATTAGGTTAGGTCTTTATATGAGAAATCTCAAAATATCTATACAAGTTATCATGTATTGACTTTCTAGTAATTGGTGTGCTTGTCTAAAATGGATTTTATGGATTATATCAATCATATAAAATATAAATTACGTTAATAACGGTCATCCTTTTAGTTCTTTATATCTCATATTAACATTATATTTTTAATAATTTATTAACAAATATACAATAACAAATATACAAAAGTCTATGAACGTTTTTAAATTATAATAAGCTCAAATAATATTGTTATTATTGTCCTATTAAAATTTAGTAAAATTCATATTAAAAAATATTATTTACAAAATTTAGTCCGTCAAAATAAAAACTATATAAAATCAAAATAGCAGTAGTTACTACATATGTAGGTCAACATGTATCACTCCCAATTCAATGTTTATCGTTTTGAACGTTCTTCATCTGACATCAATCTAACATGGTATTGTAATGCATAATGTTTAAATAAAGGCAAAATAAAATGATATAAATTACGAAATGTTTCAACTTTATATCCCAGAAACACGTTATGATGATCAAAATAGTCCTTATTACTCACTTATAGTTAACTATCGAGCCACTGTTGAAATGGAATTGATTATATGCACATTTTCCATATATGAACAGTGTATACATGATGATAATGCTCGTAATTATATTAACGTAACTGGAAGTATCTAGATTGATAACTACGCTACTAAATTTAATCTAACAGATACAGACAAGATTTTTGTAATATTTAGATTGCTTGATAATAACATAGATGGTTCTGTAACTTTTTAAGCTCAATCTGTTATAATTATGACACCCTAAATCCAAATAATGAATATCAAAGCTAATCAAGATTTGTATCTTATGCTTGTTAAATGTGATGATCCTACACTCTCATTAGTTATTGATTAATCTGCTACATTTTGTATGGAAGCAAACGCCCATATAGATAGACTAAGTTGTATCAATCCTTAGAGTGGCCGTAGCTCTTACTTTATAAATAACCCAGATATGAATGTATTCTTCACTATCTTTGCCACAAACGAAGAATAGGTTCTTAAAATCTAAGTACTCATGTTAAACTATGCTATTTATGAAAATCACACAATAATTCAAAAGGTCTACATGAATCCAAACTGCTATATCAATAACTCTGTACATATTGGATATTAAAAACACTATATATTTACATAAGAGATCTAGAATTCAAGCTACTATGGTAAGATTTCATCGTAGATATTTGATGCATCTAATAACTGGATTGAAACAACTTAACAGCCAATTAATTCTTTGATTTCTTCTGACATCAATATCATTTCGCATGCTACTGTATCTACTCCAATCATGCCATGGACTACTGATAAGATTCCTTATCTCGAAGTTTGGTTTTTAGTCTCAAAAACCTTGAATCAACTCAAAGAGAACAATATTACAACTATCAAAAGTAATATGGTGCTTCATAATAACATATCAAGGGCAGTAAGTAATTTACAAAATTTGAGTTATAGCCTGGCTTTTATTGGTGGAGTTGACTCACGTTATTTTTAGGTTACCAACAAATATGATTTAGTAGGCGATTCTTGCGTAGTTAAGAATGGCCGGTGTTAACTCATAATTGATTAAATATCTTAGATTGGAGTTGCTGATAATATTCTATACTACGTTATATTTGAAAATTTCTAAAGTACCATTCTTTATGCACCACAACATAATATAGAGCCGAACACCATTGTGCATGACATTGTAGCCCAAAATAGCTCACGATACTACCGCATGAAAACAAAAGATATAAGTGAAGGGAAGCTCAAAATAACAAGTAATGATTCTATTGCACCGATTAATGTTATTGTTTCAACACAGATTAATCTGCCCCAAATTAACGATAGCTCAGTTCAAGTTGCTAATGGAATTGGAAATGTAGAAATTGTTATAAATAACGATTCTTTTAGTAGCGGTGATATGTTTATTCACGTTTAAAACGGAGCTAATTTGGATGTTCAGGTATAAATTTCATTCCTAACAAGCACCGTTATTTAAGAAATTATTTTAAATTAAATTGAGAAGGTTATATAACTAAAAAAGGATGTGAATGTGATAGCTGGAGTGAAGATACCAAATCCGATTATTATCCCAGCAAATAATGGAATTACAGCAGCATATTTCTCACAAATAGTATTCTAAACGTAAGCAACTCTACCAATTGGATGCGAGGTCACATTTGACTCATTTGGATCAGTAAAAAGCTTCAGGTACGCAACGCTTCTTTTCTCGTTTTCTGCCTTGAATGTTGTATCTTTTTCAGTTGAAATCACGGCAGAGGCGCTTTACGACAATGAATTCATATATTTAAATATCACCAGTTAGTGTGATGCAAAACTTCAGATTATTTCAGCGGCAGCCCACTAACTGGACGATAATGTTGATACTATACTTGCTGTCATGCCACTAAAATCTATTTTTGTACACGAAGTCGTTGCTGATATCGATCGTATTATAAAAATATAGAGCATTTAGGAATTTTCAGGTACACTTTATGTATGTCCTTATCCATTACTATTCACATCAGCGACCCAAAACTGTTAAAGTTACTTTTCTAATACGAACTATTTTAATATAGAGACTCGATCAACTGATTTTAGGCTATATTAATTCGTTTACTATACTTTATAAACTGATACACTTTAGAATTTTCCGTTGAAGGTTTAAATGAGCAATTAGTTGGTCTTATATTCTGATTCTCAACTATAAACATTTATACAACCTAATTAATTGATATATTTTGTTTTCCACTCCACATACAAAGAGAAATATTTTTAATTAGATTTAAATCTTAATGAAAACCTAACATTATGCATTACTTTCTTTAATCACACATGTGATTAAATAATCACAAAAACTGGTAAATATTTTATTGAAACCAAAGTGCTTAAGAATGATCTTTTCGCCTCCATTCATATTAGTGTTCAAAACAACTTCAACTTAAAACAGAACTTACATATCTAAGGAGTATTTATAGATTTGTTTTCAAATGGAACTTAAATGATTAAATTGAAAGCAAATTAAAACCACTTCGCTAAGATTTAAAGAACTAACACGAAAAACTCAATTCTACTCTCAGCCGTTCAGTAATTAACTGCATATTCAACTGATAAGATTCCAGACTTTATGTTTTAAAAGACAGTTGCCATGTTCGTGAACGTGAACTACATCGCCAGAAAAAACAATTTCATGTGGGCTGAAACATACTGTGGAGCATAAGCCTTGATCATTCCACCAGGTTTGGACACTGATTTCTTTGTAACCCTCTACTCAAAATAAGACATCACTATCGAATTCTAGTTCATCGAGAAAGTACATCAATACAACATAGATTAAGGTAAATACAAAAAGGTCAGCACTACAAGCGCAGAAAAAGTTGATTTCGTACTCGACTCGGCGTATGCCCTATCTGGAGCCATCATAGAAACATGTACAGGATCTCTAAAGTCCAGATTTAGCTACTACCATATGCCCTCAAGTGGAGAAGATATGTCAAAATTGCTTGTTAGTGAAGGGTCTGCATATGGTTAGGTAAAAGCTGTTTTAAATTCCACCGATGATCACCAAAATTTCTTTGCAACAATAGAAACCTCGGATTATGCCGAATTCATTGTTTATCATAGCTATATCGACACGAGACCACAAGTCTCTTCTCAAAATATTCGTGTAAATATGAGCTCAAAGGACGGTTTTTTAACAATCGTTGTCGATCCAGCGAGCTACATATCAGGCGTATTTTACATGGTATATGTGCTTACCGACGCTTAGGGTAACTAAAATACTGCGTGTGGTATTCGTAGAGGTTAACTGATTTCCAATAAGGTCAATTTTTTGGTTGGATAGTCAGTAGTATCCATTAACACTACTATTGCTCTGCAAAAGGGAGAAAAGTACTGGTTAAACGTTATAGCTGCGGATTCAGATGATATTAACATCGCGATGGCCTACAAACCAATTTAGGCCAGTCTTGATATGGAACTAATTGATGAAGAATACTACGAAAATTAAGGAAACGTAGACATCACTTGGATTATATGGGTTGTGCTTACGAGCATTATCATTATCGTTATGCTTGTAGCTATATTTTTCTTCAAATAACGTAAGAAATATATTGAAATTGTAGATTAGAGCATATCCAGAAACAAAAATGCACAGATGAAGACTGCCCAGCACTATAATGACCAACTTGAAGACAGTTTATGAGCAGTTTTTAATTTTAATAAATTTTTATTGACAAATACCTGCCTACCCCTTATAAATGGCATATTGTTGTATGTATTATTATGTATTATATGTTTTCCATAGTGTTATTGACTATACATCCTTGCACCTATATCAATTGCTGTAATCGTTGAAATTTATTAAAGCCGAGATTCATTTTACATTAAATCAATTTTAATTCTGAGTTGCAGAACTTGGAGAACAGCGTTATACCGCCAATAAATATTGTACTAATTGCATTTGTGATTCATAAAAGTTATTTATATTTGTTGTATTTATTTGTATTTATTTGCATTTATAAATAATAACTGTGTAACTAATAGTCCACTTCACTTAATGTACGCATTGCTAGAATTATTCGAGTAACAGAGCCTATTTCAAATCGTGCTGGCCTAGAAAATAACGTACCAGCTGTAGTACTCTACTTTTTGCAATAATAAATTAGGTAATAAAAATGCTGCTAGCTACTGCCACAAAGAAACGGTAATCGCTTCCAAGGTCCAAACTGGAAGTGTTGTCTATTCCTCGTCTGAGTCAAATTTCCACAGCTTTTACACGGAAAAGACGCAGAACCTGAAGATAGACCAGACCTACCATCTGGCCAAGCTGCAATCGTTCGCTCTGTTTGGCCTTACCAAAGGCATTCAGATCGAGAGCTCGCAGCTTTCCGTGAGAGTTCCGACCCAGATGTCACGCAGCGCCCTCGTGTGCCTCGAATGCGACCTGAACGTGTCGGCTTCAGATTTCGTATTTGTAGCCTAGGCGCACAACGTCTCCGGCCTGGTTCTAACGCCACGTACCACGTTGTGGATGCGCGGGTCTCTGACCCAGTTCCGGCTCGAGGGCGTGTTCGCAGGCGGGCTGCTCCTCATTTGTCCGAAACACGACATCGTAATCATTGCGTGCAACACTTCCAGCTATATAGCGGCGTAGAATCTTTCGGGGTCGATAGCCGCATTTTCTCTTGACGTAATTGCGTTCAAAGCAACCGATTCCGTTTTGTGCTCCAATGCAGCTAGTAAGTTCGGCCTGGATGAATCCAACGTTTAAGTAATCTCAAATATAAAATAAGACTGCGCTCTGTGCAGAGAAGGCTTCTACTCATACGGTATATGCTTAAGTGCTTTAGCCAATTCGCAGCTTCTGAATAACAAATTAATTTGCAATGATCCGTTCGTGTTTGACGGAGAGGAGTGCGCGTGTCCGCAAGGGGAGACCGTTAACGGGAGCTCCTGTGTCAATATAGTATACTCGGTCGGCACTGTTATGGAGTCTCTGGAATAAGTCGGCTATCAGCTCATCGCGTTGACTTTGTACACATCTTAAATTGATAACGCAACGGGAATAATAGGCATTGAACAAAGCAAAATGAAGGAGCAGATTCAAAAGCTGTACGAGCTGAACAACCTAACTCAAAACAACAAAGTGAATCAAACTCACATTGAGTTGAGCATCATAAACAATATTTCCAAACTCGAGTATGAACTAAAACCTATGTTGAATGCCCTGGAAATGCAAATCTCAAATAACTATTCCTAGCTCAACCAAGATCTACAACAGAACACAGCCGTTTTAGACACCAGATTATTTAACAACATAAGCGATTTGAATGCTAGTTATAACTAATTAAACCAGTCCATCGTAAATGTAGAAGATGAATATTTAGTGTTAACAGAAAATATATAAAAGCTCGAAAACTCAACATCCAGGTTGGACGACATCCAAAGTTAACTACAGGCTTAAATTTAAAATTTGCAAGACCTACCTCAGTAAATCACTTCTAACTATTCTTAAAGCGATATGAACTTACTTTCCAACACAACTGTTTTAGATCAAAGAATATTCAATAATGCGAGCATCTTAAACTTCAGCGTGCAGTCTTTAAATGCCTCATTTATCAATTAGAAATCTGATCAAGAAATGATATAATAACAAATTCAGAATAAAGACTAAATTATAGCTGATATGAAAGTCTTTTACTAATCACAAATAGATTATATGTAAGATATTATAGACCATTTGGAGTCTTAAATTAATTGTACAAACTAGGTTGGCAACTTATTTAAAAACGGAACTTGTGTTCAATAAAGTTGTTCCGTTATAGGATAAAAAAGAATCAATGGATTATGTTAATGTGTAAACCTCAACGCTATAATTTCTTCTGGGTCTTGTGTATGTCCGAAATTCGCAACTGTCATCGACTCGATTTGTACGTGCCCAGCGAATGCTGCATTTATTGGAGACTCCTGTGTTTGTAACGTAATATACGGCTAAATTATATAATTGGGAACGTGTGTTTGTCCAGCTGGATATGTTATAAATAATAACGAGTGTTAGTTAGTACAAACAATAAACGGATTTGACAGTTCGTTCTAATGCAGTCAAAATATTTATATAGGCTTTTTTGATATATAAACAATAACTCATTAAATTTCAGTAAATGCAAATTTTAGCAATGGGTACGTTTTTAATAGTTAAACAGATCTTAATAATGCATTTATTGACATTTCGGATAATATTTATGGGATAACCAAGATAAATCCATTATTTTAAAATCAAAGTAATTTTGTCAATATAAAAATATAAATCGGCACCAACATCATTAATAGTGGGTCGATCCTCACTCCAAGTCAGACGCTACTTTTAAATTAAATGAATATAATTTCAAAAATAGGATGTCAGCTTACTTTCAGCAAAGCTTCTTAGTTGAATTTACTGGCAAGTACCTCCTCTAACGTTAAAATAACAAATTTACTTGTTAACTTGAGTTTTGCGTTATAACAAGGAAATATTACATTAATAAACAGTATAGTTGGAGTTCTAAACATTACAAGGTACTAAATTCTTGGAACGTATTAATCTACTTTATTGGTTGCAATGATTGGAATGAATCTTAACGTAGTTACTGCTAATATAAATTTCGTTACTTTCTAGCCTAGTATTTATAATGTTGGTAATAGCTCTTCGTATTTACTCAGTATTGTATAATCTAGCACTATAATAATCAATGATATAGCGATAATTCTTGGAATTAGTAATAATTACGCTGCTTTAGACTCGTCAATATCATCTTAATATTAATTTAGTGGAGTGGTAACACTCAATAATAAATCTACGTTTAATATTTAGAACATAGTCTTGGATTCATATTTGAAGTTCAGTACAGGTAATGTTTACTAATCGGGTTTTTTAATTGGTTACAGTTCTGCTGGTTCTGAGACTAAAATTTCCAATATCTGTTTACAATAAACTGTTTCCAGTAGCACAACGTTACAATATACCAACTTTGGTATTTTGGGATATGTTAATGGTAACATATTGTTACAATAGGCGATGATTATATTGTCTGTGCAAATGGCTTTTTTCAATAGTTTTGGAATTATTGGTTGCTAGGACAGAGAATCTTTGTATTCAGAAGTAAGAAACGTAAGAGCTAATATTAATATGAATATAATTAATCTATTAAGTGCAGGAGGAAAAATAGGTGCAATTTTCGGGGCGCATTGGTCATAAAATGGAACTATTCACAATATAAGGGCGATTGGTTGTAATATAAGCTGCAATATTTAAGCAGGTGGCTTAATAGGATATTAATAAAATTCAAATATTTTAACAGAAAATTCAACAATATAATAATCAAATTTCACATCATAGAAGGCAGTTGGTGGAATACTCGGCTATTAATACACCAATTCCGTTTTCGTAGTTAATAATTGTTCCATTGTTCGTACTAATTTTTCAGGTATTGAAGGCTAAGTTGGAGGTATTATAGGCTTTGGATAATAAAATTCAGTTTAATTTAATAATTTATCATTATCTTCATTAAAGATGTTAGGGTTAGGGTAATTGGGTGGTTATTGTGGGCTTTTATCTACCTTTAACATACAAATTTCAAATTCCTCAATATCAGATACAAATATTTCTGCTACTAACTTCACAGTAGGAGGAATTATAGGTTAAATAACTCCGCCATCGAATTTCACAATGGTTGATTCTTTGATTTCCCAAGTAAATTTAGTTACAACAAGTTATTATGTTGGTGGTGTAGTTGGATAGACATAAAAAAATGTTAAATTAGTTATTACAAATTCAATACTTAAATCCATCCGATTTACATATTAAGGATCTGATAGAGGTACTATAGTAGGATCTTCTGGCAGCGCAACTTTTACCATTACAAAATCATCAGCAAAAGGAATATACTTCAACAATGCCTTGTAACCTGATTGTGCCAGCTTAACTAACAAATGGTCATACCTATAGTGTACGTGATAACATATTACAACTATTAATTTTTTTCCTTAATATTAATGTAACATGTATATTTCTTTAAATGGTTTTTCCTTTAGCGAATCTTAGGTATATCAACTTAACTATGATACCAGAGTTCCAAAATAAATATTTATTGATATACCATGTTAGTTGTCTAACTTATCGGCCAGTGTTTACAACACATGAACTCATAAAATTGAGATTAGAATTAACAGAATTAAAATTAATCGAATTTTAACAGAAATTTAAACGAATCATCAATTAACTAATCAAATTGCCAATCAAACAACTAAATAAGTAACTAAAGTAAAAATAATAATCATTAAAGTAATAATTAACCGAATATAATTGCTAATAACGTAGGATAACCAAGGAACTAGGTGAAGTTTTTGAACCAGGAGGCAGTGATATATAGGCAGTGGTACCACCAAAAATAATACCAGAGATAAACACAAAGCCCGCCAAACGAATGATTCTAAAAATAGATATTTAATAAATGATTTATCACATATGGTATCAGAATGCTAGGATTTAATTTGTGTTTGTAGTAGTGTACAAAATTACACTACTATTATTTATAAATCATTATTTTATAACTTAGAATACAACATATACTACAATAGA
Organism: Hexamita inflata; assembly: GCA_963988835.1. NCBI lineage: Eukaryota > Fornicata > Diplomonadida > Hexamitidae > Hexamita > Hexamita inflata. The sequence goes on from CAXDID010001233.1 coordinate 90,597, forward strand.
AATAACATTATTTATTTTCACTCTTAAATGGGCAATTGCATTTGTTAACCTAATAATAACAATAATTTAGAGGAATTACCATTGCCCAACGTAAATTAAAGTAGTATACTCAGCAATAAATTTAAAACTTCAATGTATGATTCATTTTATTTGAGCTTTAATGCTCAACTAGAATTGAATTTACAAATTACTAATGAACAAACACAGGATCACGATAACAACTACAAAAGTCCTAGTTTAGATTCTTTTATCGAAGATATTTCAGAGGCTAATGTAATATTTGAGATTACAAGTAGCGATGAAGATTTGCAATTAGCCTAGATATCCATGAGTAAGTGATTTTATAAAGTATGATAATATTATAAGTAACTAACATATAATTTGAGATATCATTCAATTCTGTCAAATTCTTGAATTTCCATTTAGGACCAACACCCAAATCCTTTAATTATGTTTACGGCTTCTTTAGGTTCTTTTTGTTTGAATACAGTTTCCCTAACTGTATATTTTCCAAATTTAAGTGTTTTGAACAACTAATTGTCTGCTTTCCAATTGAATGTGTCTTGCATAAACTTAAAGTCTTTATAACCGATAAATAATTCTTTTTACAACTTCAGATCTTATTGATACTTTTGAAGTGTTCCTTTTCTTTCTTCTATTTTTTCAACCTCTTACTAAATATTAATGTTAACATCATCAAACAATTATCTTGGAGTGTCGAGTTCTTTTTTAAGTCTATCAATAGAAGCGGCAACAATACTCAACTATTACTCTGATTTCGTGAGTGACATTAAAACGGCATCTTTAAGCAGGTCTGGTTTGTTTTTGAGTAAGAACAAAACGATATCCTCGTTAATAAATGATGTTGTAAATTGAATAATTTCTTTTATTAATAAAAGGATCTTTTCTTGAGTAGTCTCTTTATTAAGTAAATAGAATAAGAACATTAATGGAAGATCTGTATTAATTTCGAACATGGATGTTTTTGAAACCGCTGCTGTCATGCAATTAATTAAATTTTCGGTGCATTCCAGGGACTTGAGATCCATAATAAGTTATACTGGCTTTTTTAATCTGCTAAAAACAAGATTAAATTCAGATGGTTGTAAGAGGGCAAGTGACTGTGCATCTGCTTTTGATTTATGATATTTGGATAAGTATTATAGCGCTTATAGCCTGATGTTTTCAGAGCCATTGATTAATTCTTCTAAATTTAATGCCTGAGCTGCGATAATATCGTTTGAGCTTAATTTATTGTTTTAGTAATAATTTTCAAGGCTTTGAGTAAGCTCTTCTTTGTTTTTGTAGTAAGCTATGCGTTAGCTCATGCCTTGGAATGATTCAACGATTTATTAAGCCCATTTCTTTGGTAACAAGCGGAGAGCTCTGCAGAGTACAATTTGAACCTCATCTTCTTGTATTACAATTTATTTCTGTGTTTTGTACTTTTGAAATAGGTAGAATTCTATTTCGTGCAAAAACAGTTAATCAATAATTTCGAGTACGTTTTCGTATTCGAATTTTTAAAGTATTTCTTTGAGTCTGTTGACGATGATTTCTTCGTCTTGTATTTCGACTCCGACTTTGGTTTGGAACATGTTTATGCCTGTTTCGTTGATTCCCATGGTGACGGTGAATTTTTTAACGAATTGTTCTTCTGCTGTTCTGAGTTGGTTGACCGCTGTTGAGCGCCAGTATTGGTCTACCAGGTCCGATATTTTGAACAGTAGTTTGTATTCTTCGAGGTTTTTGTTCTCGAATTGAAGTAGTAGTTCAACTGTTTCTTTCAGATTCAGGATCAGGTTGAATCCGATCGGGTTGAATTATTGTATTAGCACCGAGTGCTTAACGCCCTTGGTCATCAGTTACTGCTCAACTGAGTCGAACACAACAATTAACTGGTACACTGGTCTCAGCAATATTTCATGGAATTGGCTGTGGAAATTGGCCAAACTGATCAGGAATCCAACCAGCGCTTGGAAGTAGCTGCTGTTCGGCCTGAATTTGAACTTCTGAGCGCCAAAAACGCGCATTCCGCTCGGTTGAATGAACGTAGAATATTTAAGCGTTTTGTTGTCGTAAACGGCGATTTGATCCAAAACGGACTGAAAGAGCTTCTGAAATTCAAAAGTAACTTAAGTTTCTGACTACTACTTGAAGAAGGAGTAGTTGTGCATAACGAACTGAAATAAATTGAATAAATGAGGGACAAGGATGTTGAACTTGTCGTCGAGGAGTTAAGTATATTGGTCGAGGGCAATAACATCAGACTGAAGCAAGGATACCACGTTGGGCGTGAACTAGGCGATGAAGGAAAACATCTGAGAAGAACGCTTAGAAATCTCGGTTGAGGACGTGCACTCGGACGCAGCCTGAATCACAAACTTAATCGAATTCACCATCAAATCCAACTTCTCCGAATTCTACAACATCTCCTGCTTAAAACTCGAAATCACCTTCACAGCTATCTCAAGATTCATTTGAAAGAGGAAGTGGTGTATTTAAAAATATTTACTTAATTATTATGTAAACAATAACATAAACAGCTTTAAATCACTCTAGAGATCAACATTAAATTAGAGGAACGATACTATTCACCAAGGCCTCAACAAAATATTGTAAAATTAGTTAGCTTTCTTTGTAATAGTTACTTATAAGTTAAATTCTATTTTAAGATATTTATACATGCTTGAATAAAGAATGAATATGATAGGTATATGATTGATGTGAATATTTTCAGTATCCTCAAAGTACTAAATATATCACTCGTTAACAGCGTCCAAATACCGCACGCACTGACTTATATTTGCTGAAAATCCTATTTAATTGGTTGGATTCTGTTAGTGGCTAGTTCTTGATTTTTGAATATTAACTATTTGCTGAACAGTGTGCTTTGAGAAGTTTTTGTCTTTGTACTGGTCTAGGAACTGCTGAACCAATTCGCTCGAGTCTTTTTCAGAGTTCTGCTTTACTAAGTTCGTTAAAATATGTCTGTACGGAGAGATATCGTCGTAAAATTGCATGCACCACGTGTTGTGATAGTAGTTGTGTGATTAAGTTGTGGTTACCTTAAGAATTGATGCAACGAACTCCCAGATCCCACGTCTCTCGCATACGGTCATTGTTTGCAGTTACTGATATATGGAATTCGGGTCGTTCTAAATTGTGATATTTTTGCTTTGCAGGAATTCAAACAGAGCAGATGTAAAAGTATTCTGATTCATTGGAGTGGTTATTATTTTAAGTAGTATTATTATAAAATATTATGATAAATTAATTTTAAATTGATTTTAATTTTTCAAATCATCAAACAAAGAATGAACTTCTTCCTGTAGCAATTGAAGTAATAAATGTTATATATCTTAAAAGATTAAATATAATGGATATCTCACGTATATACAAATTCTCCGCATTACTCATTTGGAATTATTATATAATTTTCTGAGCTTACTAAATTTGTACACATTTTCAAATGGCCATAATTTGGATGAGTAATGCAACAGAGTCTCATACTGGTGCAATAACCTTGTTATTAATTTTTATACATACCGCCACCATTAGTTGTTTTGAACAAATAGCACCAAAACGCTCCGTTCATATTTTAGCTAGTTTAACTCTTAAGCGCTTGAATTTCTGCATTCTGAACTGCATTCACGTAGTTAATGTTGTTAACTTACCCGTTTAGACCACCGATTGAGCTCTAAATGTTTCTTACATCGTTTTTAGTTACATCAATTTAGTTCTATAAATGAGAATTCACTGAATTAATTGTAGCTGTTTGTGCATTATTCAGATTCTACATGTTTTAATTTGTGGTTAATAATTGCTATTTCTGAGCATCAATCTGTTATTCAAGTGATGTATTAACCGTTATGATAGTATCCAATAACTGAGCACTTGATTACTAAAGTTATTGAGTAAGAGAGTTGTTAACTTTCTAAATATTTATTTGAACAGTATTAAACAACAATGTTGTATTATCAATGTGTTGCTGTAAAGATTGGTTTACATTAGTAATTAACTATTTTAATTAGTTACCTTGTAAAGTTATTATTCCTTGTAAATTTGTTGAATTACGTTATAAATTATTTTCAGCTTACTACTAATAAAGAATTAATTTACAATTTATTTCTGAAGCATTGTTCAAAAGTTGCTATTCTAAATAGATGTCACTTTGGTTTAGTAATTTGAGTTACATGTAGAATAGGATATCAACACATTAATTACCATCTAATAAATATCCTTAACTACATTCACATGTAAATCCATTAAAATAAAATGGTAAAATACACATTGTAGTAAAGTTCAATTATTAAACTCCAAACTACAATGCATGTTCACAAAGTCCATATACGATAATTTATTGATTACACAACTAACAATTAATTTGTGGTTATTGAGACATTTAAAGCATATTTAAATCATTGACAATATTATTAATATTTGTACATAACTTCAAATTATGTACATATATTTCAATTTATTATTATAGTTATGCAATGAGATTTGTATTTTATGAGCTCTAATTGAAATCATAACCTGTAATGTTAGTATCACTAATTACAAAATTTATCTTTTTATTTACATTTATAACCATACCACTACTTAATGAACTTCTAAATCTAAATTGAATACTTGTTGCTATTACATTTAAAATGTTTATTGTTTATTACATAATTGTAGATAAATATTGTCCGTTTGCTATAAATACGATTGTTGAATTAGATAGTTCTAGATCGCATTTTTAACATATTAGAGAACCGTAAACTATGGAAAAATTAATAGTAACATTTATAAAGGATTATTATATTTATTATATGTTATCATGTAACCCGAAAATAGCAAAATATGTAATATCATTTACTTAAATATTGATACTAGTTTCTTGCACTTTATTATTTAATATAAAAATACTATCGGATTTTTAGGATAGTATTATGCTGTTGTTAATGTATTATTTGTTAAGTTTGTGTGTTTTTAAACAGTAATTATATTGTTAATTATCTACCATTAATTATTAATCACATATATTATACCCTGTAAGAGTATTAGTAACAATTTATTATATTATTATAGAAGATATCATTAATATAAATAAATAAATTAGACTCAGGTGACCCATTTGTAAATAATAAATGAACGTCAAGTTGGCGGGTGTATAGAAATCAAATTCGGCGGGTAAAATGATTTGATTCTAGTGCATGCTATATTTTATATACACATCACGTCACGTATGCCATCTCTACTTGATAACAGCGTGTTGCGGCCCATTTATTAATTAGATTATACTTTACTAATAATTGGTTATACGTAGTGTGGATGTATTTTAGAATTAGTGTAAATGAAATGTGGTATGTGGAATATGTATACTGTTGCATAAATGTAATATATTATACGCAGCAAAGTCAATACTTTCAATAAAGTATAATATTTATTTGGGACAATTGTTTAATAAAAATATTTCAATACTTTTCTCATGTATATACTTTACAAAATTACAGTGACTAGTTATCTATGGTTGATATCGTCCCGAGGGCGACTACATAAAACAAAGCGGTCTTCTAAGCCAATCCGTCGATCTGATAAAACACCAACTTTGTGCAATTCATCAATTCGGAGAATAGGCGTGTGTTACAGAGAAACCGCATGGCCGCACGCCGTAGACTCAGGTGCGCCAGAACTGACATCCTAACTACGTTACAAAGTAGTCATACCAAGATTGGCCATTGCTGTCACCTCGTCAGGAAAACTCGCTCGTGAAGTAAACCTGTTACATCTTAACGATTATTACATTATTAATATGAAACAATGAGCTGTTGAAGCTCAAAGACGCGTGACCAATATAAATGAACGTCAAGTTGGCGGGATGTATAGAAATCAAATTCGGCGGGTAAAATGATTTGATTCTAGTGCATGCTATATTTTATATACACATCACGTCACGTATGCCATCTCTACTTGATAACAGCGTGTTGCGGCCCATTTATTAATTAGATTATACTTTACTAATAATTGGTTATACGTAGTGTGGATGTATTTTAGAATTAGTGTAAATGAAATGTGGTATGTGGAATATGTATACTGTTGCATAAATGTAATATATTATACGCAGCAAAGTCAATACTTTCAATAAAGTAGAATATTTATTTGGGACAATTGTTTAATAAAAATATTTCAATACTTTTCTCATGTATATACTTTACAAAATTACAGTGACTAGTTATCTATGGTTGATATCGTCCCGAGGGCGACTACATAAAACAAAGCGGTCTTCTAAGCCAATCCGTCGATCTGATAAAACACCAACTTTGTGCAATTCATCAATTCGGAGAATAGGCGTGTGTTACAGAGAAACCGCATGGCCGCACGCCGTAGACTCAGGTGCGCCAGAACTGACATCCTAACTACGTTACAAAGTAGTCATACCAAGATTGGCCATTGCTGTCACCTCGTCAGGAAAACTCGCTCGTGAAGTAAACCTGTTACATCTTAACGATTATTACATTATTAATATGAAACAATGAGCTGTTGAAGCTCAAAGACGCGTGACCAATATAAATGAACGTCAAGTTGGCGGGATGTATAGAAATCAAATTCGGCGGGTAAAATGATTTGATTCTAGTGCATGCTATATTTTATATACACATCACGTCACGTATGCCATCTCTACTTGATAACAGCGTGTTGCGGCCCCTTTATTAATTAGATTATACTTTACTAATAATTGGTTATACGTAGTGTGGATGTATTTTAGAATTAGTGTAAATGAAATGTGGTATGTGGAATATGTATACTGTTGCATAAATGTAATATATTATACGCAGCAAAGTCAATACTTTCAATAAAGTATAATATTTATTTGGGACAATTGTTTAATAAAAATATTTCAATACTTTTCTCATGTATATACTTTACAAAATTACAGTGACTAGTTATCTATGGTTGATATCGTCCCGAGGGCGACTACATAAAACAAAGCGGTCTTCTAAGCCAATCCGTCGATCTGATAAAACACCAACTTTGTGCAATTCATCAATTCGGAGAATAGGCGTGTGTTACAGAGAAACCGCATGGCCGCACGCCGTAGACTCAGGTGCGCCAGAACGACATCTAACTGCGTTACAAAGTAGTCATACCAAGATTAGCAGTATGTCACCTCGTCGGAAAGCTCGCTCGTAGAAGTAAACCTGTTACATCTTAACGATTATTACATTATTAATATGAAACAATGAGCTGTTGAAGCTCAAAGACGCGTGACAATATAAATGAACGTCAAGTTGGCGGAAGGTGTATAAATCAAATTCGGCAGGTAAAATGATTTGATTCCTAGTGCATGCTATATTTTGCACTATACATCACGTCACGTATGCCATCTCTGCTTGATAACAGCGTGTTGCGGCCCATTTGTGGTGGGTCATGCTTTGCTAATAATTGGTTATACGTAGTGTGAGGATGTATTTTAAATTAGTGTAAATGAAATGTGGTATGTATGGAATATGTATGCTGTTGCATAAATATAATATATTATACACTTAACAAAGTCAATACTTTCAATAAAGTAGAATATTTATTTGGGACAATTGTTTGTAAAAATATTTCAATACTTTCTCATGTATATACTTTACAAAATTACGGTGACTAGTTATCTATGGTTGATATCGTCCCGAGGGCGACTACACATAAAACAAAGCGGTCTTCTAAGCCAATCCGTTGATCTGAAAAAACAACAACTTAGTGCAATTCATCAATTCGGAGAATAGGCGTGTGTTACAGAGAAACCGCATGGCCGCACGCCGTAGACTCAGGTGCGCCAGAACTGACATCCTAACTACGTTACAAAGTAGTCATACCAAGATTGGCCATTGCTGTCACCTCGTCAGGAAAACTCGCTCGTGAAGTAAACCTGTTACATCTTAACGATTATTACATTATTAATATGAAACAATGAGCTGTTGAAGCTCAAAGACGCGTGACCAATATAAATGAACGTCAAGTTGGCGGGATGTATAGAAATCAAATTCGGCTGGTAAAATGATTTGATTCTAGTGCATGCTATATTTTATATACACATCACGTCACGTATGCCATCTCTACTTGATAACAGCGTGTTGCGGCCCATTTATTAATTAGATTATACTTTACTAATAATTGGTTATACGTAGTGTGGATGTATTTTAGAATTAGTGTAAATGAAATGTGGTATGTGGAATATGTATACTGTTGCATAAATGTAATATATTATACGCAGCAAAGTCAATACTTTCAATAAAGTATAATATTTATTTGGGACAATTGTTTAATAAAAATATTTCAATACTTTTCTCATGTATATACTTTACAAAATTACAGTGACTAGTTATCTATGGTTGATATCGTCCCGAGGGCGACTACATAAAACAAAGCGGTCTTCTAAGCCAATCCGTCGATCTGATAAAACAACAACTTTGTGCAATTCATCAATTCGGAGAATAGGCGTGTGTTACAGAGAAACCGCATGGCCGCACGCCGTAGACTCAGGTGCGCCAGAACTGACATCCTAACTACGTTACAAAGTAGTCATACCAAGATTGGCCATTGCTGTCACCTCGTCAGGAAAACTCGCTCGTGAAGTAAACCTGTTACATCTTAACGATTATTACATTATTAATATGAAACAATGAGCTGTTGAAGCTCAAAGACGCGTGACCAATATAAATGAACGTCAAGTTGGCGGGATGTATAGAAATCAAATTCGGCGGGTAAAATGATTTGATTCTAGTGCATGCTATATTTTATATACACATCACGTCACGTATGCCATCTCTACTTGATAACAGCGTGTTGCGGCCCCTTTATTAATTAGATTATACTTTACTAATAATTGGTTATACGTAGTGTGGATGTATTTTAGAATTAGTGTAAATGAAATGTGGTATGTGGAATATGTATACTGTTGCATAAATGTAATATATTATACGCAGCAAAGTCAATACTTTCAATAAAGTATAATATTTATTTGGGACAATTGTTTAATAAAAATATTTCAATACTTTTCTCATGTATATACTTTACAAAATTACAGTGACTAGTTATCTATGGTTGATATCGTCCCGAGGGCGACTACATAAAACAAAGCGGTCTTCTAAGCCAATCCGTCGATCTGATAAAACACCAACTTTGTGCAATTCATCAATTCGGAGAATAGGCGTGTGTTACAGAGAAACCGCATGGCCGCACGCCGTAGACTCAGGTGCGCCAGAACTGACATCCTAACTACGTTACAAAGTAGTCATACCAAGATTGGCCATTGCTGTCACCTCGTCAGGAAAACTCGCTCGTGAAGTAAACCTGTTACATCTTAACGATTATTACATTATTAATATGAAACAATGAGCTGTTGAAGCTCAAAGACGCGTGACCAATATAAATGAACGTCAAGTTGGCGGGATGTATAGAAATCAAATTCGGCTGGTAAAATGATTTGATTCTAGTGCATGCTATATTTTATATACACATCACGTCACGTATGCCATCTCTACTTGATAACAGCGTGTTGCGGCCCATTTATTAATTAGATTATACTTTACTAATAATTGGTTATACGTAGTGTGGATGTATTTTAGAATTAGTGTAAATGAAATGTGGTATGTGGAATATGTATACTGTTGCATAAATGTAATATATTATACGCAGCAAAGTCAATACTTTCAATAAAGTAGAATATTTATTTGGGACAATTGTTTAATAAAAATATTTCAATACTTTTCTCATGTATATACTTTACAAAATTACAGTGACTAGTTATCTATGGTTGATATCGTCCCGAGGGCGACTACATAAAACAAAGCGGTCTTCTAAGCCAATCCGTCGATCTGATAAAACACCAACTTTGTGCAATTCATCAATTCGGAGAATAGGCGTGTGTTACAGAGAAACCGCATGGCCGCACGCCGTAGACTCAGGTGCGCCAGAACTGACA
>CAXDID010001233.1:100654-178294 GCA_963988835.1 Hexamita inflata
TCGGCAATATTGAATCTTTATGCTGTATATAGCAAATAGAAGACATCAGCAGTTTTACATATATCTGTACAGCAAAGATGTTTTACCAACACTTGACTAACCTAACATCACCAATCGCACGTCACGTCCATTATTTGACATTGGTTTAAAAGTGGAATAAAATAAACATAATAGATTTCTAAATATATTTTTTCAACGTTACTACCGAAGATACAAGTATTTAAACGTTTTTGCTTCCTTTATTAATATCTATTATAATATTAATATTATACAAATCACATATATAGAGGCAAAAATCGATGGCGTACACCCCAGCACCAGTATTGAAATTATAGCTAGACTAGCTTTGATAGGTGGTAATATGCTGATAGATTAAAAGATTATTTTCCATAAAATTTAATTACTTCCACTCTACTCAAATTCAAGTTAGTAAAACAGCTAATATTTTGGTAGTATTATATGAGGCAATAGCTGAAGACTTCAAGTCTTATGAACTTCCAGTGTATGATAATGTACCAACAAGATAAAGATAAAGTTACAACCAAAGAATATATTTTCACATTCTACTTACTTCAGAAAGTTAATTATTGTTGACTGTACACTTCACTGTACACTTCACTGAAATAATTAGTTTCGATTTTACGGGCTGGGGTGAAAGGAGTACATGTTACTACTAATATATAATTTAGAGATTCCGGTAGCTCTCGTTATGGTAGTTAAAGTGATAATGTAATTAACTTTGCTTATTGCAGTAAAACCTTCTAGCCCGGAAAGCCAATAACTATTTAAATATGTTGACTTATGTACTCCTAATTGTCCATTACATTCAGGTTCGCTCCGATACGATTCCCAATCTGTTGTATTTTTCCAAAAGTTGATTTTTGCGACTAAAAATGATTTTTTGAGCTTCAGAGGAATCAAGTGTGGTTCAAAGTTATATGATATAATATTATAGTACTGATATTTCACTATTGGTAAATTGGAGTCAATTCGTGATTTACTAAAAAATCAAATTGTGGAAATCAATAATTTTAATAATTTGGGAATCGTATCAGAGGCTGCTGCTTAAATTGCCAGCAATAAATAGAAGTACATAAAGCAATATAAATTCACTTTATACGTAGTTCTGCCTAGACGGTTTAGTTGTGATAATTATGCTTACACTAATTTTGTAATTTGGAACACAATAATACGAGCTGGCAGATTTCTATTAAATTTTAGTATTAGTATTTAGTATTTATAAATCCCACCTTTGTGTTTTAAATATTATATTTGAGTGTAGTCCAATCACTACTTTTTGCAGCAAGTAAAGTAAAATATTTGATAAATTTTGAATTGAATATTTCTGTTATTAACACTATCTGATATATTATATTTCAACTTGAGTCCACGCCTTCAGCTGCAGTTTGCATAAATGATAAAAATATGTTGTATTTAAATGTGATTTTCTACTTATCAAAATCAATTTAACTAATAGTTACATCATAATAGAGGGGTGTACGCCATCGATTTTTGCCTCTATATAGAAATATATGATAAGTGAATTAATTAGATCAAACGATCAACTTTTGATATAAATAACATTTTGATATAAAAGAAGACATCAAACCGTAAATTACGTCTATACTGGTCACCATTTTTCTCTGATGATCACATTTCCTTTCCTTTCTAAACAATAATCGATAAAAACAACAGCATTCCTCTCTAACCAAATATCTCACGTTGAACCTCCTCAAAGAATCTCCGTTAGCTCTTTCGGCTAATGGAGTTTGTTTTGGAGATCTTTTTGTTGATAACAGCTTTTGCGTTGGGTTAGTAGTTACGTGTTATTGTGTTTGCGTTCTTTCTTATTTGTTCAAGGTTTAAATCTGGGAACATTGTCATGTTTGCGATTTTCTGGGGTCGCTTTTCTTATCTTTTCTTAAGAAGGCAATTTGTACGTTTTGTTGTTGGGTGAGGATTTTTGTTATTGTTGTTACTTTCAATATACAACAACCAAAATGTAGTATAATATTTATTTGGGACAAAATAATAAAAAAGCCAATATGACAACTTTGTGCAGCAAGTAAAAATATGAAAATAGAAAAACGACTTACTTAACGGCTACCTCGTCTATAATTATACTATCTCACAAATCATCAATCCACACATTTAAACTAAGTTGCACAAAACACTACTGTAAACAAATTTCAACTTCATGTCTCCTCTGCAAAGATTTTCACTCTGAGTAGCCTCTTCAAACAACCAGAGTTAGAAAGACTTACAAAATCTTAGTGTTTAGAATTTATCTACGTTTGTAGACGCTCGTTTTAGTGGCGACAGCATATAACAGAGCGGTCTTCATAAAAATAACATCAAAGAATATAAAAATATAGAAAAGGAACAATAAAATGAATTCAATAATGAGCCGAAACGGTTAAATATAAAACGAAACGGTTAAAACGCAACCGTTGTAACTAATGTCTCAGTTTTTGTTCCAATTATTTGTTCAAGGCAGTTTAATTCCAACTAATTTAAACAAATCGAACTGCTTCAATTCTGTAAATTGCTAAATAAACGTCTTTCTTATTTAAATACGAAATTCCACACCAATGTTAAAACTTCCATAAATAAGTGGGGCACAGCCAACAGTAATTAATTAGCAAAAACAACACAATAAAGACCCGGTTCACAAAATATAGTTAAAAGTTAAGTAATTACTTAAATAATCTGAAAATCTGCAAAAAAGAGTCAAATTCCTAGAACTAACCATTTCAAAAGACGAAGAAAACATAAGCCGCATATCAACAAACGAACAAAGAATTCTGAAACAAATAAGAAGAATATAAAACCCCGAAAAATACTCAAAGAATAAATGATTAACAAAGATGTTGCTGTGTTGTATTTCAAAATTACGCCTACATGACTAAATTTTTGATTATTAGTTCTATAATATTTATAACCATTGAATTATCACATGTTTTCAATCCCGTGTTTACAAAATTATTGGACATAGGATTATTGGATTCTTGTTACAGGATTTATTCTATTATTATGCGTGAATATTATATTATAATATTACCACACCACAACTATGTAAACTCTTAGGTATCGGATAAAAATAAAATAAGTGCTGCCCTTTTAAGATCAAAATTTTATGATAAATGATCAGGTTGTTAAAAATGATGAGATGTAGTATCATCTCACAGAGCTATGCTAATCCAACAATATTAAAAATAACCAACAGTATATAATTAATTGTCTAAATACATCATCATTTGAACAATCATTTGCATATATAGTAAATAATATATCAGCCACAAATTTTTAAGTGTTGATGGATCATATTAGAATACACAAATATAGTTCTGAAGAATTTGTAGCTGTAATAAAAATCATGAATATAGCTTAAATAAAGTAATCTTTGAGTTCAATGGCATATTTAATTCCATAAATCGTAAAGTAATACTTATCAAATCAAGATTATAAAGGATTATTTAAAATAGGTTATTTAATACAACTATCTACATCATCTGTGTAATAATTGGTAAATTTACTGGTACTTTGTTCATAGGGAATAAAAGATAAATAATGTATTGGATTTGAATAACTGATTAAAGGTTCTTTTCATGAACTTTAAGTAAGTGCGAATTCACTTGAATTTGAAGAACATATGATAGATTTAATAGATACAATGACTCTTAGCTCCAAGATTATACTCATCAGTAATCTTGTAACATTTATAGAGTTTTAAGATGTTTTAAAAATATAACCAAAAATTATACAACAATGTAATTAATTAGTTTCTTAATTCCCACTAACTCATAAAAGCATTAAACTACACTGTGCATATTCTAAAATATTAAACTATTTTGAAGTAGAGTAAGATCATCATTTTGCTTATTTGTCTTTTTTAATGAGACAACTTCAAAATATAGAGCAATCAGATTATTTATCAGAATTAATATTTCATATATTTGTTAACACCAGAACCCATGAACAGATAGTCGAGCTACTTATATGTATAATAGCATATAATCAACTTGAACATATTCAATTTAATTAGTGCTAAATTAATTTATTAAAAGATAAATTCGAATTTAATATAATACCACTATGGTATGAACTTGTTGAATAACACGATAAGTCTTTATTTGAGTAGCAAAAGCAATCTATGAAAAATTACATTATGAAAAAATTAGATTGTAATAATAACATATAACAACAAATTTAATCCATTTCTGGATAGGATGCAGGTTTATTCGCAGGACTTATATTTATTTAAAGTATAACAAATTTCAATGTGTATGAATTATTTTTGATATAGTTTTGTTATGAAGACTTTACAAACATCAATGCTTAAATAATTATGGACTATTTAAACTTATCAATTAAAGGAAAATAAGTTCAAAATAATTACTAATATGTAAATAATTAACTAATTTCAGGGAATTAGTAAAATATGAAATTAATAAGATATAATAATAATTAAAAATTAATGATGGCTTTATTATATAGCTGTTTATTACAATAATGTGATACAAAGAATATACAAAATTCGGAGTTATATTATAACATATTGCGTTAATAAGAATAATAGTCAATATTAATTCTATTTTATTCATTATATAAATAATATTAAATTTGTAAATAAATTATAAACTGTAAGTTATTCCAGTAATAAGTAGCATATACATTTTAAAGTATAAGCGATATTGCTGATGTTCGAGAAAAACTATAAGAAATGATGAATAGTTTAAGCAATTATTAAATATATTAGCTAACTTAGTAACATTATTATCCCATTATTTCATCAGTTATTGGTTAAAATTTTTGTGGAATAAGTGTAATTGAAATTAATGATTATTTTTAAAATAATGTCGTGAAAAACCACAAATTAGTTCAACAAACAAATATGCTACAATCAGAAACAGTTAATTTTTCGCATTCATAAATTTAAAAGTACTATGAGTAGATACTGCAAATTATCTCAAATTAATAATAGTATACTAAAAAATATACTGATACTGGAAACAATTTGCTGAATCCCGATGAAATGGGTTAAACATAAATTTAAGTAACATAATATGTTAAAATATTTGAAACATAACTATTGAATCTAGACTAATTTTCAGAAGAAATGATGTTGCAATTGATAGATAAGCTCTAATATTACTCTAATAATATTGAGAAACTAATAATTTTAAACTAAATTACTTAATATTGTGTAAAACTTCTTGAAAAATAATAGTGCACTATAAAATTGTTTATTTTATTTTTGTTAACATTACACTTACTATTAAAAACTATATTAGATAATAAACTATTATAATTCATTTTGTAGCAGGATTTCAAGTATCAAAGTGGGTTTTATAACGCATTAACTCAATTAATTACCAGTTTGAGGACTGTTGATATCTAGTAAATATTAAGGAAATCTAAACATGTGTTCAAAAATGTCACGAGTTATTCGAAGGCCAAGGTGTATTAGTACCTGAAGCAGATAACACATTTGAATTTGGACTAATTATTTGCAATTGTGTCTAATTCAAGGTTAATTCATTTCATGTTATTGATTCAGCTGGATTTCTGGTCTGAGTATTTGTTAACTTTTATTGAGTAGAAACCCGTGTTCACAAATTAGAGTATAAAGTTCAAGTTCGAAGCGGAGACGTAGCAGTTAAACCTGTTTTAGGATTTGAACGCGCGTTCGCCAATAAATCTGCTTAAAAAGCACGAGTTCGCACAAATTGATTTGCATTTGGTGGAGGTTCCATTAACCCCTTAGTTTTCAATTTCTCAAATAGTAGTTAACATTTCTGATATAAAAGCTGCTTATTTGCATTTGTACAAACTGCATTTGGTGTCAGCGCTTGATATCTTCACCGTTTCTCGCTTCCAGTAGGAAAATCTTGATTATCCCCTGATTTTGCCGAACATATTCCAAGCTACTATAAACGTATGTGACACCTCAAACCCTGTAAAATAAGACCTGGCCATGTGCGCGTTCGAGTTCATCATACAACAATAATCTCATTATTTGTAGCCCTATTTGCTCCTGTTAATTTCCACTCTCCGTTTTACTGATAAACTAACGAATATTTTAATCGAGTTCGGGCAGAAATCCGCTTCAAATCAGTCCAAGCTGAACATTTTCCTGGAGACGTTCTCGACAATTTCGGGCTCAAAATCCGAATTCTCCACCCGAATAAAATAAATTCAGGACTCATTTGAGGAGCAAAACGGAACAAAACTCTTCTACGACCTCGTAAAAATCTCGGACGAACTCATTCACGTGAACGACTCACAAAGACAAAAGCAAATGCAACTCCTCATCACCGAATTGATGAAAGAAGAAACTAAAACACCACTCCTAACCGACAGCTCGAAAATAATCACCGGAATCAACGTGAACTCGTGCAGAACGCTCAAATCGCACGCAAAAGTGCCTTTGTTGATAAATGCGTAATTAAATAACAATACAAACACGGGATTCATCATAAAAGCAAACGATTCGGTCATACAAGATCACGCGGTCATGGTCATACTAAATCTGTTCAAAACAGTATTTAAGGGAATCGGTTTATAGTTAACCACATATAACATATTCCCGCTGACTAATTCTTCCGGATTCATCGAACTACTGCAAAATGCCAACTCACTTGACGAAATCGGCAACAGAACTCAAGGATTTTTATTTAACTACTTCTCGAAATTCATGACCGCTAAAGCAAGATAAAATTTCATCGAGTCACAGGCAGCGAACTCAACACTAAGCTACCTGCTCAAATTCAAAGACAGACATAACGGAAACATAATGCTCAACTAAGACGGACGCGTAATACACATCGACTTCGGATTCTTCTTCGACTCGGCCCCAGGCGGGAAGTTTTCGTTTGAAAGAGCTCCATTTAAAATGTCAAGTGAAGCACTTATGGTTATTGGAGGCAAAAATACGCCGGGATTTGCTGTATTCAGCTAATTGTTCAGAAGAGGTATCATGGCCACTAAATTTATCTAAAGAGAAGCACAAAGTATAATATAATTATTATTTGGAATACTCCCAAGTATTAAAAGTCAATCAAGTGTTAATGAATTTAAAGATAGGTGTATGTGTGGTCTCTGGGGCAAAGAATTTACAACAGCGTGTGATAAATTAATTGATGAAAGTGTAGGATCTCTTGGAAATTCTGTCTATGACATATTCTAAGCTTTAAGTAATGATATAAATTACAAATGAAGTGAGATTAAAATCAATCTAGTCGTTTATGGCGCTTCTATCATTTTATAAGTTGAAAAAACATAATGAAAGCAAAAGATTTTATATTTTAGATTTAGTAAGTGCATTAAAATAATTCAACACACATGTGATATATTACTTCTAAAGTAGAGTTATTTATTTATATTGTTTAATTCCAGAAATTTGTTTAAATCATTATATATTTATTATTATTTCTTATACTATAAGTTAGTATTGCTATTCTATTTTTCCATTTCAAATGAGTAAGTTAAATAACAAAAGCTAAGCCAAAGGCCAGCACTTTCAACTTCAACCAATACAACCAAAATAACTTTAGTATATAAAACCAATTAATTCCGCAAGAGATAAAGAGTAATACTTTCAAACCGATTTCAGTTCGGATGTGAGCGAATCGATGATTTCAAACGTTGAATATGCGATCAATTTTAATAAATAACCGATAAACGGGTCCAGTTGCAGCACCTCGGACATCAAAAACGAGAAGAAAGACAAAACTTAACTGGTGAGCTACGACGATATTTATAAAATATTCGATTTGTAGTGAAGGTGATATAGATTAAAATAGATTTTGAAAGAACAAAATGATTATTATTCAATGCAATGAAATAATGATCAACTGAGTTGTTAAGTGAGTTAAAGTTTATTTGTCTGAATCTTAAAGTATAAGTAAAATATGTGAAGAAAATTAATCACCAGAGTTGAATCTTATTTTAAGTAGTTCTTATTTTAAGTAACGCTAGTAGAAATATGGATTTCGATGCTAGGACTAATGAAGTGAAAATGTTCTATAAGTGCTTAAATTTTACTTATTTACAAGATTTATCTTTAATCATTTAGATATACCACTTCTGAATGATTGCAGATAAAATAGGTTGTATGTTAATTTGATATAAGAATCTAAAATTATTAGATATAATAATAAAATAATGAATATGAAGTATTATTACTAATTAGTATATTCTTATCATCAGTTAGCACTAAATATAGTAAAATAATTAATTATATTGTTCAGTAGCACTAAAACCTATTTCTAATGTTATATAAACACATAAAAAATCTGTGTGTCATGTATTATAGTTGTCATTCTCTTAATAAATTGTTTAGATAAAAGTTTAATTATTTTAATTTGTCTCACTCGCCCATGTTCCAAGTCTTCTCGACGGTTACTCCGATCTGGTTTAAATTAATAAGTTATAAGTTATAATTTATAAATCATATTAGCATAAATAATTAAATTACAAAAGTGAAATACTTATGTTATGAAATACAATATTTGAAAACACTAACAATCACAAGAGATCAAATTCTTAAAATTAGTTAAAGTTAGTTAAAATATTGAAAACTCAAATCAATGCACACTCATATCAAACATACATAGACTAATGCAAACCAACCGAATCCAATCAAACCCATACTTTTAAAAAGATTATTATTAGAGATTATTGAAAACATCAATTAATTATCAATTCATAACATATGTAGGCAAGTCAATCAACAATCTTCCACTCCCCATAATGTTAATTGTAATCTTTACACTTTATACAGAATGTGGGAGTCCACCATACCCACGAGTCTTACATCCATAAGATTCAGCTATGTCATTCACTATAACATAAGTTGGTATGAAAAGATTTATTGAATGTGCCTTAGAAGAAGCATTAACCTATACACAATTAATTCCAATTCCTGATTTGCCATTTGTTTTAGATTTAGGTTTAACTTAAATTAATTTTATTCTAAGTGATATTAAATTTTCTAATGTTCGTGTTGGAAAAGTTCTAGTTGATATACCAGAAGAGAAGCCTATAAGCGCAGGGGCAGATGACATGGATATCGAATTAACCCTATAATGGAAATTCTAGTAATCTAGTTATCCTTACATAAATGACTAAGGAAGCGGAAAAGTAATTCTCAAAGGTGCTAGTATTAGAGCTGTTTTAGAAGTTAATTGTGATTATGTGGAGTGTCCTGGCCATTTAAAAGTAGTGGTTCATCGCGCAGATTTAGCTTTCGATTCCTTATAGATTCTTTTATAAGGAGGCAGTTCATGGATCTATTAATCTTTAATTGATCTTGTAATTAATGCTGTAGAAAGTTCATTAACAGATGTAATTTCAAATGTGATTATACAGGCAGTAATAAATATTATGAACGAATTAATGAAATCTGATGGTTATTTCGAGCCTTACCAGCAGTATCCTGATATTATTAAAGATGATAGGTACACGAATGGCTTAGTAACTCATCGCGGATACATGGTGGTTGTTTTCTCTGGTTATGTTTACTCTACAACTAACTATAGTGATGAGTATATCTCTTCTGATAAGCTTATAAAGAGAACTGACAATTTGTTCAATAAAGAATTAACTTTTGAAATAGCAGAGGCAGGTTTCAACAACGCATTTTACATTTTCCACAAGTATCATGACGCGTACTCTAAGCCAGGTAGCTTTATAGTAAAGGAAGCACCTACTGTAAAATTTTATAACGTGTAGGCTATGTTGGATCTCAGCATAGAAAAAGACGATACTGTGTATGAGTTAAAACTAATAGGTCAACCTAAAATAAGATAAGACACTGTTTAAAATAAAACAAACAAGGCAACTCACAACGTTACTCAAATATATTTCCAGTTTTAAATTTATGAAGGTTAATTTGAAGGTGTTAATGAAGTTATTGACCACATAAATATGTAAATGCAACACGCAAACTATCAAATAGCCAGTACTCCATTTATGGAATTGGATAAAATGGACGTGGTGTTTGATAGCAATGAGAAGGTAATGAGAATTGTTGGAGATAACAAAGACAACTGTAAAGCAAAGTGATCGATCCAAATACTTTATATAATGATGAATAATGGATGAGAAAACAAATAATAACGATGAACTTATTCGTACAGATTTTTGAAATTAAGCTATATAACTTAACGGTAATATAATATCGTATTATAGTAACTAAACTAATTTAAATGAATAAATTCATTAAATTATAGCTTTACGCTTGCAAAAACGATAAAATTATATATAAAATTATACTTTAAACCATATATTATCTTTCTACGTTATATTTCAGTGCTCGAAGTAAAATATTGTATGTTTGAATTACTCCTTATCATCATTTTAGGCTCTACAATAATATTTAAATCCAAGATATTACAAATCGGAAATCACACCTCATATACAGTGCATTGATCCTCGATGTTACAGTGGTTAACACCACGAAGAATTCTGAAGTAACCATCTTCACCAAAGGCCAAGCCCCAGTTATTACGTATATTCCAATACTTGACACCGTCCTCCTCGCCCCAACCAACGATGATAACAGGCTGCTTACCTTAAAAATTACCAGAAACATGTTGATAAATACCATCTACGTAGTACAGAAAGTCGGAATAGACGTCATAGCTACCCAAAAGGGAGCCAAAATTCATGATGTGCTGTTTCATCATGTCTTCTTTACTTGTAGCGTTTGGTTTATTTAAAAATCCATTATAAATTTTACCACTTGCAACTGTAGTTCTTACAAGTGGAGACCCATTATCGCACACAGTTGGACATCTAGTATACTTGCCCGTGTAACGGATACAAGTATCAGTTGGGAGTCCTTCACTATACATGAAATATGGGTTGAAGCTGATGTTGCCGGTTACACAGTGATCATATTTAAGATCGATGGCGTAATAATCGCACGAGATCCTGTATTGTTCTGAATATGTAACACGAACTGGATCTCTGCCCTTAATGCAACGATTGTCGCCAAAGACACCTAGTGAAGAGAAGGCCCAATGCGCATAACACAAACCCACATCACGTAGAAGCATGCACTCTGGCTTTAAGTCGAACCAGCTGAAGGAGTCGGGTAAAACAGCCTTCTCTAAAAGTTCTTAGGTCTCCATAGCGGCTTCCTTCTCGAGGATATCTGGTTCGAGGTCATGTTAGAAGTTGATATTGGTATCACCGATCATCATGAACACTTCTTCTTCGGACTTGCCCGCAAAAATAGCTGGGATGCCAGGCGTCCAGGTCATGTCTGGAATATTCTTCAACAACTCGACCATTTCTTGATTGACGAAGTCAACTTGCAAAACAGAAGCAAGGATGATCATTGGTATGAAGTGGAAGACAATATCCCATACCGCCCTATTCGCAAGTGAGTGACACTTTAGTTGTTTCCGTTTTTATAATCTTTCTATCCAAGCTTTGATTGGATATAATTACAAAACACCTGAAAATAGAGATAATAGTGTTAAACGACAGTAAAAAGATTATAAGAACGATTTGTCAATATATGTAAAATTTGTAATAATTTGATTTGACTAGATTAAATCCAGTTGAACCCAGTTGAATGTCATGCTAAAATAAAGACGAAATCTATAAACTTCAATCTTTTAATTATATTTTGTACTAATAACAGTTGTTTGTTATGTATTTTACAGTCAATCATATTATAGACGAGAATCTGTAACTTCTTACATAAATTTTGACAGGCTGCGATGATAAAGTATCTTTATGAATATAGGTATGGTAAAGAATATAGATGAATAAATATAATCATCCGTTCAGCCACATGATTTTTTCTCATATTTTGAAGAATCTGATTGTTTTGAGTTATTATTATTAATGCTTTTTAAATATGTGCGATCATTATTTTTTATTTTCTTGAGATTTGTTTCCCACTTCAAACACAATGAGATCACCGCCACAAAAGTCTTAATGATTAGTTGAGACGAAACTTTTCGTTCTTTATAGAGTTTATATATTGATTATACGGTATATGCCATTTAATAATTTTAATATATTATGAAAAACTTAGATTTTGATCAGCTTTCATTTACCAAAATTCCAAAATTATATTAATAACTACTTATCAAACACGCTAATACAGAGATATCTTTTGATTTAATGTTGAAGTAACTTGGGAGAATTTAGACTGTACAAGATATGTTTGAAATTTGAGGAATTCTGATGAACTAAAATGATAATCGTAAACTCTAATTCACACAGGACTTGGAATCGATCAAAGTATGTGGAGCTACTATGTTGGTTACAAACACTACAAAGAACATAAGTCATAGTTTTATTGTGAAATCAAGTTCATCATAAAATTTTCTGTAAAATGGAAATCAAAGTTGAAACGGCAACATAATCAAAAATATAAATGGTAATACCTATACTCAACAAAGATGCCAAGATCAGCTAGCTATAGTTAATGCTCATGTAGTTAAACCAACAAAAAGAAAAAATATCAGCAAGGACTAAAATGAACACAGTCGATATTCGGTGGAAAATATCTTGTTATTTGTGTCATTTAGTAAATTAATTAACGCTACATTAAATCATAAGAAATTCCTGCAAATGAGCGTTTTGTGATATTCAACAAATTGCTAATAGTAACGCAATAATTTAATTAAGTGCGAAATAATTGTATATTCCGGTATTCTAATAAGTATAATAGATTAATTTCAGTTGTAAGATAAGATCTAACTGATTACTTATGATAATTATTCTATTTTTAGATATTTGTAAATACTAAATAACTAAGAAGAAATATATTTGCGTAATCTTGACGCTATATATTAGTGACCTTACGTTACAGTGATAACACAAATATAATGCTGGGCTATAGAAGTTATAATAGAATTCCACAAATTTTCTTCAAATTTTAACTAATACAATCTATGAGCTGCCACAAACATCAAATACATAGCAAATTGTAGTTAAATTATAGTATTAATAAATTTTTTGGAAGTTATTGGTTCAAAGTTTACGTCACTTTTGAGACTTAACTGCAGGGTGGTAATTTTATGTTTATTGCCATTGGTCATTATGGGTTGGAGTGATTTTATTCTACCTGTTAACATTTTAAAGTCAAATGGTGAAGTACTATTTCGGTAAGAAAAACCACTTCTTTTGTGATATTTTAAACATATTGTATTTAAACATCGCAAAAGAATATAGTAAATACTGCTATAAGCATAAATAACACTGGATACTTTGTAAACGCACTTAAACAGACCTAGTTTTTTATTAAAATCTATTATTAATTATTCTTAAGGATTTAAACAATTTAAACAACATAAAATATAAAATAAAAATAGTACTAATACTATATTCTATTTAGAATGATCTGTTAGGAGTCTATGTAAGATTAAATATTCAAGTTTTTATTCGAGCAAGAAATGATATTTGTCCAGGCCACAATCATATGCATAGTTTTATTCCATTAATTTATTGCTAATTATGTACATAACACGAATTTGTAATCAGAGCAGGTTGCTTTATTTCAACTAGGAAGTTTCTGAATAATGCTAAAATTGTGGACGACTGTTAATACTACCAGTCGACTGAGGTAGTTATTGCTGTTTTTAAGTTTTGCTGGTTCAAAAATTATAATTTATAGTTTAGTTCAGCTTTAAGCTTATTAGTTTTTCTTTTAGAAGTACTTTCTATTTCAGCTTTAAAAATCAAAGTATATAATTCTTTAAAACTTGTATCGTCGAAACTTGAAGTGCACTTAGTTGGATCAATTTAGAAAAGTGTGTGCAGAAACAATTCAGTTGTGATACTTTCCTTTCAATGGATAAAAGTTAGTGTCTCATCGATTTTAACAATTTGTTGACTATCTCTATACAGCCGATTTACATTAAGCCCTTTCAAAATAATAAATTGTGCCTGTACCCATGTAGTTCCTAAAATGTGGTATTTGAAAAAAGTCGAGTTTCGCATCAATTATATGATAGTTCAGATTTTTATTATGGGTGACATTTTCAGTTTCTTCTTAAAAGCTTATTGTGAGCACAATTAATTAAATTTCGACTTGGATGCCAACTTGATCTGTTTTTGAGAGTCTAGTGTTGGAGTGGAACTTCAAAAATAAATGCCAAGGAATTGTATATTATATAGTAGCTAATATAATTACAAAGCTCACAACCTCCAAAGCGTCTAAAAGGGGTATTATGGACATTTAGTCCATAGTTTAGTAATCAAGCAAAAGCTGAAGAAAACGTTTGTGTGATTCCCAGGAGAACTTTTATAGAAACTTGGTGTGATTTGGCAATACTACCAGAAAGTTAAGTAGTCTTATATATTTCATACAATAACTTATACTTATTAATAAGTAATTTCATTTCATGATTATAATACTACATTACCTCGAATGCAGACCCCCACCCCTATTCACTTACAGACCCAAAGGTGCTCAGTTACAGACCCTTTCAATATTTATGAATAAAAGGGTCTATAAATGAACTGTATTTGGGGTTTGTTACTGAAATGATTTGATATTTAATTGATTAAATATTATTAATTCTAACGTGTTTTAAGACTAATACAAACGAGGAAACTTAACAGTCTATCATATATCATACTATTTTAGTTATTATATTCATTAAAATAGCAAAAATCTAAAAATATGTTGATATTCGAAGAATATTTTCAGAAAAGGGGTCTGTAACTGAAATGGAAAATCAAATCTGAAATAAAATATGAGCCATAATCAGCCAAATTTACTCTCACTTATAGATATATACCTTGAATTATTTTGAGAAATCAGGAGGGGGTCTGCATTCGAGGTAATGTAGTAATTCCAAAACTCTTAAGTTAAGACTCTTAACTATAAAATAGTTAATACAAAAATTGTACGTATGAACTTATAATTAGAAATTATCGCCACCAATTTTTATTACATGTTAAATACCTTAATTTCTGAATCAATTCTCAAAATAACTTACAAAAAGCGATACATAAACATATTACACCAATATACACATTTAGCCCCACTTCAACCAATGCAAAACTAACCACAACAGTTTGATAGCTTCAGAGAATTCATGCAAAGTGAGATCGAAATCCACGAGAGACTGGCTATATATTACCCTGGTTTTAAAAATAGCTATGATAATATTTAAAGTTTCCAGTAACAGTATTCCAATGCACTAACGATAGAAAACTAAATTCAGATATTTAGTAATCGTTACAAAAACGATATCACCAAGAATATCACAATCGTCGAGGAAGATGTTCCAGTAACTATTCCACAGGTAGCTGGTGATGAAGAAGACGAAGAGGAGTAACAAACCAGTATGGCAGTAGTTAAACTTAACGAGAAGTTATGGGGAACCGTCATACCTGAGTAAAGAGGTAAGCTCTTATTTTGGTCGGAACACAAATTTAGAACTGCGGGAGTTATAATCGCCGATAATGAATTCATCCATGTCGATTAATAATTCATTCAAGCGTATAAAGGTGATCAAAAGACAAATAGTACGTAAGTTCAACGAAGCATTACACAATTTTGACGAAGTCGTTTAAACCCACTCCAAACTAAAGGGCAAAGTTTCAGTATACTTAATAATTACTGAAGAC
Source organism: Hexamita inflata (assembly GCA_963988835.1). Classification (NCBI taxonomy): domain Eukaryota; phylum Fornicata; order Diplomonadida; family Hexamitidae; genus Hexamita; species Hexamita inflata. The sequence continues at coordinate 116,261 of CAXDID010001233.1, forward strand.
ACAGTTCCATTCAAGAGAATGCAAGAAACAATTAGAAACTGCAGTGATACACACAAAGTTATCAGCCAGATTATCAGAGGCAAGCCAGACGAGGCTACAGCTCAAGTTTAGTACAACCTTATCCAAAAGCTGAACCCAGCTCAGAACCTAGCTTGCCTGAAAGCTTTGCAGAAAAACAATCAACTGATCTAAGACCACAACCTCGGCATACATTATCAAAACAGCTATGTCAAAGCACAAAAAAATCTTAGTGTGTGCAGGAACGAACGTGGCCGCAGATAACCTGTGTATGGCCTTGAAAAAGATTAGAATAATGTCTACCAGAGTGTGTGCTGTTTCCAGAGAGCAGAACTATGTAGCTGATAAGAAATACACCGCGAGAGTGCACCTAGACATCATGGACAGGGAAATTCACATGTAATGTCTTAAGCAGCTTCAACCTGTTTTGGACGAACTGACCTAAAATTTGAAGGATTACAAGTTAGAATGTCCTGATGATAGATTTTACGAGCAATTTTACGACGTCGACACCGGATTCGGAAAGAACGACTTTGATATATTCAAAAGGTACTTCACCCAGCCGCCCAAGATCAACTTCATCAGCAGCTTCCCCTCAAGACAGTCCAAGAACAAAGCCTTCGACCTCTACAGGATAACATACTCCGAGATCTTCCAAGAGTCTCAGATCATAGTCTCAACCTGCGCCAACAGCGGAGACCGCCGTTTTCAGAACAAGAAGGGATACACTCAATTTGATCTGTGCCTTCTTGACGAGTCCTCTCAGTGCATAGAGCCTGAGCAGCTCATTCCCATCGTTCACGGCTCTAAAAAAACTGGTTTTAGTTGGTGACCAGAAACAGCTCGGGCCATCCATTTCAAGTCAGAACTTGAAGAATGCCGGGTTCAGTCTCTCACTATTCCAAAGACTCGTGAATTGCAACTTCCCGGTAACGCCGCTCAATATTCAGTATAGAATGCACCCTGCCCTAATTGAGTATCCAAACTAAAGGTACTATGATGGAATTATCAACTCTGGAGTTGAGGCCATCAATAGACTTTTGCAACTCAGAGAAATGAGAACGTAACTCGTACCTGACAACTTCCCCAGTCAAATGATTAACGTTCAAAACGGCCACGAAGAGCAGAGCTCACAATTCGCATCATTTTTCAACAAAAAAGAGTGCGAAGAGACCATAGCCCTCGTTGGAAAGCTGCTAAAAACATACCACATCACCGAAGAAGATATCGGCATCATCACACCATACAGAGGACAAAAGCATCTTATCAGAAACAAACTCAAAGAGAAAAATATAACGAACGTTGAAATCAGCTCGGTCGATGAGTTCCAAGGTAGAGAGAAAAAGATCATAATTCTCTCATTTGTTAGATCAACCAGAAGCGGGTTTACAAACAACGTCAAAAGACTCAACGTATCTCTAACAAGAGCCCATTACTAGCTCTACATCATTTGCAACGTAAGCTGTTTGAACAATGACAGAGAACTGAGACAACTTGTTGAGTTCTACGAGACGAAGAATGCTATAGTTAATCATTAGTGAGTTTTTTCTTTACTTCAATAATATACTAACTAAGAAGTTAATACATTTATATAATATTTTATGTAACTATAATAAATATGATTAATAATTCAATCATTAATTTAAGTGTATTCTGATATGAAAATATGTATCTTTAACAACATTCCAATACGCCCTATATTCTATCACTGTTCTAAATCTATATTAATAACTGGAGTTGAGTGAAAAATATAAATTGATAAACATTAATAATATAGATACATTTTAACACCAGATAGATGAAGATAATTAAGTTATCACTAAGACATGAACATTAATAAGCTATATAGTATCCCAAAACGTCCTATATTCTATCACTGTTCTAAATTTTTATTTGCTGACTGGTCCATCATTATCAATTCCATGTTCATCAGCCCTTCTTGGTATCTATAGTCGAAAGATTCTTGGACCGTGCTCGCCGTCGAGTTGTTGTGGGTATGCGTCGTCTTTATGTCGTGCTCTAAGTCTTCGAACAGGATCTGGTATTTGAGACCGCTACTGTGAATGCAAACTGCACCCATAAACTTGGAGTGGATATTTTTGTACAGTGCAGTAGTTACTAATAGAGACGTCTAATCTAGTTTATAAACTACTTTCAAATCTGTAAATTCAAAATGAGTGAATGATGACATTTTACCAATCTGGGTATTTCTATACAATTTGTGCATCTGAGAAATATTTTCCTGGCATTGTTAGTTGTAGGCCTTAAGTTTGTTTAGGAGCAGACAAGAAAGTCTTCATTTGTTTCTTATTTGGGCATTTGAAAAGGTCCATGCAGAACTCTGTGATTTAATCATCTATTTAGTTATATTCATCAGCTGTAGATTCGAGATCTAGGAAAATACTGTAATTTACGGATGGCATTCATATCATTTCCACAAATTTCTGGATTAAGTGGGATGGAACCTTCTTTTCTTAAAATTTCTTTAATTTATTAATGAGTTCGGTTGCTTTTTCTTAGACTTTGGGAGCTATTTTCATTTCAACGCTCTTTTCCTTTCTAAAAGTGATTCCCATGAAGTCTATTTCTTCATTCTTGCTAAATTTACATTTATCTCTGTTCATCAATAAGCCCAGTTTTCTAAATTTTTCTTGAACAAGATCTAGGGCTTCTTATGGGTCTTAGCCATCTTTAAGCGCAAGTAGTATCAGTAGTGTCATCTATATATGCTGTAACGTCGAAGACTTAGCTTAGCTCATGTAGTATTTCATCTATATAAATACACCATGTCCAACTTGATAGTGGACATCCTTATGCAATTGAGCAACTATTTTAATTTTTCAGTGTTGAGTACCTCATTTCCAACATATTCATGATATACTATAGCTATAGTATTCACTGGGACTTTCACTCTTTTAAGGTTTCTTTGGATCACTTCAAATGGGAGTCTATTGAAAGCTCCTTTAATATCAATTGAGAGTAAATGATGGTTCTTGTGGAGGTTTCTAGCCCTTATTATGGTTTTAACGTAGGCTTATGGTTGCAGAGCATATTGGTGTTAATGTATAGGCTTCCCAACGATTATTTTATTGAGTAAAAGCGAGTTTAGAATTGTCAAAATGGATTCTTGATTTGATATTGGCCTGAAACCACTATTTGGATCACTGGATTTAGGGATAAGTGATAGTCTATAATGGAATAAGTTGGGCATTTCTTTAACAAGTTCTGGTTTCTCCATAAGTGCATTAAATGAGCATTTAAACATTTATATAAATAAATATATATATATATATATATATATATATATATATATATATATATATATATATCCAAAAGATTGACTACTATATTCGAGAAAATGGGGATCAAATTACCAAATCCAAACTCGAATAAATCATTGGCAAAATAAACGCCAAAATGACTAAATCTAAGAATTTCTTCAGAGACACACGCAAAGAAATGAAAAACCAAGAAAAAATGTCAATACAGGTCGACGACACGGTGCCTAAACCAGGGTACACATTGCTGGGCCGTAGAAGAATGGACAACACGGCATTCTAGTACATGATCAACTGGGTTTTCAACAACGTGAGGGATACACCAATCCCAGAAATTTGCGAACTGTGCAAAAAACCATACAAGGAAGGCCACGAACAAAACTGTAAAAAGATCAACGAGCTGAACATAGCAGCCCACGATCGTTTTGCAAACTTCCTTGAAAGAATTCTCAGAAAGAGATACCAAGCCAGAAAAGTCTGCAAAGACAACGACAACAGGTTGGAAGACCGGACTAAACCGGACATCAGCATTGTGGTCAACGGAGTTCAGATTTATTTGGATATTGGAATCACTTGGGATCTTGATAAATACTACGCTCTCAAAGAGTATCGGGACAAAAAGGATTAAAATGGTAACCCGCTCAAAATTATTCCGATTATAATCGGTAAGAATCTCACCATTCATTAAAAGTCGAGAGAATTCTTGGAAGAACTCCGAGTTAATTTCGAGACAATTTATGAAGAGATTGGCTACATGATAAGTACCTCTCAAACACACCGAGCCGAGCTTATGTATAGAAAGAAAGTAGTCCAACGGGGCGAAAAACATAGCGAGATCGATGTAGAGAAACCTAGTGCCAACCGCTTTGCCTCCCTAGCGGACAGTGATGTTTAATTCAAACACACTGACAGCTACGGGAAAATCTTTGATTACCTTCACGAAAAAGGGATGATGAAGGTAGCCACACAATCTCCAATCAAAGAAGTGCCCGCAAAGCCAAGACAGAAAAACTTTGAAAAAGCCCACAAAACAAAGACTAAAAAGAAGTCCACGCAAAAAGCAGAAAAAGGCAACGATAAACTGGAGGACACGTCCACAAAGAAAAAACCTGACAAACCCACCCAGACCAAAGTAATCCCCAACGCGAAAGGCAATGACAAGAAAATTTAGTCTCTCAAAGAGAAGATCGCCAAATTGTAAAGAGAATTGTAAAGTTAATTTGATACAGCGGCGGCAGTGATGCGTAAATTCAAAGAAACCAAAAAGAAGCATGACGACAAGAAGATCACTTAAAAGACAAACAATGCCGAAGCCCAGCCTGAAAACGAGAAGAAAAAGACTGAAGTAAGTTAGAAAGCTGAACCTACGAAGAATATCGAAGAAAAAGCGCCTGACAAAACGAAGCTTAAGGACGCTCAGAAGCAGATAGAGAAAAAGCCCCCAGTCTAAAAGTCACAAGATCAAAAGACCACTAAAATGCCCCAATCGAACACAAAGTCTCCTCGAAAGGAAACTTAGAAAAAGAAAGAGGATAAATAACCTGTCTTAGAAAAGCCTGTCGAATAGCCAAAAGATGGTCTAAATGAATAAAAAACGATAACTGACGCAAAATAGGAAACCAAGCCAATCTTAACGAAAGCCTAGAAGAAGAAGCTCCAAATGGAATATCAGAAATAGTTTATCTAACAATAGAGAGCTAAGGAAGATATATACCGGCAATATACCCCGAAATTAGGAATTTGCAAAATCAAATAAACTAAGAAGGACCCCAGGTACCTAATCAAGTTAATGAAACAGTGCATCAAAGGCAACCACCACCAAGCAATGCCAATACAACGGAACAACCTCCCGTGCAAGCCGAAGGAAATAACGAGCAAAGAGAAACTGAGACGCGAGATCCAGTTTCTGGAAATTAAGTTAGCGAATCAGGTAAAACTGGTTCGCTGACGACTCCGTGAGGGCCCTGTTGGGTCCTTACTGAGTGGGCATAAATGACGGGTTGAGCCCGTTTTGAAAGTGGAAACACTGGCGTGCGAGAGCCTATGTTTTGCTTTCAAAAATCTCAATGAAGTCTGTTTGTGCCGTCTCGAGGAAGTGATATATATATATATATATATATTTAGGGTTGTTTACGACGAGTTTTTTAGTATGCATTTCCAATTCCGCTTTCGCCTGGATATGTAGATGACTTACTTACTTGCATATATCATATTTTAAATTTACTTCTCATCGAATTACACCGACTTGTCACTGCGCCACATCTTGCAAATGTAGAATACACTGCGTTGTAAAGTGTAATTTTCAATCTCGCGCTCACTTAATACCGGGTTGGATTATTCTTTCAGTAAATGAAGATATTACATTCAAAGTAGTGCGTGGAACCAAGAGCACTGCTCGGCGGTGCCGATCAGATAACATCGCGCGTACACCAAACGAACTATTTACCACAAAGTTGGCGGCCTATATTTCAATCAGAAGCCTCGCAGTTGTGTGCAGAGTTACAGGTACCAAGAAGATATTTCCTGCTTTGGCTTGATGGAAAAGCTGCACTGTCCACCGACTTGTCTCGTAACCGCCGGCGCTTAAACGAGCCGATGAATTTCATTTTGAAATCCGAATTAGTGACAACTCGATTACATAATGTATCGTTCTGTACAGATTAAATCAAGCACGATCTATCCCGATATAATTATTGAACGCAAAACAAAGTGATCTTCGCATGTTAGTATTTACAAAAAGACAATCGGTAGTTTTCTTCTTAGTATATTGGATAGTATATAAAAAGATAAACAGCATGTCATAAATTATAATTATGAAATCGGTGTTTATCTGTCTCTTTTCTGTTTTAAGAAGATTTGCACCACATCTTGCAAATGTAGAATACACTGCGTTGTAAAGTGTAATTTTCAATCTCGCGCTCACTTAATACCGGGTTGGATTATTCTTTCAGTAAATGAAGATATTACATTCAAAGTAGTGCGTGGAACCAAGAGCACTGCTCGGCGGTGCCGATCAGATAACATCGCGCGTACACCAAACGAACTATTTACCACAAAGTTGGCGGCCTATATTTCAATCAGAAGCCTCGCAGTTGTGTGCAGAGTTACAGGTACCAAGAAGATATTTCCTGCTTTGGCTTGATGGAAAAGCTGCACTGTACACCGACTTGTCTCGTAACCGCCGGCGCTTAAACGAGCCGATGAATTTCATTTTGAAATCCGAATTAGTGACAACTCGATTACATAATGTATCGTTCTGTACAGATTAAATCAAGCACGATCTATCCCGATATAATTATTGAACGCAAAACAAAGTGATCTTCGCATGTTAGTATTTACAAAAAGACAATTCGGTAGTTTTCTTCTTAGTATATTGGATAGTATATAAAAAGATAAACAGCATGTCATAAATTATAATTATGAAATCGGTGTTTATCTGTCTCTTTTCTGTTTTAAGAAGATTTGCACCACATCTTGCAAATGTAGAATACACTGCGTTGTAAAGTGTAATTTTCAATCTCGCGCTCACTTAATACCGGGTTGGATTATTCTTTCAGTAAATGAAGATATTACATTCAAAGTAGTGCGTGGAACCAAGAGCACTGCTCGGCGGTGCCGATCAGATAACATCGCGCGTACACCAAACGAACTATTTACCACAAAGTTGGCGGCCTATATTTCAATCAGAAGCCTCGCAGTTGTGTGCAGAGTTACAGGTACCAAGAAGATATTTCCTGCTTTGGCTTGATGGAAAAGCTGCACTGTACACCGACTTGTCTCGTAACCGCCGGCGCTTAAACGAGCCGATGAATTTCATTTTGAAATCCGAATTAGTGACAACTCGATTACATAATGTATCGTTCTGTACAGATTAAATCAAGCACGATCTATCCCGATATAATTATTGAACGCAAAACAAAGTGATCTTCGCATGTTAGTATTTACAAAAAGACAATCGGTAGTTTTCTTCTTAGTATATTGGATAGTATATAAAAAGATAAACAGCATGTCATAAATTATAATTATGAAATCGGTGTTTATCTGTCTCTTTTCTGTTTTAAGAAGATTTGCACCACATCTTGCAAATGTAGAATACACTGCGTTGTAAAGTGTAATTTTCAATCTCGCGCTCACTTAATACCGGGTTGGATTATTCTTTCAGTAAATGAAGATATTACATTCAAAGTAGTGCGTGGAACCAAGAGCACTGCTCGGCGGTGCCGATCAGATAACATCGCGCGTACACCAAACGAACTATTTACCACAAAGTTGGCGGCCTATATTTCAATCAGAAGCCTCGCAGTTGTGTGCAGAGTTACAGGTACCAAGAAGATATTTCCTGCTTTGGCTTGATGGAAAAGCTGCACTGTACCCCGTCTTGTCTCGTAACCGCCGGCGCTTAAACGAGCCGATGAATTTCATTTTGAAATCCGAATTAGTGACAACTCGATTACATAATGTATCGTTCTGTACAGATTAAATCAAGCACGATCTATCCCGATATAATTATTGAACGCAAAACAAAGTGATCTTCGCATGTTAGTATTTACAAAAAGACAATCGGTAGTTTTCTTCTTAGTATATTGGATAGTATATAAAAAGATAAACAGCATGTCATAAATTATAATTATGAAATCGGTGTTTATCTGTCTCTTTTCTGTTTTAAGAAGATTTGCACCACATCTTGCAAATGTAGAATACACTGCGTTGTAAAGTGTAATTTTCAATCTCGCGCTCACTTAATACCGGGTTGGATTATTCTTTCAGTAAATGAAGATATTACATTCAAAGTAGTGCGTGGAACCAAGAGCACTGCTCGGCGGTGCCGAACAGATAACATCGCGCGTACACCAAACGAACTATTTACCACAAAGTTGGCGGCCTATATTTCAATCAGAAGCCTCGCAGTTGTGTGCAGAGTTACAGGTACCAAGAAGATATTTCCTGCTTTGGCTTGATGGAAAAGCTGCACTGTACACCGACTTGTCTCGTAACCGCCGGCGCTTAAACGAGCCGATGAATTTCATTTTGAAATCCGAATTAGTGACAACTCGATTACATAATGTATCGTTCTGTACAGATTAAATCAAGCACGATCTATCCCGATATAATTATTGAACGCAAAACAAAGTGATCTTCGCATGTTAGTATTTACAAAAAGACAATCAATATAGAAATATATAATTAGTTATATTTCAAATTATTTGCTCATATATAATATATATCATAAAATAAATGCAACTTGTCATACAAGGATGCCGTTTCATTCAATCTTTTACACTCCTGATACAACCTTACCCATTGAAGGAAAGATAATCATTGCAAATATCATTATTTTCGCATAATTGCTTCCCTCTATCAACATTAATAAACTAGTATTGGTTAACAAATACTAGACGAACTATACTCATTGAGTGTGAAATAATACTTCATATATCGCCATATTACCAGGTTTTGGCTCACCGTATTACTGTTTAAATTATTTCCACCCAGAACGGAAAATGTTTAAATGAACAACAAGTTAACATGATGACACTAAACAATTCAAATGATGTTTAAAATACATGTAATTTACTATTAGCTACTCATTTGATCCAGTTAAATTAGTTGAATAATAATTCCAATAATTCTAAACATTTAGATTACATTTAGTTATATAGAGGCGAAAATGAATCTTGGCCACCACCTACCTTGAAGTTAAATTGTAGTTAGACAGTATTTGATAAGGGGAAATAAGCTGTAACATTAAAACATTTATATTTTATTTTAATATTATATCACCACTCTACTCCTCTTAAAATTTCTTTTTAACATGATATATTTATATCATTTATACTGACTACATCTGAAGGCATAGACTCCCGTGAGATTATATTATTTAATTAGGTGCATATAAAAGAAATATAATATTTAGAATTAATTTAATATTTTCGTTAACTTCAATTAAATTACATGTGGTATGAGATCACTCAAATAAGAATGAATTCTGACCTAAAGGAGGGAATAGTATAAGTACTAAATATTAATACCAAAATGTAATGTAAACCAGCCAGCTTGCATAATAGTGCTCAAAATACTAAAATTAGTGAAAGCTTAATTATCACAACTAAACCGTCTAGGCAGAACTCCGTATACTGTATGATTATATTGCTTTATGTACCCCTAACTATACGTGGTAGTTATACTGGTGGCCTCTGATACGATTCCCAAATTATTGAAATTATTGATTTCCCCAATTTGATTTTTTAGTAAATCACGAATTGGCTCCAATTTACCAATAGTGATATATCACTACTATACTATTATATAATATAACTATGAACCTACTTGATTCTTCTGGAGCTCAAGAAATTCAATTTTAGTTGCAAAAATCAACTTTTAGAAAAATACAACAGATTGGGAATTGTATCGGAGCGAACCTGAATGAATGTAATGGACAATTAGGAGTAGTACCTAAGTCAACATATTTAAATAGTCATTGGCTTTCTGGGCTAGAAGGTTTAACTGCAATAATCAAAGTTAATTACATTTTAGTATTTTAACTACCATAACGAGAGCTGCTGGAATTTCGAAATTATATATTATTAGTAACATGAACTCCTTTCACTCCAGCTTATAAAATCGAAACTAATTATTTCAGTTGTGTACAGTTGTGTACAATAATTAACTTTCTGAAGTAGAAGAATATGAAAATATATTATTGGGCTGCTACTTAAAATTTACGCTGTTGGTATATTATCATACACTGGAAGTTCATAAGACTCCAAGTCTTCAGCTATTGCCGTTTAAAACAATATACGAATTTGATGTATTTTTGAATTTTTGATAAGAGTAGAGTGGAAGAAATATAAAATTGTATAAAATATATATTAGGAAGATGTATAATATCAAAAAGATTCTAACTACAATTTCACTTCAAGGTAGGCCACGATTCATTTTCGCCTCTATACTCACTCTTTACAAATAAACACAACTTGATTGTCGATTTTGTCCTTCTTGATCTTTGCGATTCAACCAAATACTTGTACCGAAACACTCTTGGAACCAAGCAGACGTAGTATAAAAGCTAACGAAAGTTTTATAAAAAACTTGAAACAACAAGGCAACTACTTCGATCGAAACAACAACAAATTCAACAACAACTAAAGGAAACTGTTCAAGTCCCAAAACGAATACCGATATAATGATATGAAATCTTAGCGCAACGATGACTCATTCATGTATGTCAAAATACCAATAGGCTAGACCAACTTCAGCAAACAAAACCAAGGTTTCGTTTGGAGGTTATAAGTAAGGTAACATCAACAAAAATTCATGTGAGGAGCTAAGCAGCTTGTCATATTGACGCAATAATTGCTATCTGAACCGGCTCCGCGAGGGGCCATGATAGTTAGATCGTTTATCAAAAAACTGATAGATTAAATGTATATGCAAACATTGAACAAGCAAATTGAAGAGAAAAATTGGATCACTAGAGTTGATTATTAAAGTAGAGGAAAATATTCTGCATTGAATGATAGTATTTTGCATAGCATGTGTGTAGAGACACATGTTATGTTAATATAGCTCTCAGTTACGCATGTAGAAATGAGGATTTCGGATGCTGAGTGAGGACTATTTATGTCAAAAGTGCCAAATAAGATATCTGATGATAATTCAAGAGCAAGCCTTTACTGGCGGCGAATGAAATATAGTTGAGAAAGGTGAGTACTTATATACATATAGTTATAATGAATAAATCTACGGAGCGCTGCTAAGAGAGTCGAAAAGCTCACCGTCTAATAAGGATTAAAGAATATATTTTTATGTTATATAGAATTTTGACGCTGAATGAATGAAAATATAAAATTCAATTTTATATCGCACAAAATATCAACAAACAATAATTTATTATTATTTCAATGAATATATTGTCTTCTATTTCATTATTTAAAATATTGAATAGTGCTCAACACTCAGTTTGTGATAACTAATTGCTTATTGATAATATACAATATAATTATTGTAAAAAGACTAAGAACTTAAATAGAGTGAACATAGCGGATAATATCATATTATCACAACAATCTAGTTAAATATTTATTAATAGTAATTTCATGAAGTAATCCAATATATAAATACAAGTTAGTGATGTTACATAATTTGCTGTATTTGGTATTAATAGTGTTTCTATCCAACAAATCACAAATTCGTACATTAATGTTAATGTTAAATTTTCGATTATATATGGTTCATTAATTTGCTTATAATGCGATATAATAATACATAATTCTACTTTAATATTTAAGGCAATCGGTTAATATCTATCTACTATTGTATAAAAAGCTGTAGATATTATATAAATATGTTCAACTAATATATAGTATCGAATAACGAGTTATCGTAGTAGTGGAGTAGTTCTTTAAGTTAATAAATATATATTATTTTAAATTAATGATACAAATATTACCGGGTTTGATTTCAATGATAATTTGTAAAACGCAAACTTAATAATGTAAATTCTTGATACAAATTCTACTATAACCATAAATATTAATAATCTGAAACTTTGTACAAATATATAAAATAACGTTAATGAATTATAATATGTATAATTTTCAGAATAGCCAATTATATAATGTCATAATATTTGTAACAATTACTCAATAATATATGGATTATGCGATTTGTAATTATAGAATGGTATTCAATAATTAAATTATACTATGATGTGCATACATCCATTTATTTATAATGGTTAGTTGTGTGAATGTAGTATTGGTTATTAACTAAATGGTAGCAATTGTTTAAATATAATTTCATAATTTGATTAAGTTTAAGATAATATCAACAATTAAGACATTTATTTACAAAATAATGTTTCTATGATCTCAGAATAATTACTGTAAAAACTTCAAATAGTTGATAATAATTTATAATCTAATACCACAAATATATTAAACCTCATTACATAATTAAACAATTAATAAAATATATAAATGCAACAAATTAATGAACATATTGTAGCTCTAGAAAATTTTACACATGTTAGTACTTAACAATTAAATTCGAATTAATAAAGCTTAAATAATACAGTTACACAATTGTTATCGGATTATTCGCAAACAAAATCGTAATTATAGTAAGCTGTATCCAATATAAATACAATTAATGCATCAACAAAGTAATAATTAGATAGTCATTAGTCTGCCATTGTGAAGCTTAATTAAAATTTATAAACTGTTAATAATTCACTTTCAAATACTGCAAATTAAATAAACTCTATTAATTCAAATCTTTAAAATTAAATCAATGGAGTAAACAATAATTTAAATACATTTAAATCATAGACTAACAATGCAATAACAAATACCAATAATTGGATAGCATCAATTTAATAAAGTTTATAAAATTAAATTAATAGTATTAATAATAATATAAATGGAATAAATAGTGTAACAGCTGGATTAAATGCAAATATAAACAGTATAATTAACGTTAATAATGTTTAAGCATAAGACATTTAATCATTAAAAAACTATTAGACACCAGCGATAACAGGCTCATAATGGTGCAGGTACAATACATAAAATAGTAATGGAGGTGGATTTGGGGGTTACTGTACAAAACTTAATAGATGCTGTGCTACATACGGAGCAGTAACGAACCGATATCAATGTATAGGCGATTATATTCTCGTGTCTCATTCAGCAGATGAATGTGGAACATTTATGTGAATTATATTTATTTATGATTTTTCAAAACAATTTTTATCAATTTTTATTTCAATTATTATTTCATTGATTCATTAACTGCATGACGGTATTTTTATGTTTTCGGCAGCCAACTATTTGTGTTAAAGCGAAATAATAATGCAGATAGCTTACATTTTGCGAATATAAGGACATGAAATGTATATAAAAATTACCACTTCAGACATGCACAAAATGAAAGTTTATACTTTAATACTTACTATATAATTATTTTATCTATAAATTTTCTCTCATTTTCTTTTACATTCGGCGCGTGTATAAGCAATCTTAATTTTTTGCTCAATAATGTGCTCATTATAACATTCTTCACACATTCCATGCTTTTTATCACAACTGCATCCAAAGCGAGAATATTTGCATTTGCACTACTTGCATTTTAAACCACTTTACGCAACACAGATACGATGATGATTCCTAAAATAATCAAAAACATGAAGTTATTTGAATCTGTTATTTGCATTTCGGTTATCTGGGTTGGTTAATCTGCTTTTTGTTAAAATAAAACTAATATCTTATCTCGTATTTTATTCTGTTCTCTTATATTTACTAAACGAGTCCTATGATATAATCACGAATAGATATTTATGCATGTTCTCTATGTAAGCGTTTAAATAGTTGAAAACTGTTGATTATTACAGTCTAAATAGAATAAATCCACATTCTAGAGGTCCATCTACAGCACTTATATGGATATCTAATTTAACTCATTAATTAATCAACATTATCAACCCCATGATAATTATCATTATAGTGACGAACAATGAACGGTTGATCTTGTAAAATGTGACGGAAACTTTCATACTTAACTGTGTGATCCGGTTTATTTTCATTTTAGATATCACTAAATAACATAGAAACCACTTTATCTTTCTAGCATTTCCATTACAACATATTAATAAAAGAATCCTTAAAAATAATGCGTCTATAATCCACTTCTTTATATTTTAATTATTTTGGTGTGAAAACTGAAGCTAATCTACTTACTTGCACTGTACCAACATACTGCATGTTATCTTTAATTACTTTATCTACTAAACTTAGAGTTGAATACCAATTATCACAAAATAATTTGTATGGATAGTTTGGAATTTTAAAACTTAGAAGTCTATTGACTATTGAGACAACATCAGTAGCTCCTTTGGTAAGGGAACCTGCATATAAGTCCATCGATAAAACAAAATTAGTAAGACAATCTACACAAGTTCTGATTAGTATTCCTCTTTTAGCAGGTTTATTTGGATTAAATTGAGAAAAGAAGATACGACCAAAAAACTTAATAAGTTGCTCATCAATAACTAAATTACTCCCGCAAAATATATCTTAGTATTAATAATATATCTTTTAGAACTAATCTTATAGTATTTTCAAAAATGATTGTACTTTCTCTACTGATTCCCTCATTTATTTAACTTTATTATTTTTTTCAAGAATTTCATACTCTTTTCTTTCACGTTTAAGATTCTTTTCAATAATTTCTTCTTCTGTCATCGCATATTCATTGTCAGGTTCAGGTTCACTATCACTTTCTAATTGTATATTGTCACCGTGCAATTAAATATCATCATCGAAATCTTACTAACTGCTTGATTCGCCAAAATTTATGCAACGGTTAACTTCTTACCACTGTTTGTAATCCATTCCTATGCTAGTAATAAATTTGTGTCTATAAGAAGGATCTTTACTCCAATTATTTTCTGCTGAACCTTTTGCACCATTTATAAACATAATAAACAAAATAGATAAGTAGTTATCAAATTCTACTTTTGATACGGTAGAATGTCCATAAAATAAATACTTTCTTTTCCATTCAGTGTTCTTTTTAACGTTTTAATAAATGGGATTTGTAAAAATTTTAGTAAATGTACTATAAATACTTTCATTTAATGATGGCATTTCTGTTTAGTTGTTTATCTGAAGTGGTAATTTTTATATACATTTCATGTCCTTATATTCGCAAAATGTAAGCTATCTGCATTATTATTTCGCTTCAACACAAATAGTTGGCTGCCGAAAACATAAAAATACCGTCATGCAGTTAATATTTCGAATAAAGTGTACTAATAAAGTAAAATCCCGGCTAAGTATATGTGAAAATTATTTTACTAAAATAATCTATATGATATTATAACCACATACATTTACATGAAATTTAGAATATTATTAGTATTTTTTATATTTTATTAATTATTCAATTTTTAACTATATTTATTTAATTACTATTTATAGTGTAGTTTTCTATAAAATGATAGTCTATTAATGAATAAGCACATCAAAACAATAATATATATTCTTGTTTGGAGTGGTGTCATTATAAAATGTATGTACTATATATTCTAAATATACAATATTTGTAAATTAAAATATTGAAAATGAATCCATTTAACTTATTTTGGCTGAAAATGCAGGATCACGTTCTGCGCTTGTTTTATTTGTTGTTCGTAGTCGAAATCTATTTTGTTGTTCAGTTCGTTTATTTCATATTATTTGGTTATCAGCTGTTTTTACTTGATTGTGATGTTGTTAGCGAATATTTGCTTTCGATTTGATGCTTATTTAAGGTTTTGGTAATTGGTAATTGGTAGTTACTTCTCCATTTGGTAGACGCTTAGGGCGTGCATGTTCAGTTTTTCCCCTTCCTGCGACTCAAGCTGCTTTAATTATGAAGATACCATTTGATGCGTTTGCTCCTCCTTCTATTGCGAGATTTTGGATTATTTTCTACGTTTTTACTACTTGTCATACTGCCACTTGAACTCCACGAATTTCTGTTGAATGGAAATCAAAATCTATTTTTCCTGATTGTATTACTGCTGCAAACGCATGGACCGACTAGCTGTTAATCTCCTACTGTAACACCTTCTGTAATAAAATTTACTTCTGTTCTAGCAGTACTTACTGTTAATGTGTTTTCTATCTATCAAGATCTTAAATGTGCTTCTGACCTTTATCATAGTGCATCTAAAAAGCTCTTAATCGTTTTGAATTCACTTTCAACCTAGCAAAGCTATTTTTGCAATTTTTCGACTGAAAACTCATCTTTTTCTGTCATTTTTGCCTTAAGTTGTTATTCGTGAATTAACGTTTACATTGTAAAATTCATCGATTTAAGTAGCTTTGTCGAGTTTGATAGAATTTTGCGCGAAAAATGCTTGTTTATCCAATATTTACTGTTTAAGTTATACAATACTGTCAGTTATGTATTGAAGTTAAATTTTTGACTCGTGAAGCTAGGCTTACACAACTTTATTTTGTTTATATGATATATTACTTTACTAATTTGCAAAATCTTTCTTAAAATGATAATGATCAACGTGTTTGTGATTTCTATTTACTCTTAAATACCACTTTCGATCATTTAAAGTGGAAATGATAAATAATAGATATTTGTACTACAATATAAAAGATGCCATAAATTATTAATATTTTTGATTCACAGTTCTTCTTAACTTTTACCATTGCCATTGACACTCAGAAAGCATATAACCAAAAAATTAATAAATACAAAAAACTTGGTTATGGAGACATTATCCCAATTGTAGTATCACCACAACTCTAAATGTATCCTAAGACAATTGAGTAAATGAAAAAATATTGCGATATGCAGAAATTGTATAAGGATATTGCCTACAATGTCATAAAAATGGAAGTAGAGAAATCCAGAATGTATGAGGAGGAGGTAAAGAATTACCTTGAGTTGCAACATTTGAACATCCAATCGAAACTCAAAGTGCAACCTGTCTTTAGAAAAGCAAAACCGAAGAAGAAGAAACCTGGAGAAGCACAACACGCCGAAAAAGAAGATATTTCAGCAGTCTCTAGCAAGGATACTTGCTAAGATAATTTAAACACTGATGAAATTTCTGATGAAGTACGCAATATTGAGGACATTATTAACATCCACATTGATCCCGAACAACTCGATCCACTCAGAAGAGATAATTCTTCTGAGTGTAGCGAGGACTGAAAAAATAACATGACTCACCAACACATAATCCGATGAATACGGATAATGCAAATATAACAAATAAAAAGAAAACACACATTAAATTATAATCAAAATAAATGAATGACAAAAAGAAAATATATAATACTGAAATATGAATTAAAATGAATTTGCTATTAAAAAGAGCAATATAATCTTATCCAAAAACAAAAGTCTCAAAATATTTTAAAGTAATATCAAAATATTAAAAATACAATAAGATAAAGAAAAATCTGATTTAAATGTACAATTAATGTAAAAACATACATTCTACAAAAAAGATCTTAAATGTCTTTTAAAACCATAGTAAAAAACTAATTAAACCACTACACACTATAGCCATCCAACTATTGACAATAGCTGACTTTTGACAATAGTGGACAATAAGACAATAATTGTCATTAACTTTTGACAATAGAAAAAGTGTAATTAGATCATTCATTTTGATACAAATTTATGGCTATTATTTGCTATTTTTCTTCAATGGAGTGGTAAGTGTAAAATTGGAGCGCGGATATATAATTTTTTATGTATATAAGTGTAAAATATTCCACTTTAACAATGAAATAATATTAACTATTGTCCTATACTTTATTGTATTCTATTGTCTGGGACAATAGAAAACCCTTATTGTGCAATAAGAAAATGGCAATGGATGGCTATACTACACACATACGTAATATTATTAATATTATGTATATATGTGTACATTTCATACCATAAAATAAAGTAAAATAGTTACTTAATATTTAAAAAGATGTTAAATCACATATAGTAAATACATTAAAGCTGTTACATAAATGAGGGAGCAGAATCACTTAGATTGGAAAAAAGATGAAAACCATTTTAATTAACTGGAGAATCACTAACCACAAGAATTATTAAAATATATATTATTTTTACTTGGATATGGTAAAATAACTAGTATATATTTACATATTGCGTTTAGATGTATTGTTGGATTGTTGCTGTTGAGTGAGTCATGTTATTATACTTTTTAATAAACTTATATATATCGGCTCACTCTATAATAAACTTATTATTTTGCAATTACTAGTAAATAAAAGTAAAATTATTTCTAACTCCAAAAGCTTTTTGTTTTCGTTTTAAATGAGTAATGATTATCTTACGATAGAAATCCATTTATAAGAGTAAATAATAAGGGTAGATAAAAATCAGAAAGGTTAGGAATTTGTCCAGAAATTGTTGAAAACATCTTTCATCATAAATAATATGAGCTGAATGTTATAATTATTATAACTAGTATAAAGTATCTATTTTCATTTTTCAAAGTTTTTCTGTCTTGGCTTTGCATGCATGGCTTCTTTGATTGGGGATAACGTGGCTACCTTCATCATTCTTTTTTTGATTCGCTAACTTACTTTTTAGATACTGGTTCTCGCGTCTCAGTTTCTCTTTGCTCGTTATTTCCTTCGGCTTGCACGGGAGGTTGTCCTTAAGCTTCGTTTTGTCAGGCGCCTTCGATATTCTTCGTAGGTTCAGCTTTCTAACTTACTTCAGTCTTTTTCTTCTCATTTTCAGCTTTAAAATTTACACACAACACTGATTTTTGATATTATACGAATGATATAAATAAACAAGCACTTCACTCATGTTTTATCTTCAAAATGGGCTCAGCCTCCAACTTCTTTATGCATGGGTCAAAAAGCTAATATTTTTATGACACGTAGGGATGTGGATATTATGAAAATGGAGACAGTTACCATTTTGACTCGCGCATAACGTTATATTTCTGCTATTAATAATCCTTTATTTAGACACATGTTAGTTTCAACAAAATGAACTTAAACTCAAACTATAATAGAAGGTTTGAGACGAGTCAGAAAGTTGATAATATTTGGATGATAATGTAGCATCTTTTGCCTTTGCACTTGAGATTATTATATTATGAAGGGAAACGGTTACAATTTCGTGAGCTGTTAAGTAATCGATTAGATATCGATTGCTTTCATTCAAACGTTCTCCGGCCCGAGCACGATGCCCTGGATCATCTTGAGCAGGTGCTCAATCCTGTCCAGCTTCTTCTCCGCGCTGTCTTGCTTTTCACCGATTCTTTTGGTCTGCACTTGCTCTTGGAACAGCTCAGAACTAATTATTTGCTCTGGAGCTTCCTCTACAATGGACTGAAGCGGAGTGAACTGGAGGGATTCTTGAACCGGCTGCAAAACGGGGCCTACTAGATACTCAGGGATTCTATTTTTTGACTCCTCTACTGGAACCGCAATTGAGAGCCTGAACAGCTGTTATTACTCGATTTGTAGAGAGTGCATGTTCAGGTTCTTGAGTGTCTGGGGGAGATATTTGTACAGACTGGGCTTAAAGTCCGGGTGCGAGCACAGCGGGTTGTTCTGGATCCACAGACGCTGGAGTCTGTTCAGGCTCGCGAAGACAGAGAGCTGGGTTATGTCGGATATGCGGTTCCCGTCCACGTGGAGGACCTCGAGTTTAGTTAGGGACTGCAGCCCGGAGATGTCGGATATCTGGCAGTCGGACGCGATCAAAGTCTTCAGACCCTGGGCCGCGTAGAGTTCGGATAGAGAAGTAATACATGTGCGGCTCAGCACGAGGGTGGTGAGGCCGCGGAAGCTCTGAATCCCGTCCAGAGAAGAAAGCGGGTTCTGGGCCAGATTCATAATTGTAAATTGAAAATTGGTCGTGTTCAGCGAGTTAATTGACCGTAGCATCTTGTCGGAGAAGTTGCCGATATTGGGACAATTTATACACTTGATTGTACATATTATGGTATTAGCCGAATTTTGAGGCGTTCTGCTATTTATTCATTAAATAGTAATCATATTTAAACGGTGTTCATATTTTATATTTATGTAGGAAGTACGAATTAGGCTACCATTAAACGAATGATAATTAAAACAAATTTGGGAGCGGATAACATGATGTCGTCGAATAAAACTGGAACTGAATTTCGCTCCAAAATGAATGATAGTTTTTATGAACAAAAATTCTAAATAATGAGAAACATATTTTAATTAATGAATATCAGTGGTGATATATTTTTTTATTTATCATGATAAAAAGTCGTGTCACCTCGCCGCTCGTTGTGCGTGTGCAATCACAACAATGACGATCATCAAAAATACAGCAGCTACGCCGACCGCAAACGGCGTGTATCTGTTATTGCAAGAAGTAGTGCGCGTACGTGAAGCACACTCTCTGCTTCAGCTTGCCGAAGGCCGACAAACTGTGAACTTAAACTGTCCAAGGTAAATAAAAGCTTCTAATAATTCTGGTAATCGCTCGTAAACAGGTAGCTCAAAAATTATAAATAATTCAAATCAAAATTAAGAAGAGAGAATAAGAAGACATACCTGTCATGTAACTATTCCACAAATAAGCCAACACTTCATGGTCTCCAGCACTTAGATTTGGACGGGTTGAGGGAGCCGCAGAATCAAGTTGGGTCGTGGGCTTTGCAGTCGCACGTATCGTTGGCGAGGATGTTGTTGTGTAAAGAGAAACGGAGAAGCGGTAACAAGTTTCTGGTCCATTTTGGATGAAAGTTGTATGACGTGCGAGAATCATTGTTTCGCTTTTTCGAAAGTCTCAATGAAGTCTGTCTGTAAAAAGTGAAATTAATTTGAAGTATAAAAATAGTATTTACCATTCACTCATCACTTTGTAAAGGGCGAGTCAATATTGCACCAATACCATCAAACCCTTTACAAAACTAGTTTCCCTCAGCTGTTTGGCAGCCTATGAACGAAAAAGTTACTCCAATCTCAATAAAATGATCGAATATGTGTTGTCTTTATAAAATTCTCGTATTTTATTTCATTTGATATTCAAATCCACTTTCGTCTATTATTACATTTGACATTGGTAAAATATATCCTGAAACATCATTAGTTACAACATAATCGCATTAATATTCGTCTTGTATAAGTACGCAGTCAACTATACCCCAACCAATACATTTAATTACATTTTTCAGACTATAACAATATAATTTTGGGAACTCCTGTGGTTTAATCCTATTTTCATATACTTTTTTGATAAATTACGATTCAATTTCTATCTCATCAACAAGAAAAACGTTAATAAGTTAGTTTCTGACCTACCAAATCGCAGAATCTAGACCATGGTAAGAGCCTACATACCCAATGGTAATTATTTGTTTGTTTACTAATTTAGATATCATCGGTGAGAACATTTAATCATTCACCAAATCCTTAAAGTCGCTTGTGAATGCTAAAAATATACTAGTAATACCTGAAGAATCTACTATAGTATCGTTTACCATTTTCTAAATATCCATAACATACTGTTCACGTAACTCAGTTCTAGTTTTTTCGATTTGTTTCATAGTATACGCTGTATATGTGTCTTCCCTTCTTTGGAATATCAGCCTCAATTTCGCTAAGTATCTCAATAGAATTACCACATACACTGTAGATGCGGGCAGTATATCCATCGAATAGAATAAATATATATTTCTACTTGGGTTGCAACAGTTCTTCTACAGGATTGATATTAAATTATTTGTCACAAAATAGTGAAGACCCTGTGTAAACGATAGGTTGGATGGGTTCGAAGGCTATTAAAGCTGATCCAACAAATACGCATAGACCATTGCGTGGAATACTCTTAACGTAAGAGGTAACGAATTATGATGCTTTGTCTAAAGCACTTTATATAGCCGCTTTAGTTACTGAACTTTTAATATTCCCAGTCTCTGTACGCTTGGTGTTTAGTATCTTAGTAATACTTTCAGGTGAATCAGAGGAACGAATATATAAAGTGACTACACAATCCTGTGATGGCATAGTTTGAATTGCTTCAATATATTTCTTCATTTTCCATATTTTGAAAGGGTCCATGACGCATATTTCATTAGATTTATTCTATTTATTTTTTCCTTTTTCTTAATACATAAACTTGTAATCCATTTGTAGCGATTGATACCTGTTATCTTATATTTTCATAAGGTATTCTGGTTCGCCTTCGTATTCAATAACCTTCAATGTTTTGTTATTCCACTCCTCAATTACGATTCCAGCTCCTACAGTAGTTCGTTGGTGTCTTACTAGAACTCTGCCCAAGAACTCATCGCGCTCAAATGTACTTACACAAATGGGATTTTTCCTTCCAAGTACTCTTATCTTCAGGATAGCGCGCTCTCCAGTTCCAAAAATATTGATTTTGGAGTTTAAAATACCTGCGTCGTCTAGAACTCCTACAACTTTAACAACTTCAAATTCTGTAATAATGCCGCCAACATGAATCATTGCCTTGTATCCACGGCTTATTACTGTTGATTCCACGCAACATAATGCTATGTAAAATTCCATTTATGTTTAGCACTCTTATCCTTTTTTGCATATTACGTCCCCGATTTTGATTTGTTAGTATGTAATTTTGTCCACTGAAACCACACATTGATCGCCTGGAAATACTATTTCGCATTGTTTACTCTCTAATTGGATTTCTGTGTTGATTGGCATGAGTACAAAATCATTATCTTTTATGTTTAGTTGGCCCTTTTCTACCTTGCATTCAACTAAATATTGTTGTCCTTGTCTTTTCTTAGAAGTTACCATAACTCTAACGAAACCACCAATATCCCTAAACGGAACTTTTACTTTATCAATAGCATCCATAAGTGACAAGCCTTGATACCATGCATTTAAGCTTTATTCTCCTTAAAATTATTAAAATTTGAAATTAAATATTCTTTAATTGATATCTTCTGTGTGTGGATTTTGTCCAACATCTTGTATTTAAAGCTGTTTGCACACATTCACATTTGTTTTAGCAGAAACCGGAATAAACGTTATATTATCTTTTTTGAAACCAATTTTAACTAGTTGTGGTCCTAATGTATTCACGATGTTTTAACATATTTATTAAGGTTATTCTTAGCAACTAACATCATCTATTTTATTTATAACAACAATCAGCGTGCTTACTCCACATGTATGTAATATCTGGGCGTGTTCCAGGGTTTATCCTCGTTTTTCAGCTACTCTATTAGCCCCACTTGTTCCTTTAGAAAACTCGCCCTATTTCGCCGAAGTAAGTAAAACTCCGATATCAGCTTATGTGGCCGCTTCAATCATTGATAGTATGTAGTTTTCATGACCTGGAGCATCAAGTAACATAATGTTTCTACCGCCAATGGTATCAAATTATCTTTTCGCATATTCGATGGTGTTTCCAGTTTTTCTCTCTTCTGGAAGTGAATTAAGCCCACCCGCCATTGTTTCATGTTAATCAATTAAATGTTATCTTTCTAAATCTCTTTCTTTAGGATCTTAGATGCTTTCCAAAATAATTTATTGTGATAGTGTTGATTTTCCATGATGAACATGACCGCAAAATACAACAGAAATATGTCTCTTTCTTATAAATTTTGATATGTCGTTTGTTTCAAGAGCTAATTTTCTGTTTTAGTTCTCATTTATATCCTGCTCGGCTAATTTTTTCTACCAAGAATCAACGACATATGTTTTCGTTAGTTCCAATTGTTTTTCTGAATTTTCAATTTGTATCTTCAAATTATTTATGATTTCATCAGGAATTGACGAATATTCATTTATGGTTAGTAGTTTTTCTTAAACTTTGTCCATCAAATCATCCACTTCTTTAAATTCACCATTTAATTTTAAGGGAACAGGTTAATTCGACAATTTAACAGATTGTTGTACATCTTTTAAGACATACTCGACTGTTATGTTTGTTTATTCTTTGTTATCACCATCGTTTTAATCCTAGCTTACTGTCAAATTTGAATACATATTAAATGTAACTTATATTGAGCGCTTACTCATTTTTTGAAGATAATCAAATATATCTTTAAATAACTACTTAATTTTGATTTAAGTTTTCAAAATTATTTTAATTTATTTAGCTTCTTCAATAAATTCTTAATTTTTACTATTTTTCAATAAACCTAACCCAACCAAATTCTCGAAATATTTAGATTATTTTAACTTTAAATCATATTTTTTCTTTCCTTCGTCAAAAAATTTTGAGTTATAATGCATATTAATTAACAACTGAATTTCATCCAAACCGAAATTTGTTAACTTTGCGTTTTCTTTTGCTATTTTGGAATTAGAACTTTAAAATAGTTTTTACACAATCTAAGAGAGACCTATTTACAAAGATTTTTCGTTAATATTATTTAAGTACATAGTTAACTCATTTTAAAATTGTTTAATGATATACTGGTTTTCTTACGATAACTAACACTTCTTCATTTTGTCTACTTATTATCTGACTTGTATAAATTTTTCCATAACAGATTTAGTTCTGGCTTCATTTACAATGAATTTTTCTTATAATTATATATTTTCATCTAAATTTTTCTTTTCTTATTACAATTGTAATTAAATGCGTTATATTTCTTATTCTTTGTCATTTTTTCTTTAATTTAGTGAATATAAACTGAATTTATTTCTCTTCTTAACTTAATGAGATGTTTAATTTGTTTCTTTTTAAAACTTCTTTTCCATTTTTTAAATTTTCTTTTAAAGTTGATTATTAGATTCTATCATTAAGAATTGGCGTTTCTTTTGATTTATATTTTCAGGATCAAGATATAAATCTGCTTTTTATTCTAACTCATTAATAAAAGCTTGCGTTTCTATTTTATTAATAGACTGTAATTAAATAGCGACTTAATTCTCTATATCGTTCATCATTTTAAATTATTAAGATTTGTCGTCAGTTCCAACTTAACAGACTCTACATTATCGTTAGTATTCCATTTCAATTTCTTAGTCAGAAGAATCTGGTGTTTTTTCCCATTCAAATCTTCTATTGATTTCGAAATCAACATCTATTTCATGCTTTTGGCCTCGAATGTGTTAGTAAGCGTCTGAATCTTCTATTTTGCCATCTTAAATGCAAAATTACCCACCGCATGTTTTACATCTAATAAATAACGCAACTCTGATTTTTTATTATTCTTAACTAGAATTATTTGAGTTTTAAGACTAAACAGTCTCCAATATTTATACTTAATAATTTTGTTCGGTATTAGCACTCACCTTAACGACTAACTTCAGATCGTCGACTTGATGATATAAGCTCTATAATTGTCTCTGTGCAATATCAATATCACGATAAAGTTGTTCTATTTCATTTTTAGCTTCATCATTGTCATCCTGTTGTAGTTAACGAATTTTTGCCTTTTTGCATTCAATTTCTTTTTTGAGGTCGTATATTTGTGTCTAGTATATCTCAGTCTAGGAACATTAATCTGGTTCACGTTGGCTCATTTTGTTGAGTAGTGGTGTGGAAAGATTTTGAAAATAATTCGTTTTCGTGTTATAAAGATATGTTATGACTATGTCCCCTAAGTGTCCCCTTAAGTAAGCGTGAATAAGCAAAAACCCTAACTTAAACAAATTTTTAGTATTTCTATGAAATAGTTTTATTAATGGTAGCAAAATATAGGATCCAAAATCAAATTGGCAAAATCGAATATTGGACTAAGCACAGCTTTATAATTTACACACTGATTTTTGATATTATACGAATGATATAAATAAACAAGCACTTCACTCATGTTTTATCTTCAAAATGGGCTCAGCCTCCAACTTCTTTATGCATGGGTCAAAAAGCTAATATTTTTATGATACGTAGGGATGTGGATATTACGAAAATGGAGACAGTTACCATTTTGACTCGCGCATAACGTTATATTTCTGCTATTAATAATCCTTTATTTAGACACATGTTAGTTTCAACAAAATGAACTTAAACTCAAACTATAATAGAAGGTTTGAGACGAGTCAGAAAGTTGATAATATTTGGATGATAATGTAGCATCTTTTGCCTTTGCACTTGAGATTATTATATTATGAAGGGAAACGGTTACAATTTCGTGAGCTGTTAAGTAATCGATTAGATATCGATTGCTTTCATTCAAACGTTCTCCGGCCCGAGCACGATGCCCTGGATCATCTTGAGCAGGTGCTCAATCCTGTCCAGCTTCTTCTCCGCGCTGTCTTGCTTTTCACCGATTCTTTTGGTCTGCACTTGCTCTTGGAACAGCTCAGAACTAATTATTTGCTCTGGAGCTTCCTCTACAATGGACTGAAGCGGAGTGAACTGGAGGGATTCTTGAACCGGCTGCAAAACGGGGCCTACTAGATACTCAGGGATTCTATTTTTCGACTCCTTTACTGGAACCGCAATTGAGAGCCTGAACAGCTGTTATTACTCGATTTGTAGAGAGTGCATGTTCAGGTTCTTGATTGTCTGGGGGAGATATTTGTACAGGCTGGGCTTAAAGTCCGGGTGCGAGCACAGCGGGTTGTTCTGGATCCACAGGCGCTGGAGTCTGTTCAGGCTCGCGAAGACGGAGAGCTGGGCTATATCGGATATGCGGTTCCCGTCCACGTGGAGGACCTCGAGTTTAGTTAGGGACTGCAGCCCGGAGATGTCGGATATCTGGCAGTCGGACGCAATCAGAGTCTTCAGACCCTGGGTCGCGTAGAGCTCGGATAGAGAAGTAATACATGTGCGGCTCAGCACGAGGGTGGTGAGGCCGCGGAAGCTCTGAATCCCGTCCAGGGAAGAAAGCGGGTTCTGGGCCAGATTCATAATTGTAAATTGAAAATTGGTCGTGTTCAGCGAGTTAATTGACCGTAGCATCTTATCGGAGAAGTTGCCGATGTCTGGACTGTTTACGCACTAAATCATAATTTGATAAGTCTTTGTATGAGGAGTGTGGTTTTACAAACTTTACGTTTTACTTTAATTTTATGTATTTGTGCATTTTGTTATCACAGATTATCACACGAAAAAATAAAACTTACAAATGTGTAGCATATAAATAATAAGCTCATTCTCAGATATTCTCGGGTCCGACCAGGGTTCCCAGTATGATCTTGAGCATTTCTTCTATTTTGTCGAGTCTTTTCTCTATGCTCTCCTGTTTCGCGTACACCGCTTAGTTCTCAATCCTGAGCTGCTTAATCTCATTCAACAAACTATTTTGTTCTTTAACATCTTTTAGCTCCTTAACCTCTTTAACGTCTTCAATAGTTGGGGGGTAAAAATGGTTACAGTGGAACAACTGGTTGAACAATTAAAACCGTTTCTGGGATTCTGAACTGTTTTTACTCGTTCGCGCTCAGAACTTACTCGCTCAGGTTCTTTATCGTTTGGGGAACGCATTTGAAGAGCGTTTATTAATAATCTGGGCTAGTGCATACTGGGTTGTTCTGGAGCCATAAGCGTTAAATCTTGTTCAAGTAAGTTAACACTGATAACTAGGAGATGTCCTGAATCCTGTTTCCATCCAGGTACAGAATTTGCAAGTTAGACAGATTCCTCAGACCGGAAATATCAGATATCTGGCTGTTGGACGCGGTCAGGGACTGCAAATTGAGCAGGTTCGAAACGCGAGCCAGAGACGTGACACCAGTGCGAGTCAGCGTGAGCGTAGTCAAATTACGCAAATTTGAAATACCCTCCAAAGAAGACAGCGGATTCCTGCTTATGTTCACCACAAGCAAATCAGGCCTGTTTATATCCAAACCTACAAGAGACTACACGTTCTAGTCAGAAAAGTCTGCCGCTGTGCCCTTTATCTTTGAATATAACACTGGAGGTAACATTATTGTTGGAAGTGGAACTCTTTACATATAACAGACATGAAATTATATTCACTGTGAATAACTATTATTAAAATTACACTATCTCTTCTGAAATCAAAATATATATTATATCATTTATAAGGTGGTTTATTAAATATACATGAAATTTTGATGAAATACATTAAGTGATTATTCGTATTTAAAGTCAGAACGCCACACAACATCGTGTATGTTATCCTATTTTGAATTAAAACAATTTATATCGGCTCACTCTTTTGGTACATCTCAACAACATCCACTCAATAATCGATTACTTCAATCAC
The DNA here is from genome assembly GCA_963988835.1 of Hexamita inflata. Lineage (NCBI taxonomy): Eukaryota > Fornicata > Diplomonadida > Hexamitidae > Hexamita > Hexamita inflata. Next base: position 144,203 of record CAXDID010001233.1, read on the forward strand.
AGGAACATTTTAAAATGATATTTTTAATTAAAAACAATTATAATTACTAGTACTATATAGAACGATTAAGCTCAACAGTAATAATATTCCTAATAGTACTGGGCATCATGAAATGAGAATATTATCAAGTTGAACTTATCGGGCCACCATCAATTGAACATTAATGGGAATTTCATTTTCGGGCCACCCCGGAAATTCGATGGAATTAGTTGAACATTTCAAACCACCCCTAGATTAAAAATGAACTTACTGGGTTCTTCTATAACCAAAAATTATCATTCAAAGAATTGAAGTTTATAGATTTCGTCTATTTAAACATGATATTCAACTAGGTTGAATTTCAAGAATTTGGATTTAATCTAACCAAATCAAACTATTTCAAACTATTAATACACAGCTGTTTAATACATAATTAATAACTGCTGTATCGTCATTTAACACCATTATCTCTATTTTCAGGTGTTTTGTAATTATATCCAATCAAAGCTTGGATAGAAAGATTATAAAAACGGTAACAGCTAAAGTGTCACTCACTTGCGAATAGGGCGGTATGGGATATTGTCTTCCACTTCATACCAATGATCATCCTTGCTTCTGTTTTGCAAGTTGACTTCGTCAATCAAGAAATGGTCGATTTGTTGAAGAATATTCCAGACATGACCTGGACGCCTGGCATCCCAGCTATTTTTGCGGGCAAGTCCGAAGAAGAAGTGTTCATGATGATCGGTGATACCAATATCAACTTCTAACATGACCTCGAACCAGATCTCCTCGAGAAGGAAGCCGCTATGGAGACCTAAGAACTTTTAGAGAAGGCTGTTTTACCCGACTCCTTCAGCTGGTTCGACTTAAAGCCAGAGTGCATGCGTGTTCGTCATATAACTTTGTATAATGAGAGTACGGGTATAATGAAGACGTGCCCTGCTTACTGGGCTTTCGCATCAGTAGGTGTTTTCGGCGACAACCGCTGCATTTTGGGTAGAGATCCAGTTCGTGTTAATTATTCAGAATAATACAGAATTTCGTGCGATAACTACGCTATCGATAAAATATACAGTCACTGTATAACCGGAAGCAACAACTATTACCATTGGTTCATGACAGGTAATGGACTCCCGACTGAGGCTTGTATCAGCTACAAGGGCGAGTATCACAACAACTACACCAAAATATGTCCAACTGAATGTGATGATGGGTCTGCAATTGTAACAACTACATTGGGAATTAACAAATATTATGATGGATTTTTATACAAACCTAATGATATAAGTAAAGAAGATCTGATGAAACAGTACATGATGAAGTTTGGTTCCCTTTTGGGTAGCTTTGATGTCTATTATGACTATTTGTTCTACTAAAATGGAATTTATTAACACAAAACAGGTAGTTTATAATACAACCAGCCTGTTATCATTGTTGGTTGGGGAATTGAGAACGGAGTCAAGTATTGGCTTTGCCGTTAAAACTGGGGCGAACTCTGGGGTGAAAGTGGCGATCAAGATCCAGAAAATTATGATCAACTTGGCTACTTCAGAATTCTTCGTGGTGTTAACCACTGCAACATCGAAGAAACCTGCTATATATATGAGGTGTGATATCTGTCTCAAATTATTTATCTATATCATATTAGAGCTCTTAATGATGCATATAGTATGGACTAGGCGGAACTGGATTGACGAGACTCGTCGGCACGTATATATTCTATACATTTACATCTATATTGATTATATTAAGTGAATAAACTGAATTTTACTTCGAAATAATGATATCATGACACAAAATTAGATTAGTAACGTTAGTAACGGGAAAATAACGGCGTTAGTAAATAAATCCAACCAAAAGACGATTAAAATTATAATCTTATACGATAATCGATGTGGTTATTTATTTGGTTTATTTAATTTTTAGTTGTTTATTTAATAAACAGCAGTTTTAGATATTAAGAGTTTTTTAATTAAGAGGACCACTCACTTATTTAGCGATTTTTAAATTAGCAGTTCTGTAATTAAGAGGGATTTCCATTCCAATGTTACGCATTTACTAAAACTAGTTGTTTAAATTTCCACTCCAGCAAATGTTGTTTAAATTTCAATTTAGAGCTACAAAGGTGAATCTTGTTTAAAACTTAATCATATTTTATATTATATGTATTTACACTGCTTTATTATCACATATTACAATTTATTATAAGATAGTAGTTATTATTTTATTCTGTTATTATTTACAGTATTATAACATATTTCGAGTTTTATAACATATTTCTACCTATCTAAAACTGCTAATAAGTAAAACGACTGTAAATCGTCTTTTAATCGTTGACTTAATCGAAATTAACAATTGAAATCGAACCCGATCATCGGAGACGATACGTTTAATTAAATGACTCTAAAAGTTATTCTACACATGTTGCGACATGAGCTGAATCGTTTCCGTTAAAGCTGAGGTGACTAAACGACCGAGCGCGTTCACAAAACGCTCACCCTTCAAATGTTCAACAATGAAAGGCCTTCAAGAACGCTCTGAAAACGGACACGAGATATTAATTATTTTAATCAATATTTTAAGTATCAACATAACTGACTATATTAATTTTTTGCCTTATATTCCTCAAGAATCTCTTCACAATAGAACTCAGTGTTTTTAAACTTAAAGTTGTTAAAAACTAGGTTTCCCATTCTTATTTCTTTTATATATCGAATGTGAAAATTATTTATGATTTCTAAATCTTAACCATGTGGATTCCCATTATTTTTACTTTTTGTTAATTATAGTACTTTAGCGGCTGAAATTAATTTTATTTTGTTTAATGTATTATTTTCATCATTTTACAAATTATTCTCTTAAAATGGTCAGGAAACCCAAAAAGCGGCCGGAAGTACGGCTACATTACAATTTGAATCGTTAATAATTTATTACATTGTAACGATAATTTTGGTAACTCTTACGTACATAAATTAATGAATGGTAAAGAATATAGATGCAGTAGTTAGTGAATAAATATGAACATCCATTCATATATACTAGTTATTTTACTATAGCCAAGTAAAAATAATATATATTTTAATAATTCTTGTGGTTAGTAATTTTCCAGTTAATTAAAATGGTTTTCATCTTTGTTTGAATCTAAGTGATTCCGCTTCCTCGTTTATGTAACAGCTTTAACGTATTTACGATGTGTGATTTAACATCTTTTAGATAAAGATTTATGATTTATGTTTAATTTGTGGTGTATTTTTCATTTATTAAATTATTTATTTAAATGCATATCAATTATCTTTCATAAATTTTCACTTCAATGATATACTTAACTCTTGTATTCCAGGTATCTTTAGTAAATAACCAAGAATAATTTGTAGAAGCTCTAAAAGAAGAATATCCAATTGTGGTGTTAAAATCCTCCTTTAAAATTGATACAGATTAGCTGAATATTTAAAATACCGTAATATATGGCAACAATCATACAATTTAAGCCGCGTTAAAACAACAACTATTTTAAAACATAATTAATTCATCAATTCACAATATAATATTTGAGTTTAGTTTAAGTGAAACAGAAACTTTTGGATTGTCCCAAAAGATTTAGGATTCTATTTTTGACTCAGTGTTTATTTTTGAAACCGTTATCAGTTCAAATTGTTTCGGTTTAACTAAATCTCTTACACACTCCAAACTACAAGCAGTAGTATTATATTTTTAAATTTAAGGTGAAAATTAAAAACCATCGACTGTTAATGGAATTGCATAACTTATTGAGGATTCTATTTTGATGAATTGTTCCCTTAAAGTGGATTACTAGCAAAATGCAACTTATAATGTATTTCTTCTTGGTTATGATGTTAAAAACATTGTTATAACTGGATTCGGGGTTAAATTGCTTTCATATGATAAACCTTTAATTCAAAATATTTTGTCAAATTCTATCAAAAATGCTACGTTAAATTAGCTTGTATTCTATTACACACTTAGTAAACATTTTTTGATCACTTAAAACTTTACGCTAGCGTAATAATGCACTGATTTTAATATTGCAGATTTGTTCTATAAAAGCAAAGCCAAATATTAATCGGAAACCAATTGTTAAGTATAACTTCTAAATAATTAAATCGATATTGACTTATTTTTATAATTAACCATAAAACCTGATTATTTCTAAAAATCTGTTAGCGATTTATATCTCAAAATATAAACTTCAAATTAATGGGATTATTCACAAACTTATGGAACTGTCTACTATTATTTTAAGAGCTGTGATGCTATGCTTGATGGAAGTGACTGTTAGTAAGACTCATGTGGATTACTATAAGATGATTTAGTATGCAATGGTTAATAATGTATTTATAACAATCAATTTTTATGCAATTGCAAAGAAAATCGTAATCAATTTAATTAATGTTTGGATTGTGCAGAAAATTTCATGGAAGACGAGTTTAAAATATGTAGAAAAATAGTTCCAAATAAACACGGAAAATGTTATGAAGCAGAAAGCGGAATAGTACGATGCACATGCGAATTTCCATATAGTGGTCACAAATGTACTGTGAATGGTTAAACATATGGTATTTGCTTCTCAAGTGCAATGTTCACCATATTTATCATGATATTTGCTGGAATAAAAGCAGTTGAATATCATTCTTCAAAGTAACAAAAAACAATAATGGCATAACTTGTAGATGAACTAGAATTGAATGACAACTGATTTAGCATTCTAAATATTGAAAAAATAATTTTAGCACTTTTTAAGATTTATATTGTACTTTATTATTGACAAATAATTAAATGAAAGATAGAACACTAGTAAATTATGGCAAAAATTGATGGTGTGACCATATAATGTACCCTGAAAGTATACTGATTAATAATTAATATATTAATAATCAATTTGATTATTGGCGATTTAGATTAATTCGATAAGGGAACATTTAATATATGCAACAGAAAGAAGTAAATTCTCTTAAAATCATATTGTAACAATAACGGACAATCAAATTTATCACCACTTAAAATCAGTATCAACACCCAAGTCCAACAAGTATTTGTTAATCACATAGTTCTAGCTTATTTATCAAAAATAATGATTAGATAAAGTAAAATGTAAATCGCTTTCCTTAGTTAGACTCGTTGAACATTATAATTTATAATATTTATTTTTATTTTCCGCGCTAATGGACAAAGAGCAAATTTTGAAACAGTATGAAATTGCGCGTAAGTAGCTTCGCAAGTCTGTGGAGGCAAAATATGCTTTTGTGGGCCGCTAGATAGAGCAGCAGCGCCTGCTGACCATTTCAAAGTCTCGGATGCAGATTTCCGCTCAGTCTCTAAATTCCGTGTTCAGCACGGACACTGTTCTGCGCCCGTACATATCGCAGACAAAGGTTGAAATCGCAATTGACCACTTCAAGAAGATGCGCGCGTATGATGCAGAGGACAAACAGCGCCAAGAAGAGATTGAGAACCACATAACAGACGCCGAGCACGTGCTCAACAGGAGAATCACTTTCTCTCCAGTGCGAGTTCCATTCACAAATTAGAGGAACAAAACCTCAAAGTAGTAACAGTTCAACCCACAGGACAAAACAATCGCCCACTAACTCCAAGAAGCTCTTAATTTGGAAGAGCAGAGGAACGAAAACGCATTTTCAGAGTTCGTAATGCTGGACGGAATATTGTAACACGAATTCAACCGATTCGTGGTCGAGGAGTGGACGTAATTGGACAAGGAACCGGTTGTAGAACCAAAAAGCGATTTGGAGCGGATGATCCACGAACGGAAAATGCTATAAGTGAGGTTCACCAAAATGCTACAGTAATTTTTCAGGTAAAGGCAAGCATTTAAGAACATTAAAATTGAAAACGAGCTGGTTAGGAGCTAAACGAGGGGATTATCGCAGCTTTGTGGAAGCAATCTGAGCAGCTTACTGCTTTCGAATGTGAATAACAACAAAAGCAAAGTATATTAACATATTCACCCGGATAAAATACAAAGCCCGACCTCGCACAGGCAAGCAATAGTAGATCTAGCGTAATCCACACACTCACTGAAATAATCGCAAATAGAAGATCAAAAATCAGTCAGAGCTATGCAACGCTCACAACTCGTTGAAAAACGTTAAATTGAAAATAATCAACAACACAACCTAGAACTAACTAGAGCGGAATAAGTTAGAGCACTACAAAAGAAATAAATCGTACAAACCATAAATAAAACATCAAGCAAAAGCCAAACGTTCAGAAATGAATCATTCCAAATGATACAGTACAACGACGAAATGGGAAGCTTGTTCGCAGCAATCAATATATTCTCAGAAAAAGAAAAAATACACCAAGAAAAAGAGAAAGCTGAAAGAAGCAAAAAGGAAAACCTTATGAAATCATCAATGTTTAAATGATGCAACAACAAACTTGATTTTTAGTTATTTCTTAAATTTTACAATCTTTAAATACCTGAAACTTTTGAATGTACCCTGCTCATTCTTCTGGGATACATCTGCATTTCGAATTAACTCAGAACTCTTATTACCTGTTTCTAACTGTTTTACTTTTTATATCAAATCATTCTTCATACAGGTATATAATATTGATTTTGCCCAAAAATTGAGCTTATTAGTTATAATTTATGAGATTCAGAAATATATTCAAATTTAAATATTTAAACAAATAACATCTGTTTAAATATGAAAATAATACACATATCCATAGCACTCCAAAATAGCTCTTTTGTGTTAATATTTATTCCACTTTAAATATGATATTTACTACAGTTTTAGCTGCATCTTTCGAATGTTTCAATGAAAATGTTCAACTGGTTGGAGTGGAATCAGAGCACGCGTTTTACCTCACCACCAGCATAAATCCAAACTGTAATAATTACAACGGATAAGTTCTTACAGCCGTACTGAACTTTTAGGACATTACTCTTCCATAAGCAATGACCACAACAAGTTAAACTTTTAGTTCGTCAGATAAAAGTTTAATAATAAAGTTTCAACTTGATCACATAAATTATGAAAGCGTTAAAGAAAACCCAACAGCAGATTTCGTTATTTCATTTGAAAACCAATTCTTTTACCCAGGAACAATCCCAGTCATTCAGCACACCATATTCGATAGCAGACACTGCTGGGACAACGTGGAGTTTTCGGTAGACTACGACTACGCATTCAATATCTCGGTCACTCCATTGTCGTGCGAGATTTCGTCCCAGGTTCTGGTATATTTAGAATACTACAACGAGACCTGGATCCAAATCCCGATAGTCCCGACTGTCGTCGCTGGAGGCCAGACCTTCAACGGATTCCAGACCGGCGCTTTCGACACTGAAAGCGTGTATTTCTACAACACATCCTCAGACGTGGACACCACCAACGCAGACTTGATTATGAACTTCGTAAAGTTCATTAAGCTTCACTTAAATACATAAATGAGATTTAGAATGTATGAATCTGATCCGGCCTCAGTTATAAAGCAAATTTATCAAGTTGACATAACTTAGTTTGGAAATTCTCTTTCAAAATCTTGCCATCCTCTAGCGGCCAGATCAAATTTATAAACTTGGTATTCCTACACAACATTGAATCCAAATTTGATTGTTGATTGTTTATAATCGATTGTTGGCGGCGTAACTCTTTACGCGCGTTAATATACCTATGATTCAGATGAAATTGTAAGTGATCACTCAGTATTTACGGTTGAATTGCAGAAATTCAGAACTAGGCTTGGAATTCCGTTTTACTTTTAAAACACAATAAAAGTGAACGAATCAACAGATTATAATTTTGTTACAATGATCGAGTTGCATGATGCGAGTGGAAAGATGCTCCAAGCCCTGTATTACACCGGCACCGCATTAAAATCTTGCTACTACGATATAACAACCGAGCTGTACAACTCCAAGATTTGCCTGAAGATATTCACGAAGGATAATCCAACATGCAGAACTTAACTCTCCACCACTGGAATTATAGGTTCTTTCAGTGGGAAATTGGACCCAGACCCAGCTGACCCCACTCAGCGCCTAACTTACTTCTGGATGGGCATGAGCAAAGTACTAACAAGTGACTGGTTCAATTCTTACCAAAGAATTTGCTTCACTGATGCAAATGACACTGGTGAGTTCCAGGGAACGAGGGTAACCGGTTCTTTTTCAACCAGAATGACTCAGTTCTTCGACGAAATTGAGAAAGAGGGCACTGACTACACACTAGCGTTCATCAGCGATACAGAACTGTTTTACTCACAAAAGATAGTGAGCCTGATGACGGAAAGCTTTAATCTAACATACTACATATTTGGAGCGGCAGTTTTAATTACTGCGATAATGGTCGCATTCGCGTTCAAGCAGCTAAACAGCTGAAAGAATGAAATGTTAGTTCGTTAAATATGTATTTATAAAATTTAGAACAGTTTAGAATTTATATAACATTAAACAATATATTTAAACAACGAAATCAATTTTGCCCGTTTTTATAACATAAATAATGATTAGATATCGTTAATATCAAAATATTTTTGTTTAATTCCACTCCAAGATAATGATTTAATGTTTATTAGTACTTAACTAAATGCAATGTATAGAAAATGCAGAATTGACTGGCTTCTAATCCGAACATTCATTTCGTCTAAATTTAACAATTAATTAAAATTGTAATTAATTTTTAGGTGAGACAATAGAAGTAGCTATTAATTTTATTAATTTAGTGATTCCTACAACTTAAACAACAGTGAACTAATTGTTTGAACCTATTCAAAACTAAATATTTGTTAAGTTTTTATTTGAACCTGAAATATATGATAAATTAATTAGTACATCATCAGCCAATTACTCTGTCATCTTTGAAAATCAGTTTTTAGATAAAGGAACAATAAAACATATAAAACATACAACGTTCGATAGCAGGCACTGCTGGGACAACGTGGAGTTTTCGGTCGATTACGACTTCGCATTCAATATCTCGGTCACTCCATTGTCGTGCGAGATTTCGTCTCAGGTTCTGGTATATTTAGAATACTACAACGAGACCTGGATCCAAATCCCGATAGTCCCGACCGTCGTCGCTGGAGGCCAGACCTTCAACGGATTCCAGACCGGCGCTTTCGACACTGAAAGTGTGTATTTCTACAACACATCCTCAGACGTGGACACCACCAACGCAGACTTGATTAAAAACTTTGTTAAATATTTTAAAATAAATCTTAATGTGAAAATGAGACTAAGAGTTTATGATAACGATTAAACTTTAAAAGTTTCCAATCAATTTGAAGCTAAAATTCAAAGAATAGGGAATCAATTGTCCAATATATGTCATCCTGTACCAGCGCGCTCTAATTTATAATCTTGGTATTCATATACTACAGTCAATCCAAACTTAATAGTTAACTGTTTACAAACTATTCATGATGGAAAAACGTTATATATGCGTTAATAAACATATGATACCAACTTAGAAGTTAATTAAAATTCAAATTTTTCAGTAGATATATAAAAATTTAGAATTCGTTTAGGTATTCCATTTTATTTTACTAAAACGATTAATGTGGATGAGTAATAGGAATATTATTTCATAACAATGATTGAGCTAAGAGACGTAAAATAAAAAATGATTTAAGCTATTTATTATCAAGGTGTTATAAATAAATCATGTTATTATGATATGATTACTGAAGTATATTCATCAAAAATATGTTTAAAAATCTTTACTAAAAATAACTAAGTATGTAAAAATCAATTAACAACAACAGGAATAGTTGGCTCATTTAGTGGTAAACTAGATCCAAATATATCTAATCCAGCTTTACGATAAACATATTTTTGGATGAAAATGGATAAAGTTCTTTCAAATGAATGGTTCAATTCATACGAAAGATTGTGTTTTACAGATATTGACGATACTGGATAATATCAAGGTTCTCGTGTAAGCGGTTCATTTAAATCTAGAATGCATTAAATGCATGACAATATTATTTAAAAGAAAATTTCTTACACTTTAGCTTTTATAAGCGACACAGAATTATTTTATTGTACCAAACTTGTTTCATATATTTATTAGGATGTAATAAATTATATGATTGTGCTATTTGTTATTCTTTTGATTATTGTATTGTTTACAGTAATTATAGTGTTTAAAAGCAACTTAAATTAACTTGAGGTATAAACTAATTGATGAATAAAACGCAATGTAATTATTGTCACTTACTGTCATCTACTGATGTATTCTTCTTCAATTTTGCTTATCCATTTGCTTAAAGTCTCGCTTTTAATAATAAATATGGTTTCATTTCTCAAAATTCCTGTCCAATCATTGTCTTGTGCGATGTATAAATGAAGCATTTTCAACCTATTTTAGAGTCCTCTTACATCTTAGCTGTAATTATCTATTTCAAATAGTGACTTACATTGAACATGTCTGAAATCTCTGATATTGTTAGTTTCAATTAGCATTTTAATTCCATTTTTGTTTTCGTAAATGGTTAGTTCTTCATTTTATACTGGTTTTTGTGCAGTTTCAGCAATCTTTTGCGTTTTTGGTTACATTGTTTTGTCAAGTTATCCTTTTTCCATGTGTTTGACTTTATCTAATTTGTATGCTAGTTTTTGTTGGAGTTGTTGTTATTCTTTGACGAGGTTGAGTTTTTCTTCTGGTTGGTAATTATTGATGTTGGAGCATTTGAAGTTTAGTTTTTTGACGCTTGTTTGGATTCTTTCGTTGTTTATCTCGTCTAGGTCGTTTTGTGTGAATGTTTAGCCTTCAATTTATTGAATGTATACTTTGCGCACGTTATCCTGTTTGAGTATTTCGTCAAGTGTTTATTCTCTCCCATCTTTTACTGCATCATTAACAGTTTTCTGTTCAATTTTGTTTTTGCTTTCAGTTAATTAAGTTTTCATGAGTTTTTCTTCATCTTTTACGTTTTGTTTCCACTCCGCGTATTTTTGTTCAATTTGATCAATTTGCATTTTTCTGAGTAGGGTGATCTTTTTATCGAATTCCTATTCGTATTGGATTCGTTCCTCTTTGTATTATTTGGAGTAAATGTCGTTTTGTAGTTCGAACACGAATCTGTCTTAATTGAAAACAGTTGAGATTTCGTTCCGCTTCCCGTTAAGTTTTGAAACGTTCTCCAAACAATTTTATTTGGATATTAAGTTGTAGATGAAGCTGGAGTGGTTTTGGAGTGAAGATTTGAGCTGAAGATAGAAATTTTGAGCCGTTGAAACTGTTTTCTGCTCAATCAACTGCTTCAAAAAGATAAAATTCAATTGAGTTTGCGTTTCTAAGTTAATTGGCACTAATAACAGATAAAAGTCAATTTTGAAGCGGAAGGAACCAATCTGGAAGAATAAACGAAGCTGATACTAACCAGTGTGCTACTTATTAAGAATCTTAACCGCTTACAAACGGGATAGAAGCTGCTCGTAATCCACTTTTATTTGTAATGGATCCATTTTACTGCTTGGGGGCACACGCACCTCGAACAGATCGTACTCGGCTGTGTAATCGTAGAACAAACCGGAAATCCACATGTCAAATGAGATATCCTAAGATAACTACTACGTCTGATCATACAACTCATACACATACTTACACACAAAGGATGTGAAATGCTCCAGCTACTCGTTCAATTCAGATTCAGCAGACAAGAAAATTAATGTTTGCTTCATACCATCCAAAGTATTGCGCGCAGTATCCGCTGGCACACACGAAAAATCGATAACTGACTAAATTTCATCAAAAGTATAACCGTTGTTCAACTAATATGGGGCAACATTTTACGTTAACGTATTCAAAAACTAAACATAATGCTATGGTACTCTATTTACAACAGTGAATGTCATCTTATGATTGTGATGTGAGGTTTGGAAACTATTTATTTACTGGAAAATAATCAAAATTATGCCACTCCACCTCCATATTTCCGCAATGCAATAATCGTCTGATTTTTTGATAATTAATTTGGAATATGAGTCTAGAACAGCGTACGAACAATTTTCATCGTTCTTAGTAACTTAATAAATTCCAAAGCTGTATTGCTTAGATCTCAACAAATTGAATGAAATTCCGGAATAAAAGTTGACAAAACCATCAACTATTTCCGAAAAAATGTTATTCATTCGCGACTTTATGGATAAATTAGCTGTAATACAGCAGGATCCAAACAGTAAACCAAAAGCTAAGAAGTAACTTGATATGGATTTGAAAACTGATAAAACTATTATTCTTCTTTCAAACTTTGGATTTGGTGAACAAGTAAAAAATCAAATAGCATAACTTCAATCTGATCAGAATGCTTAATTTACAGAAACACTAACAAATTTCATAAATGAAATGAATAAAAACTTCTCCGAAAATGAACAGTATGATATGGATTCGTTAAAGTTTCCAGAATACCCAGAAGCCCCATTACCTTATTAAGTATTTGCAGATGCCTAATTAGAAGCAAATATTGTAATTTCAGCATATGTTTAAATTCTAGAAGATTTCAATATTTAAGAGGTTTTAAAAGAATTAGATTTCTCTGATTTCTTGAACAAACTTTACAGTGGTGGGCCCTCGAAATGCTTTTTTGAATTAGGAAGAAGAATGAAGTTTATTATTTGAATCTTACTTATATCACTGCCCGGCTCAATAATGAGTGTGTTCTCCCTCCTCATCAATACACTCATTAACTCTATTTACTATTGATTTGTAAAGTGCTTCAATCACATCAAGGCCTGGTTGAGCCTTGGATAGCTGTGCTACAATAATTAACGTATATAACTCTGTATATACTTCAATAATAAGTTTCAACTTTACCTAACGTTGTATAATTTAACAATCAAGAAAATTGATTTCTCATTATGAAATGGAAGTGGAAGATCATAAGTAAAATAACTGTTGTTTTAGAGTAGCATCAATATATTATTTAATGCTGGGCCCGACTAACCCACTTGATTCCATTCTTCAAGAAACAAAAATGCATTCATTATTTGAATATTGAGAATGAAAGCGACTGTAACTACCTGAATTATAATTCTAATTAAGCGAAGTACCAATACTTCATCTTGAGCTCCCGGTTGAGATTGAAAGAAAAAGTCCTCCATTGTTTTTCGTGATTAAGAAATACCTAAAATCGTTCAGATTGACCCAGTTGAAGATGAACACCGAGGTCCTCTGCAGGTCCAGTGCTTGCGCTACTAGTTATAAATTACATATTGCGTCCGTATACCAATCATTGGATCCTCTTATTCTTTTCTCCAATCAGGCTTAACTACCATATATTTTCGAGATAAAATCTTTCATAAATTAGTTTTGTTGACTAAAACGTAGAAATTACACAGGGACATCTTAAACAAGTGATATAACTAGTTCAGATTGGTACAATATTTTATGAATTCATCCGTTGGACCCAGAAATGAAGAGAATACAAACGCTTCAGAACTGCCTAAGTTTGTTAAGTGAATTAGTTGACCTTCCCTAAACATCTTCTACCGCGTTTATTTTTGTCATTGCCGTCCTTTTATTGCATGTGGTAATTTCTATTTTTCCTTTTTGGAATATTAAATACCGACTTTGAATAGTCGATTATGGTCTAATACGATCGAAATCATATTTTTGGCCCTCTTGTGTTAATGAGTAGTTCATGAATAATCTCCAACTTGAGATTATTTATTGGAATTTGTCATCCGCATTAGAAGTGGCAAAATATTTTAATATATAATTACTCACATAGTAAACAAGAAAAAGCAATTCCACCTCCCATAACTGTAACTTACGCCACCAAAACTGAACTAATTTTAGGACGCTGAGCTATTTTCATACCAATTCAATCCATACGTTAAAAAATAGATTCTTCCTCTCCCTAAACTATTTGCAACAAAAATTAATAACGAACCAAAGAAGAAAGCTCCTAGAATTATAAGAGATTCTTCAATAATTTAATTAACATTTGCTGATGGTTCCGTAAACTTCCCTAAACTCGTGACATTTTTAAGAGAAAATAAATACAGCAAAATCAACAAATATGATGTAGATATAAAGGTTGTTCCATTCTATGAAATGCATCAGTTCAGTAAATATTAAACATATTACACTCTTTATAAGCAGCTTAAGCAATAAACTTTTAAAGACGATAAAGCATTTTAAGTAGCATTTTCCTAAAAATCAAGCGAGCTAGTGCATATCACTAAACTTTTAGAGAAATTTGTCAATTTGTTAAATATTCTTCTTGATTCTCCAGTTCAATATAAAGTATTTAGTCAACATACCAATTATCTGAACACCGAATAATATGATTAAAACTACTTTACTAATAAAGAATAAGATTTCAGGTTAGTTTCGTATGTTAACGTAGTAAAAGGAATTCAACCAGAATCAGCTAGAATCATAGATTTATCTGAAAAGAAATAAGCTGGTAAGAAAGTTGAGGACCGTGTTCTTGTTTAATGCACAAGACGTTTTACAGATGATTAATTGAACTATTTACACAAGTTCCACAACGAGGATAAGGAATACTGTGCCAAGTTCTAGAATTCTGATGTTTTCATGCATTTAAACCAGAATACTATAAACTCTGATATGAGCGTGTATTACGCCAGTTTAAACTGTTTGAACTACAAAAACCAGAACAGGCTTGGTTCAATTATGGAGGCCATGATCCTCTAACTTGAGAGTAATTTTGATCCGAAGCAGGCTGCTGAGAAAACAGTTTCAATGTCAATGGTTCAAAGTAATGCAACTGCGAAGGCTTCGAAGCTGAACAGGGCTCCAAGTGCCGACAAGCTCAAGAAGGACAAAACGGCTAAGATCGAGGAGGGTTTGTTCCAGAGCAAGAGCTGCTTGTTCCAGTGCACTCCAAAAGAGCTTAACGTGTTCACCAACCTAATTCAGTACGAATCAGGTGTTGAAATTGATGTGGACCTCCTTAATATTGTTAAGCAATACGGTTACAGCGTTGACCAGTGCGAAGTGCAAGCAACCGTTGAAGCCGGTCAGATAGTTCAGACCAGACAGGAGAACAACAATTTAATTCAAAATGAGAAGTAAACGGAACTGTTCATGAACAACGCTGAAAAGCACGAACAGGACGCCGTTGACTTCATCCAGGTCCTCGTTAGCAGAGAAATCAGTAAAAAGCTTCAATAGAACGACCTCGCGATCAAAGCTGCTGATCAGTAGAACTAAAAACTCACCAGAGAATAATTCATAAAGCAGTACGAAGAATACCAGATTAAAGTTTAAGAAAGAGATAAAGAAGTAAAACTAATGAAAATGAAGAAGAAAGAAGAACCAGCACCACTCCCAGAATTCGCCTACGAAAAAGTATTCGAAGACGTTCAACCAGAACTATTTGACGAACAAACCGAATTTTAATTCAACTAATAGTAATTCGCACACTTCATATTGAACCTGGACCAATAGTACAAACTGGACCTCACCTCAATTCTCTTGGATTACATCAAATTCGACTCTAAGTACAATAATGAGCAAGTAATGCTCAAAACTGAAAATAACACTCACTCTGAGCTATACTAACTGTTCGAAAACAATTTGTTTGAACTGTACGCTACTATGCCACACTTCACACAATGGTTCAACTCACCATTGATTTAACAACACTTGCGTTACGGTGATCCAGTGTTACTCGTATAAAACTTTGAAAGATTCCAAATAGCCAAGAATAAGCTGAACTAACAGTTATACAACTATAACCAACCAATTCACTGTTGCGCCACTGATAAAATTGTTATTCCAAAGTAAACACCAGTTTTAATTTCATCAGCACCCAAGAACATATTCTAAGTAATTTACTAAAGATATGGTTCCATTGGTGCTAAGTTTATTGAACCTGCTGTTGTTGATGAAACTATTGCAAAGTACAAAGATCTTTAAGCTAAACTTAATGTTCAAGCTGAAGGATAAGTTGAAATAAAACCACTTGAACTCAATAACCTACCAAAACCAGAGGATGCCGCCCCATCACAAAGATCTGCCAGAAGTGGATAAGATCTTAAATCAGATAGATCTGGTGATAAAAAGGGAAAAGGAAAATAAGAAGAAATAAAAGTTGTTGAAATTAAGAGAGAAAAAAGATCAAATGCACCTGAATATAATTTAGTTAACTTTAACCAAATGTTTGACATTTTCCACAACAATCTCACAAGCTTAAATATCGAAAAGATATAGAAGGTCCCACTTGATATGGATACTTTGGCCGATTTTGAAGTTGATGTTCCATCGTTAGCTACTGATATAGACTTTAAACCTGCTAATCTCGCTGATGAAAATATAACAAAAATAAATCCACTTGGTATAAACTTCGTTTAACACTAAGTTTCCAACAAGAAAGTTACATAAGTTATAATGAACAATCAATTAGGACCTATAAAAGTTGCTTTTACTGGTAATGGTGTTGAAGAGTATGAAGTTATGAAATTTTCTGCTTAATCTGCTTCTTCAAAACCTGTTGTTGATCCAAAATAAGTGAAATAAGAAAATAAGTTTAAGATCGACAAGAAAACAAGAGAAATTGACGCTGCTTAGTAAGTTGAATGGAGAAAAAGAAAGAAGAGACTTTAGGATTTCACTGAATTGTCTAAAAAAGAAATTGTTATTAGAAATGATATCGCTAAGTAGTACACTGAAAAGGAGATTAAAGGATTTAAAGCCACACAAGCTAGTTTAAAGGTTTAAATACCAATTGATGGAATCAATGTTGCAATTAATGAATAATTAGTTGTCAATTATGCGGATATAACTATTTCACTTACAATTGATAACAGACTTCGCATTGAAAAACATTACTGTAATGTGATTCCAGGTACTTTGAGAGATAAACAATTCGAGATTCCAATTTAATTACTTAATGAAAAATTATAAGATCAAAAGAAGAAATCATATTTCAGAATCGATTTTGTGTTTGAAATAGAGCGTCAAGCTATGAGACTTGTATGCTACATTTAAGAACAGCCTGATTCCGAAACTACTGAACTTGTATTAAGTGAGTTAACAGATGAAATTTACAAACAATTCTAAGAACAAGCTTAATAAACAGAGGTAATTCCAACCATAGGTTCTTAGATTGTTGCTGTTAACGATGAATATTATGTCTAAACCGCTCAGATGGGTGTAGATTAAATATCATTTAGTGACTTTTTACAAGTAAATAGAGAAGTTCTTGTTCCTTAAATCGAACAAGACTCACGTATGATGGCTTGGTCTTATAAAAATAAACTATTCTCGTTTAGTATGTTCAGTGAATTGTTACAACAAACCGACTACGATGTTCTTTTGAAGCATAAGAAAGATTATACAAGCGAATTCTTCTTTTAGAATGTTGTTCAGTCTGTGTACTCAGAAACTCAATCGATAAATAGAGATTCATCTTTACTTGCAAAATAAATCAAGAAGTTAATTAAAGAAACAAACTTTGATCATGCGATGTTTACCTTACCAATTGGAATCTCTGGATTTTGGAGCGAGAATGGTCTCAAAGTTATATACAATTAAAATGGTATATCTGACTTCTTCCAGTTAACTGAAGGACAAGCTGTCTACAGACACTTTGACCAAATTGAAATTGGATTAAATCAATAGATAGCGTCTGTTTCAGCTTTGTTCACTGAGGAAAACAAATATTACACTTATAATCTCGAAAATGCATAAATGACTTACAAATTCCAGGAGGAATAACTTAATATACAATTAGGTATCCCAATGGTTTAGGCTAAGCAAGTGCAACCAAGTTATACAGATTTCTTGCCAGATATCAATCAGATCATGATGAAGGGCGAAGTTCTTCCAAAAAGTTTGATTTATTTCCACGACAGCTTGAAAACTAACGCGGTGAAGGAGAAGCAGGAAGAAAACATGTTTTTGTTCGTGAAGTTGCTTGAAAATGGAGTTTAGTACTCTCAAGCTCAGACTAAGGAGAATATTTTGCTTTCTTGTCAAAACAACGAGTTGAACATTTAGAAGAACATCTTGAGGGATTTCAATTTGTGCATTCGTGCTCAAATCCAGACTGTTCCGCTCTACAGGCCTGACACCATGTTCAATTAGATTCAGATTCGTCGTTGGTAGCTGGAAACTAACGTAGAAGACGTGATTAAGTTCTACGCTGAGCAGGAAGAGGAAATAATGCGCGAACCCGCTCGCACCCTCTAGCAGCCCTCGCCATTGCTCCAAGAAGAAGATCCCGCTCTATAAACGCTCACGCGCAAGATGACCCTCCTCTTCTACGACAAGAACGAGTACCAGAGCTACTGGGACACCCCCGAGGGCAAGCTCTTCGACAAGGACAAACAAAAATACAACGACACTATTAAAAGTTACGACACCCTCTCATAATAAGTTATTGAAGAGCACCGCATCTACAAACAGCCAAATAATGTAACTCAGAACCTGGTTAAATATGTGATTAACCACTACAACAAGAACGCGATTCCGCGCGTCCTCAAGCAGAAAGAGTACACGGAACCGGTTATGAACGAGATCCCACTCATTCAACAGGCGGAACTGAACGAGATTAACACGTTCAGGTAAACTCAGAGAGCACTTGAGAACCAAATGATTCAGGACTCGGTCATGAACAAGGAGGCACTCGCTTGCAAAAACTAGGACTACCTACGTTTGGAACAGAACGCACTGAGGAAAACGAAGACAATTGCTACTATGAAGCAGCCGTTCTCGAGAATTGTGCACCTGGAACCGAACGCAATCGAGATCAAACTCAGCGCCGAGTAGTTGAACATGATTCGCGAGTAATAGCACTAGTAAAGGGTTGATAAGAGGAAGAAACTCGGATTACAGGTTGAAAATATTGTTAAAGACAAGAAAATAAAACTTTACCACGCACTCAGAATCACTAACGTTGGCACAGAATCAGTTCACGTAAGACTGGACAAAATTGAAAACTCAGTCGTGAAATTCCTCAGATTCAACCAAATCAAAGGATGCGGCATCCCACCTGGACTGGTTGTGGACGCAGTCGTTGAACTGGAAATTGACGGAGAAAATAACGTATACGACGTAATCGTACTCAAAACTGAAGAAGAAATACTCAGCTTGCCAGTATGCGTCATCGTTAAAGAAGAACTAGCTGAAAGCCAACAAAACCACGAAGTTGAAGAATAAATGCACGAATTCGAACAACAAGAAATGGAACAACAAGAAGGAGAACATGAAGAACACCACGAAGAACAAAATATCGATTCATTCGACTTTGAAGAAGAAAAGTGATGTTACCACAAATAAATACAAATATTGTAAATTTTACATTCTAATATTGTTTATTTTAAATTTAAAATATATTATTACTATATATAGAGGCAAAAATCGATGGCGTACACCCATCTATTATGATGTAACTATTAGTTAAATTGATTTTGATAAGTAGAAATATACATAAATATACCAACATGTTATGTTGTATTTTTAAAGAAGATTTGGAATATCATATATCTAAGAACTTTGGTACAATAATGTTGGTATATGCTATGCCAATTTTATTATTGTAAATAATGGCAATATTAGCATTCTATGATCTCTACACAACTGTATTTTCACATTTTCACAAAATTAATATACTATTTCATTCTTGGAGCAAGAGGTTTAGATCAGAACTACTGGCTATAGATGAACATCAAATATTATATCGAATTTGTCTTAGCTTTCAAAAAATAATAAACTTATAACTTTACATTTTTGTATTTTATTATTTTTGAAGTAAATAGAAGTCAAAGTACTAAAGAGCACAATATAATATTTATCATACTTCGAGTAATTGTTTTAATTAACTAAAGTTAGCATATTAATTTTATTAATAAAATGAATAAATACTTTCAATCTCATGTTATGTAATTATTATATATTAATAATTTCTTATTGAGTACATATGTGATAATACGTAACTAAATATATTTTAGTTAATTATTTGCTTTTAAATCTATTACAAATTAATTACAAAACATAATATTTTGACAATCATTCTATGAATGGTAAAGAATAAAGATGAATAAATATAATCATCCATTCAGCCATTAGTTCGGAGCTAATATTTCTTGGTTTTTGTTTTCAAGTGAGTCACTAGATAGATAAAGCATGATCAAAATAGGATAACATAGACTATGTTGTTGATGGCGTTCTGACTTTAAAAACGAATAATCACTCAATGTATTTTCTAAAATTCATCAAAGAATTCCTTTATATTATAATATAAAAGTTAAGTAAAATAAGTTAAGTAAAATTTGAAAGTGGAAATATGGGCGTGCGAGAGCCTATGTTTTGCTTTCGAAAGTCTCAATGAAGTCTGTTTGTGCCGTCTCGAGGAAGTGATATAAATATATATTCACTACAGAATTGAACGACATTATATTTTCATGTTATTTTTATTTCTATTTTGCTTTTTATGATCTTTTGAGTTATTTAAATTAATGTCCACTCCTCTAACGGGATATTATGAAAATATATAAAGCACAATATACTTTCAACAAAACTAGTTTATAATGACATAGACTAGGACTAAACCTTTGAATCTCAAAATTACCTTGAAATATTCTTAAAAATAATTCTACTTAAAAACTTTAATTTATAAATGCAAATAATAAACAGCTTAATCATCTAAGTGGAACGATGCAAACTTTCAATATTATTTCAACGAGGTCTGGTCGTATGTTGACGATAGTACAGTATATTTCCAAATTCATATCTTAATTCATAACTCAACAGATAATAAAACATTTTAAATTTTTCTGCTTCTAAAATTTAAAGTTAAATTTACTATTTTTGTCATGATATATTGCGATACATCTGTGAATAAGTTGCATTTCACTGTAATTTGCCTCAGCCATATTCAAATTAGGTCAATGATTTTATTTCAATTAAGATATATAAACCACCTCTGCAAATAACACGATTATTATTTTAATTTTGATAATAAAAATTGAAATAATATTTCAAACTTACTAAGAATATTAATCATGCTCATATAGATGCAGACTCTGTTCTAAAATTTTATTATTTAGTTCCAATCAAATTTCTTAAAATCTTATTATAACCATATAGTTCTAAAATCAAAATGAATAATAAGTATTTTGAAAAAAGTAAAATTTATATAGTACTTAGAACTCTAGTAATGCAACTTCAGTTTATTTCAAGTTTTTGTTCTCTCTTGTGCTTTATTTTTGAAAAGCTAAAAATCATAAAATCATTTTAAGTCATGATTCAAATCAAGCGCCGTTGCTTGTATTATTATATTATATTCGGATATGTTCATCAACAATAGCTCCTGTCTCAGAAGTTCTGTTAGCGTTCTAAATATTGTTGCTATTTCTTAAGAAATTTATACAAATTTAAGCTAGTGGAAGGTTAGTGAAAGTTCAAAAACACACAACTGATGTTATCATCGTATTAAAAGAAAATAACAAGGAAAATATATATCCACTTCACTATTTCGGTTTTAGTTCAATGAAGAAAATTATAGCATCACAAAGCCAAATATCTATATTAGAATTTTAAACACAGAAACTTATTCTAAGTAGCGTCAAGAAGGATATAACGCTGTTTCTAACTTTTTCAATATCAATATTTATCTCATGATGAAAATAGGGCTTCAAGGACTAAGCTGTTTGTAAAAAACTAAAGCTGTCAAGAAAATAGTTATATAGTACATTAACAGCTAATAAAAGACAATAAATAATGTCTGTCAAAAATTATATAAAAAATTGATGAATGAATTCTCAGTTTCAGAGAACTGTGGTAAATAATTTTTATAAGCCAGCTTACAATTCGAATGATTGGCGAACACTATTATATCAAAGATTTAAAGAGGAAACTCGACGGACGTGATTTAAAAACATTGATAACTAATTTTCACAATTACAAAAATATCGAAAAACTCACTCAAATATTTTTCGAGTTCAAATGAGGAAATGCCTATATACAATGAAAATAATAAAACTTGAACTCGCCAAAGTTGTAACAATACAACAACAAGAAACAAAGATAAAATAGTAGTAGGAGTGAAAATGATAAAAGTTTAAATATTTATTCTTAGCTACTATTTGAGTTATATAAATGTATAAAATCAATCCTTAAATACTTCTCCTTCTCAATACAATAAGATCTGTAGTGAATATATAAATATTATAATATAAAATAAAGTAAAATAATGTGAGTACAATAATGTGAAAATAATAACATCCGGTTTGAGTACCCTGGGACAGCTGAGTACCCTGGGATAGTTGAATACGCTGATTAACTAGAATGTCGCGATCAACTTGAATTATTCAAGTTGATCTATGGCATATTCAAGTCTTGAATATGCTAATCAACTTGAATATCGTGATCAACTTGAATACGCCAGCCAACTTGAGTATGAAGAGTCACATCCGGTTTAACAATATAGTCCAATTCAACATATTATGCTCAACCAAACATAACTCGAGGAGCATAATATAAATATTGAATCAAAAAGTTAGCCTGAAATATTAATTACTCAGGCAAAAGCTCACCTATCCAAACAACCAGCATCTTAGGTTATATCTACTCAAGAAGCAAAACCAGCACCGGTAAAAGCTTCAAAAGCAGAAGTAACTACGGCAAACGCCAATAAGACCGCCTAGGATAATTTAGTCAACTACAAATAGCTTCAAGCTTAACCAAAAGCTTAACCAAAAGTGTTTGAAAAGTTTGCATCTCAGGCTTAAAAATAATACTTTAGTCTAGAGATGTAACTAAACCACTTAAAATAGCTCGACGCGAGTAGAAAAATAACTAAATACCGAGCATTCACATGTTACCTATGTTAATACCAATTTGCTACATTACAAGATCTCCACTATCATTTTCTATAACAGTACAAATCTCACCCGATTCATCAATTTATGAATCATTACTATGGTTAAATCACAACGCACATTAATGAGTTGTAAGAATAACTCAAATTGTGTTAGTAGAGCAAACAAAACAAGCAGTCTACTATAAGATTCATAACAGCTGGCAAGAGGCAGGACCAGAACGATGAAAACCCGGGAGGAAATATGTTATAGAAATTATTAGACGATTTTGAAAAGAATACCTTAAGACGAGTAGAACTCACTAAAAAGTGTAACGACGAAGAAAAGTATTGGATAGAAAGAAAAGGAAAATACTTCTGTAAACTATATAAGGAGAATAAAAACAATGCACTAAACTTCTTAAATCAGTTTTTGGGGCAGTTTGTAAAAAAGCACACCCCAAAGGTCGACACTTACGAGTACTCTCCTGCTAAATAGAAGCAGTACACTGAACGAATGGTTGTGAGACATATTGAAACCTTTAGAGCTGTTGGTAGAGCAAGCGACTAAATCAACAGAGACGCTACAGGCGAAAGATATGAACCGATCTCAGAGGAAGAAAGAATCAAACAGAATAACATTCACTTCCCTCAAAGCAAACCTATCGCAGAAATTTAACTCACTACAAGCGAAGATAAAGTGCTTAAACCAGCTACGGAGGACTTATAAATCAAACAGGTAAAAGACCAAATCTAATCTCTGTAATGGTTTAAGGCGGCCGGCCCATTGCACATCCTGTATGCCACAAGAACACTTACAGAAACATTTGTCTAATGGCTAACAGACGCATTCAACGAGTTAAAAAAGAGAGAATAACCTTGTACAAGGCATAACATTTTCAAATTCGAAGTTGCTTACATTCCTAAAAAATCTAAGGGAACGGAAAAACGGTATAGAAGTATCTGTCTAGGCGAAACAGTCTTACAAGTATTTCATAAACTGTTTGAACGACAGCTAAATACCAAAATTACTCATCACCACAGGTAATATGTCGGGAGAAAATCAGGACTACTAAGTGCAAAACTCCAAGTTGCTCATATGCTGAACAACAATCAAAATCACTTTGCACCATAAAATGATGACACTTAAACTGACACAACCCAGAATTCAGGTTAAGACGACACTATCTGGGACGTAGTCAAAGTAGATATTTAAAATGCGTTCAACGAACTCCCCCATGATTAAATTAGGTAAGCACTAGAGAACTCAGCAATAAGCTTACAGGACAGGCGATATATCTTCAACCACCTTTAGTCACGGTGGGCGGACGATATTCCGCGAGTAAGGTAAGGGGTATCTACTGGAGATGTCATAAGTTAAAAACTATTTCTGGCATGCGTAGACCCAATACTATTCGAACTCGACGAAAAAGGATACAGAGCCGTAATGTACGCTGATGATTTGACTGTTCTTCACAAAAGAGGAGAATATCATCAAACTGTTGAGTTACTGGCAAATATGTTCCAAAAAATCGGATTAGTGATTAACGAAGACAAATGCGAAGGAACCGACCCTAGCTCAGGAAACACAACAGGGGTTATTGAATTCCTTGGACAAAATATCGGAATCAACTCTGAGCCGATAGCAGTTCAAATACAAAAATAACTCCAAACCAGGATTAAGGCATTATAAAAATACGATATTCCCAAATTCTACAAATATCTCATTTTCAAACAATGCATTATCCCCTCAGCAAATTACGGTCCCTTCCTCGAAGCTTCCATAACTGAAACCCAACTGGCTGATGCGAAAGATAAATACGATTATATCGACATCATGCTAGCAGAAGCTATGGAAGAAATCCTCGAGTCAGATCTTCCAACCAAAGATCTACTCGATGTCATGTTACTCAGCAAGGACGACGGGGGCTTAGACTTAATAACCCCTGGAGCATATTTCGATCTAATGATTCAAAATAGGGACATGGCGTTCCAAGATCCGACTAAAGTAAATAAGGAAACGAGAGACTTCTTCTCCAAAAACAGACACGAATTCATCAATTCTAAATAATACCCCACTAACGTGAAGTAAGAAGTAAAACTGGGACACTGCCTGGATAACTACTACTAAATCACAAACAAAGGGTTCTAATATTTAGTTGACATGAGATTCAACAAAAAGCAAAAATACGTAAGCTTAGATACAAAATGTGATCTTTGCAACTGCAAGAATGACATCTACCACGAGTTTAATTGTAAAAAGTTTCAAAGAAATCACATCTTAACACATGATTACTTTGTTAGATAGCTGGCCGATAAAATGATTGACGCCAACAAAGTTAGAGAAGTCAAAGAAGTTAGCAAGAATAATAACAACAGAACTTACCAAAAACACAAAGCCGACATATCTTTCATAAAAGATGGCAAGCAACAGTTCTTTGATATAGGCATATCATGGGACACCGAGAGATACTTCGCTGTGAAACAAAAGCATTATCAAACGGAAACTGTCAATGGTTAGCCTATTACTTGCACCCCAATTATTATCGGAAAAGATACGACGGTCCATCCAGAATCATTAGCCGCACTTCGACAAGTAGGTATCGAAGAGCCATGGTTATACCAGTAAGTTGGAATCCTAATGTCCAACTACAGAGAACAAACAGACTATGTTTTCAGGAAAAAGACTAGAAAAGCACAAGATCAACCAACAGAACTAAACATACAAGAAATTGATCAAACAGAGGAATTTAGTAGTATTCCAGTCAATGAGACAACAAACTCAAATGCTGGAACTCAGAATTCTAGCATGAGACCTAAGAAGAAACCTAGGTAGAAATCTCAAGTGCAACACAGCCAAGAGATCCAAGCCTAGATGAACACATAAACTCAACCACCTTAGGTCACCCATAATACTGATAACACCTAGACGAACCAAGGAGCTATCAATATTTAAAAACAAGTTGTTGTAAACAATTTCAACTGCAGCAACACTAGTCTTTCTGGTTAATCAAAGAGCCAAAGTACCAACAAGAGCGAAGTCGCAAGAAAATCTTAGAACCAACAAAACCCCAAACAAACTGCACCGAAGCAAGTTTCTTAAACCAAAACCCCAGTTCAGAAACCAAAGGAAGTTACCACAAGAAACAAAGAAAACTCAGTCGCAAATTCCACTTGTAAAATCAAAGCACACAAGCGAAACGTCGAGTTAATCGAGTACAGTATCCAGCGGAACCTAAGCCAGCGAGTGCAACATAACTATTGAAGTCGAAGCACAAGCAAGCGAGTTAAGACGCCATTGGGAAAATGTTGATCCGAAAGAATATTAGGAGTAGGTATGCTGCGATTTGGTAGAAGTTATTGACATTTACGTTGAAGACCACCCAAAGTCGTCAATTAGTAAGATTCAATCCAACTTAATATTGATCTTAAAGGCGTTCTTTAAACGTAAACTCATCAACCGACCCCAATGAGAGATACTCCTATAGAAAATTAAAAGCCTGTAAGAAGTCTAGAACATTGAAGATGTTCTGAAACAGGCATCCCTACCTGCCCAGTAGGAAAATAAGTAAAGTCAAAGCGAAAAGAAGAAGGCCAAGAAGCGACAGAATTAGATGGATATTTCCATCGACGACTGGGTATGAGGCCGGTTCTCCAACATTGAGTATGTTGCCCGCGAAGACATGCGCTTGAAACGTAGACCATGCAAGTATAAATGAAAGTTAAGTGAGTGGGATATATATCTCTTTAGCGTTTTTTCTTTATTATAGCAAATTTAGCGTATGAGCTAGAAGCTTTTGAGTAGGGGGAAACAAGAGCTCACGCTTAAATATAGGTGACATTTTTGTTTTGTATTAATATAACACCTCACTACCTTCAAGCAGTGTTTTAACATTTTCTAATTGTAATAGAAATAGTGGTTTTTGAAGTCTGGTATTGTTACAGTATATTGCATATCTCACCAACAACTGTATTTATTATTATATCCACCAACGATTTCCTTCTATTAAGTTATTACTATATACATCAATATTGGATATTTCAGTACTATAACAGTTATTTAATCCAGCTCGATACTGATTTCCTTTATTTAAATCCAAAAGTAATTCAAATATACTTTTAGTTCCCACAACTTATTTGATTACATTGTTACAGATCTTGAGTAAGATTTTGGTACTTGTGGTTACTCAACCAAAATTACATCTCCACTATCTTTTATCAATGTAGTGGATAATAATTTATATTTATACTCAACTAGGCAAAGGATCTGAAATGATCTTGCATGTGGTTATTTTTAGACACAACTCTTAACATTTTTGTTGAAGAAATGTTCGGTTTTGTAATTATCGGGGCTTGCGAATTAGATGAATATTATTATTAGATAGTAATATAATTGTAGCTACTTAGACAGATGTATTTAAAAATTTATTGTATTTTCTAAAATTTTAAGCTTTTAGTTGCGAAGATTTGACTTTTGAGCTCAATTGCTTCCACAAACTAATAATAAGTAAATATGGATTACAAAATTATTTTAAACTAAATTCGCTTGTGTACAGCTACTTTATATCAATATATATTTTTGGATTTCTTCAGGCTTATTATCCAGAATAACGTGAAGTTAACACTCAATTATGTAAGTATTATTTATTATTAACTTCGTCAATGAAGCTGGGAACTGCTAATTGAATGAAGTTGCTAAAGGTGATTGAATAATTTATTACTAGTATTGATTTGCCTCCGACGCTGTTTAGTTTTTAGATCTCAATTAATAAAGTTGTGATATTACTTGTTTTATTTTCTGCGTTCAAAGCTATAAATTTTGATTAATTACTCAATGACAAAATTTAAATGCAATACTGACAAGTCTCCTTTGATTTAAATATTTCAGCTCTAGAAACCATTATATTGAAGCTGGTATTACTACTGAACTATACTGAAATTTGGGTTAACACGAAGAATCATGATTAATTGGATGCTTAATTCACCGAGATGATATTATAACATAGGATTACAAAAATTACTTATTAAAATACAATTGTGTGGTGTATTTCCTAATTATATCACTAACTAGATTATAATATTGGTAAATTCTACATTTTATAGAAGTGAAATTTTAATAGAAAACCCACTTTTGTCAAGGATTCATGCTTATAGAAACAATATATTTTATAGTAAAATAATATGTCCACTTCCATACATGGCGTCATTTTGATGGTAAGAGATATCCTCTG
This sequence comes from Hexamita inflata, assembly GCA_963988835.1. Lineage (NCBI taxonomy): Eukaryota > Fornicata > Diplomonadida > Hexamitidae > Hexamita > Hexamita inflata. The sequence continues at coordinate 172,180 of CAXDID010001233.1, forward strand.
AAACTAGAAATAATTCGATATCGTGGCTAATATCTAATAATTTGTAATAATCAATAATTATACCATAATTCGGGAGAGTCGCGTTTATATTTAGGTTGAACATTAGCGATAATCCACTGCCTTTTTTGGATGGAATTCAGGTTTTAACTAATCTAACCTATTTGAACGTTTTAAGCACCTTAATCTCTGATTTCGCCCCAATATCTACGTTAACAAAGTTGAATTAATAACAGCGTGGAACTGCTAAATAAACTATCTCATGCACCTCTCAAACTTACCTCGTACTATTAACTTGCATCTGGACAACAACAAGATCGCAAGTCTCGACCAACTAATAAATGTAAAGAATTTGAAGCGGTTGGAACTGCTTTGGATTATGAACAACCCGATTTGCGATTAATCTAATTTTGAGGCCGTTTTGAAGGAAAACTGTTTGCAAGTGAAGAACCTGAACAAAATTGTTGTTAAAGTTGCGGATTATAACGATGAAATTAGGGTTTCCAAAAAGTGATGAGTTATTAAAATTATAAATGTTAGAAAAATTATATATTATAGTGTTAGAAATAAAATATTTTCATGTTTAGTAACAAGTATTTCATGAATATAACTCATATAGGTTTTAAAATACAACTGTAATTAACGATTTTCATGTTATCAGTACAATCACTGATTTAGAGTTCCAGTATGAGTATAGAAATAGTACAATAGTGTAAAAATATTATAAGTATAATTACAATTATTTATTATTATTATTTATTATTATTTTATAGCCTAGATTCTTGACTAAATTTATTAAAACTATTTTCTATTATTCATTAATCAATGATTCAGAATCTGAATTTCAGATTACAAATGATTACAACAAGAAAATACAAATAATAGTAACAAAATAATAACCGTATACACATATTTGTTAGTTCTTTATTAATTAAAAACTGAAATTCAATATATTACTTTCAACAATTTCATGAATAATATGATATGTTCTATATTATTTTCTAAAGTTATTAATAATAATCTTAATAATATTTGTGATTCTTAATTAATGGTTGATAATATACAATATAATTATTGCTTAAAAACTCACAAACTCAACAAACTATCTATAAACAAAAGTATTATTTTGTCGTAATAATCTAACAGCATATTCATATTGAATGATAAAGTTTAAGAAACAAATATTAATATTAAAGTTAATGATGTTACATATTTTGCGATTTTTGGTTTAAACGATTTCAAGTAATTAATATAGCAAGTCTTTTTTAATGTCACAATTGATTTTTCTATTGTTTATGGTTCTTTAATATGTTAAAAGTGTGATTTATACATGTCAAATTCAACACTCATTTTCGTAGCGAATGGATAATATCTATCAACAGTAATGTAGCAATCCATAAATACAGTAAACATACTTACAACAATTATTTAATTCAGATTTAATAGTTCACTGACTAGTGGTATTATTTTAAATGTAAATACTTTAATTAATTTAATAATTAATGATACTAATATTTCAGGTTACAACTTCAATTATAACTCATAAGACGCAAATTTAATAGCCTAATTATAACATAATATTGAATTATAAGTATAATAATTGAGATTATGCTCTAATATTATAAATATTGTTAACGATTTTAATATGGTAATACATATGTCTTAATAACCAATAATTAATTGTGATTTATGTAATGATTAGAAAACAGTTGTTTATGGACTTTGTGAAAAAATACTGATATATGGTGTTTAATAATAAAATTTAACTATAATGTGTATTTTACCATTTTATTTTAACGGATTTACATGTGAATGTAGTTAAGGATATTTATTAGATGGTAATTAATGTGTTGATATACTATTCTAACTCAAATTACTAAATTAAAGTGACATCTATTTAGAATAGCAACTATTGAACAATATATCAGCAATTTAACGTTAATAAATTACAATTTAATAGTAATCTGAAGAAAATTTAGAACGTAATACAACTAATTTGCAAAGTTTTATGAATTAAAAATCAAATTAATTTTAATAGCTAATAAATTGTGTTAATTAATCACTGTCTTAGCTAATTGATAATACTTCATTATCATTTAACAATGTGTAAATAGATATTTAAAGAGTAAATAATTCGCTTAATCAACTCTAGTAATAATAAAGTGCTTTGTTATTGCAGACAATTATTACTGTTAATCAATCACTTAAATAGTAGCTTGATAGTCAGAAACAGTAATTAATAATCACAAATCAAACTCTTTACAATATGAATAGTGTATAGATAGTTACAGTAAATTAAGTAAACACCAATCTGTAGAATTAAATAGATGGAACTAAGAACGATGTCAGAACAATTTAGAGTTCTATAACTGGAATAAATGGATTGATAAACAACGTGAACGGGTAAATTAGTAATATAAACAACGTGAATGCTGCTCAAAGCGCAGATATTTAAGCTCTGAAGAATCAAGCTGGTTAAAATATGAACGGGGCATTTTGGTGTACAATGTTAAAAATTAATTAATAATATATATCAGTTGGATATAGCGACAGTGTTTTAACAAGCTTATATATAGACAGAATAAATGGATATTGCTCAAATTTGCGAATGTGCTGTAATGAATGGTCATTTTCAGGAAGAATTTATTATTCTTGTGCCACTGCTGCAAATTATTGGAGTGCATATACTAATATATAATGTGGAACTTTTGTTTAAATATGAAAAATAAACAGTGAAATATTTTAAAATAAATTACACTTAATTATATTTATTTTCATTTAATATTGCTTTATGTGGTTTGGTTTTATATATTATTGTATGTAATATTCCGAATTAACTTAGGTTGTCTGAGGAGGTTATTCAGAGTGACAATCCTAGAAGATGATGTTGAGATTAGTTTGAGGTAACGTTATGTGTAACTAAGTTTGGATTTGTGGATTGTCATGATTTATGAGATGAAGATGGAATGATTGAATTGAGCCTTAAGTGAGTATATATACTATGATGCGTATATCTCTTTAGCAAAAAGGCTTTTTATAAACAAATTTTTGTGCGAGCTAGAAGCCTTTTATTAGGGGGAAACGCGAGCTTATGAGTTTTTATAACTGTGAATAAAATCAATATTTTATATTTACACTTCACTGCTCCTAGGTTTAGATCATATTTTGTACACAATGAGCGAAATAATTATAATTTAGACTGCTGTCAATAATAACATTTTATTGGCAATGTCTTAGAATGAATTTGATATTTATTCCGATATTTAACGATTCCAGCAATTCGTGCTTCTTTAGTCTAAATTGAACCTGGTTCCCTTTTCTTCACTTAATAACTAATTGAATTTAATTGGGCTTTCAATAACTAATATTGTTCTGACATAAAACACAACTGGGTAATAATTCAACACTTACGGCAAACTAACTGAAAGAAGCCGCACATCAACGACCTTGCATCACTTAGTTACCACTACTTAATAGAATTCGAATTCTTCATACTAACTCCTTAAACCTTCCAGCTCCTTTAAAAGCTTGACATGTTTAAAAAATTATCAAATAATTGCTACTTTTAAAACTTAATTGTACTTAAAAATATTATAAATCTTCTTATTGTTTAGTAAAATTTTACCAGTTATTAATTCAGTATTATTTATATATTTTCAATTAAAAATCATTTTTTACAGTTTTCGACTTGAAAGTGGTTGCTTTGGGAATCGAAATTCTCTCAAAGTAATAGTAAACAAATAATACTACTACTTATATCACAATAATATTTTGTTCATGTACAGCTAATTTATAAGTTACTAAAATTTAATATTTCGTTAGTGTTATAATCTAGAATAACATGAAGCTAAAACTAAGTTATGCAAATAGAATTTATTATTAAGTTAATTAAGAAAGCTGGGAACAGCTAGTTCAATGAAGTTGCTGCAGGTGATTGAAAATTTTGTCTCTAATATTCGTGTGCCTCCAAAGTATTTCATATATAAGAACTCAAATAATAACGCCATGTAAAAATATGCTTCAACTTCTACATTGAACTCAATAACTTTTGGGTAATTCCAAAGTTGCAAAATTTAGGGGTAGTTATACATAAAAACCAAGTGTGAAAGTGTTTATTGGTTGGAAACCGTAATATTCAACATGAAGATTATTTCATAGCATTCAAAATTTGTGGGTAACTTGAAAGTATCTTAATTAGAGTATTATATATGGTAATATTTTAGATTTTGATACGTTCAACTCATAATGTATTGGTTGAAAGATTAGGGCGCTTGATAAAAAGCGTATTGAATAATTGTATGTTACAAACTTTGACGATTTCTTCATTTAGTGAAGTGGCAACTGAATCCCAAAACCCACTTTTGGCAAGCTTTTATGATCAAAGAACGATTACTATAAAATTAAAATTAATATAACTTTTAGAGAAATCTCTAAGAACCTCACTTAAAGAGATATATATAAAATAAATATAGCGTATATATATATATATATATATATATATATATATATATATATATATATATATATATATATATATATATATATCCCACTCACTTAACTTTCGTTTATACTAGTTCGGTCTTCTATACAGGAACTGTAAGTTCACGCGAATGATCATTAGTTTTAGACACACCTATGTACGTTAGGCGCACCTCCGCAGCCAAGGCAACCAACGACTCGGGTACAAGCATCCAGGGGCGTAATGCGGCTGCTTCGTGCAAGCCGATCTATACGGGAATCACCTGCGTCGTACCATCTGCGTTTCTAAGGAAGCAATGGAGCGGTTACCGCTTTCCGATCCTGAAGGCTCGTTGATGGCATGCCCTTAGCCATACTGATCCTCGATGATGCCAGCTCAGCACTTTGAATCGGGGGATTTTACCTTCCGCAACCGATTTGGCCGAGCCGCATCTCAGGAAGATTGATGCGGCGAGGAACGAGAAGCGCAACCGAATGAATCCATCATCGATCACACTAAACAAAGCTGGTATTTCAGCAATGCCACTTCAGCTCTAACGTTGGACGCCGAGCTTAATCGTTCGTTATATAAAATAAATATAGCGTATATATATATAAAATAAATATAGCGTATATATATATAAAATAAATATAGCGAAGATATATTAATGTTAATTATATCTTTATATGAAATATGAGAAAAAATTTAGAACAAATGATTACAAAAATCAGATAACATATAATTCACTTAGCATATCTTAACTTATATCTTACTAATCATAATTAGTAAAATGGTTAAAATAATATTTAATACTGAAGATAAACGTTAGAGAGACGCTGGTTCTTTTTGTTTTGGTCTAGGTTTCAAAGTGAATTGATTTATAAAAATAGTTGTCTTTTCAATTTTTTGCTATGTCATACTCGCGTTTTAGCGGAAACTGGTGAAGTTAATTATTTATTTAGGCGCATTTTTACGAACTTACCAGTTTCGGACATTCTAAGATGTGGAATATATTTTGAATCATGTCACGATTATCATGTCACGACATAACGAGATAGTGACATACATTACCTCCTTGATTAGTCAAAATATAATAATAATAACATGACTCACTCAACAGCAACAATCCAACAATACATCTAAACGCAATATATATATATATATATATATATATATATATATATATATATATATATATATACTAGTTATTTTACCATATCCAAGTAAAAATAATATATATTTTAATAATTCTTGTGGTTAGTGAATTTCCAATTAATTAAAATGGTTTTCATCTTTGTTTCCAATCTAAGTGATTCTGCTTCCTCATTTATGTAACAGCTTTAATGTATTTACTATGTGTGATTTAACATCTTTTTAAATATCAAGTAACTATTTTACTTTATTTTATATATCCCACTCACTTAACTTTCATTTATACTTGCATATTTGCAGAGATTTTGAAATCGAGTTAATAATTTCGACCTAAAAGTAATTAAATTTTCTTCAAAAAATCTGTTTGTAATTGGCGCAAATCGATTAAAAATCTTATCTTCAACATAATTCATTCCATCTGCTTTCTTTTTTCAAGCGCCATATTTTCCTCTTTCTGAAAATATATATAAATATATATCCCACTCACTTAACTTTCATTTATACTTG